>CM044964.1:12727096-12924596 GCA_024516035.1 Bactericera cockerelli
TGGGTGTTTGTTGAAAATATCTTTTTATGATGTATTTTTTGGTCCAATCCATCTAAAATTGAGGGTATGTTCCATACATACTTGGCTGTCAATTTGAATGACAAATTTGTTAAGTTTACGACGAGGCTAGGATAAGAATTAAGTCAAAATGACTTATCCCGATAAAAGCTGCAATTTTTGTCCAATCGAGCTGAAATTTTCAGGGAATGTTCCAGACATGATTGGAATCTAATGTATAATTTTGAACCATACCATATTAAGCAACGTTGATCTAGGATAAGAAATGGTACAATTTTTTTGTAAAATGGCTTTTTTTTGTAAAATTCTAAACTATTTAAAATCTGATAGTAACCCAAAAAGGTTCTTCTTCCCTTACGTGACGTGAGCTCTGATCAGTTTGATCAACTAGTTATAGGCAATTAGGTTTTTTCATCACAGGGTAGAGTGCATTAAAAATCAATAGATTTTTTTATTCTATAATCCATAGGTCGTGGGTTTGAAACCCAGCCGGGATATGACAAGTTACCCTATTATTTGTAATTACCGAATTGGGCTTACTGCTGTAATGATGGGAGCCATTAGTCTTATTCGGGCCACATAAAAGAGGTAATCTTATTATTACCTAAATTTTCAAAAAATAATCAATTCTTTTGAAAGTGCTAGAACCACGTTTCTTTATTTATAAAACCCTCTATAAATTCACAATAAAAATAGAATGTATGTAAAAGTGATGTGCGGAGAAGAAATACATATAGGGAGTCTGAATATAGGTAAGAAAGAGAGAGAGAGAGACAGAGACAGAGACAGAGAGAGAGAGAGAGAGACAGAGAGAGAGAAGGTACTGAGAGTTTTTTTCTCTCACTCTTCTGAGCATCATAAAATTTCTAACTTTTAATTAAATAGAAAATTACCTCTCTCTCTTTTCAATGAACATGAGCAAATAAAGTTCCATGTATCAGATATTTATCTATCTCTACTCTCTTCACATCTTATTTTGTAGTTGTGTTTTTTTGCCATCTCTCTATCTCTTCCTCTTTCTCTATCTCTTCCTCTTTCTCTATCTCTATCTCTCCCTCTTTCTCTATCTCTTCTCTTTCTCTTCCTCTTCCTCTTTCTCTTTCTCTTTCTCTTCCTCTTTCTCTTTCTCTTTCTTTTTCTCTTTTTCTTTCTCTTTCTCTTTTTCTTTCTCTTTCTCTTTCTCTTCCTTTTTCTCTTTCTCTCTTTCTCTCTACACAATGTTCACATGTTTCCCATTTCTTTCCTTTTTCACTATTCTTGACTATCTCTCACTCTCTCTTTCTCATTTCATATCTGTTTACCCTCTTTCTATTTATACAGATGTACAGTGCAGAGTCTAAAGTTAAATATTTTTATACAGATGTAGAGTCCAAAGTTAAATTAAAACATAGTAAAGGAACTTTAGTCTCATTCTTGCATCATAAAGATAAACAGAGCATCTATTTCATTGTATTTACCATCACTCTCTCCTTTTATTGTTGAATCACCCATATTTCTGATTTTACTCTTCTTTATCATACATATGCCTGTAGTCCTGCACGCATAGTGACCTGGGTTCGAATCCCAGAGAAGTCATAATATACACAAACCAATAATTAATTTGTGTATCAGAGGCACGCTTCCTCTCGGTAGTGAGTTTGAAGAAATGTTTTACCTTTGAAATATATAAAAGTTGTACTTTGAAATTTGTGTAAATAATCTCACCGGAAAGCTAGATTTTAAGAAAGTGTTGTATTCACAGACGAGAAAGCGCAGAGAAGCAGCACTATGAGCCAAATGAGATGAAGAAAAAATCAAGCAAAAAAAGTGGAAAAAGAATAGGCAGAAGAAGAAGAAAAAGAAGGAAAGCTGAAGAAGAAAAAAATTAGGGACAGGTAAGAGAAATCGTTTACCATTTGTTAACTTTCCTCATTTCTTTTATTTCGTTTCTGAGAAAAACGCTGTTCTCTGTTTAGTTTTCCCCTTCCTCCCGCCTCCTTCTTCCTCCCCCCTGCCCTCTCTCCTCCTTTTTATTCCTCCCCCCCTTGCCCTCCCTCCTCTTTCTTTTTCCTCCCCCCTCGCCCTCCCTCTCTTCCCCCTTCTTCATTTGACCTCCTTTTCCCCCTCCATATAATTAAAGGAAAGACATGGAGAAGGCTGTTTATCATTTTGGTGTAATAAAGACCTAACTCCCCCTTCACTATCATCTCTCCTCTCTATCTCTTCCTCCTCTTCTATTTTTCTTATTCCTCCTACTTCCTGGTTATTTCTCTCTACCAGACTTCTTTTGGTGGTCAAGTGGTTAAGGCGCTAGTCTGGTAATGTAAATAACGTGAGGGTCCGTTTGCCACCCAATACTTTTTTTGTGTTTTTTTTTTTTTTTGTAAAAGATGAGTGTTTTACAGCTCTTGTTATTTCGTAGCCATGAAAAAGGAGCTACTGTAGACGCCTGTGGTCGGTGTTGTAGCCTGCCCATTGCGTAGTATGCCTCCTCTCGGATGGGCGAAATGTGACACAGTACTTCCCAATAATTGGGTGCTGGGTCAAGACGAGCGCACCGGAAGGTATCCCTTACAAATAATTGTAACCAAATTAGGAATACAATTTTTTGTCGGCACTGGGGATCGAACCCGGGACCTTCCACATGGCAATTGAATGCTTAACCACTGAGCTATTGCATGATTTCTATTTTTATTTTCTTTAAAAAAAAAATTAAAGAGAGCATTGTTTTCAGTATCATATAAGTATTTAGAAATCTTTTTTAGTTTCCATTTTATACTGCCGGTGCTGCGTAGGACTGAAGAGTCAGTCCCCTTTTTGACAGTAATTAAAAAAGTCTCATAATACAATTATCACTATATTTGACAAATAGTGCGTTTTAAGTGGAGTTCTTACAAGCGAGATCTTCCACTCGCTGTAAGACGATAGAATTCCTTTCTGCAGATTTTTGGTTGCCGTTATCGAATGGTCAAATTCTCAAATGAGGAAAAATCATGAACTGGGTGGGATTCGAACCAACCGATTCCCACGCTTCCTGGGGATCACCAGAATAATGCCTTAACTTTCCGACCACTAATTCATGTGAGCAGAACATGTAAGAATGTCGTAATACCTAGATAATTAACTTATTATTACTTATTATTCTTTATTATTATTTCTTGTTTCATTCTAGTCTCTTTCTAAAAATTTTACTGTGATAATTTTAATTTTTTGTATTTTTCAATTACTTGTAAGCTTTTATTTTACTGTTTATTAATTGTATTAATATTGTATTGTCTATTGTAACTATGTATAAAGGGCTTGACCCGTAATTATACGTCCGTTCTGCGGATTTTATTATAATTATTTATTTTATGCCCCATCAACCGAATGATGCGTGCGGCAAACAATATGTGATAGTATTATTACTACTTGTTACCAATGTTTATTATTATCATCTAGTCACTTATTGTTTTATATGTTTTACTTAATCTATGTTTTTTTTTCATTGAACTGATGTATTTATGTTTAAATAATGGGACTACCTGTCTTGCGGTGACAGTCTAAATTTATAAATTTCTAAATATCAGAGATCATTATTTTAAAAACTGGAATTCAGTCGGTTAAAAATCTCATTAAAGCAGTTTAAAAAGGGACTTATAAAAAAGGACTTATAAGTTCAACATAAATAAGGCTCGTTATTATTTTCATCCCGTAGCGAGTAGGTAATTATTTCGAGTTCCATTCCATAGGTCATAACTTCCTCCATAAATACAGGTAAATCCGGGTAACTCCGCGTAATTCCGGGTAATTCATTTCTCTTCTCTAATACAGGGTCCAGCATTGATCATGAACTGTTTTGAAATGCCTATATTTTCACAACTGAAGCTTCAAAATGAAGTTTTCTTTGGTGCAATGCTAAGAAGTCACCGTGGCCGAGTGAGTTAGCCCGCTAGGCATTGCACGCACGGTGACCTGAGTTCGATCCCCAGCGGGGCAGGATTTTTTCTGCTCTGTACTTGGGTGTTCGGGGTCCACTAATACCTCGTGAGGAAAAATGAGTAGCTGCTTTAATGTGAGCAGTGACCAGTGGCGGAATTATAGGCAAAAATAAGATATTAGGATATTAAAAGATATGAAAAAGTCCTATAATTCTGCGTTACCCACTAAAAGTTGTGATATAATAACACAAAGAAACACATTTATTTATTTATTTGGTGCAATGCTAGAAAACAAAATGCCGTTTATTGTAATGCAGATTCACGTTTTGAAGATCAATATGTTGGTCTTGATGCAGAATGCATGAATTCAGACATACTCTCATCGCGTTTACTGAAATGTCTTTGGGGATAGATTTGATTTCTTGAATTTTTGATTTGGGTAAAAACCAAAAACCTTTCAAGAACTGAAATATGCTATTCGACCTGAAAATCGATGCTATCCCCGAATACATGTTATTAAATGCAATGCGTAACTTGAGAGAACGTCTGAGCTCTGAATTCATGCACTCTGCATTGAAACCAATATCTCCGTATAGTCAATTAGTCATCTTCTATGGTGAATTTTTTTTTTTGGTAGTAAAAATGTAGGTTGTAGGTAGATATGGTGAATTGGTGAAAGGTAATCACAATAAATAGGGTTCTATTTTCTAGTATCTCATCAAAGCAAAAATCTTCAAGAAAGTCAATTTTGAAAATATAGGCATTTCATTAATGATCAATGAATGTATATACAAGGGACCCTGTATATTGCACGGGGTGCATTCTAGTTATGGCAGTCATAAAGTTTTAACGATTATTCTCCTGCTACGTTTAGAAAAGGTTCTCAAAATAATACATGCTATACTAAGCAAAGCATATACGTACTTATATTATGTTGTTCCTGAGAAACTAGCTAGCGCCATTTGCAGGGATCCTAATTAAGAAATAACTAGCGAAAGCAAATGGACTGAATGTTAGATTTTGACTTGGTTATTAAATTTTTTTAGCTATGTTCAACACGAATGCTCCATATTGTTCTCATAATGGTTCCAAGTCAATTTAAAAAAATATTATAAGAATGCTATAAATCCCGAAACACGCAAGTGAAGATATGCTAAAAGACCTTCGAGTTTACTACCTACCCTTAAAAATCCATTTATTAAATAAATATACTAAAAGTAGTATATCTAGGTATTTATTAAATTAATGATTTTTTTTTCTCAAAACTTCGCCTATAATGAGTTGACGTAATGAGAAATAAAATTCACGTATTTTATCATGAGTCATTACGACTACACTAATGAATTATAAGGGCCGAATTATAAAACAGGATTAGATAAAAGCTAAATGAACACTATCCCTTCACTCGGGCTATAGTGCGCTGTGATTGGTTGAAACTCCGACTTGAGGGTGTGTCTGAGGCGAAAGTTAAGATAACTTTAATCCTGTTACAGAATGTGGCCTTAAAACTTGACGGAAAATTAGATAAACAAAATCGGGGGTCTTCTGAAAAAATTAGTAAAGAGCCACGCTCGCGTTGTTTCCTCGTTGAAAGGCTATCCTTAGCCATTCAGCGGGGAAACAGTGCGAGTGTATTAGGCTCTTTACATTGCACTGAGCCAATGGAAGAGATATTTTATTTGTAATATTTGAGTTTTATTAGATGAATGTGTGAAAAGCAATGCCGTATTTTTCTTTCTAACCAAAGTTAACCAAACGGGAATAAAATGAACCAAACTGGAAGCAAGTCATTTTTCTTTTGGAAGAGGAAAAATTTCCACTTCCAAAGTTAACCAAAGTGGAAGTAGAAAATTCTTGCTTCCAGTTCTTTTATAGGTTAAGTCCATTGTTTATCTTTAAAAGTAACCAAACGCATTTTTTCTTTTACGAATGATCTTGGAATAAAATGGAAATATTTGGAAGAAACCTAACCAGGAAATTTTTTTTGGTTAGAAAGAAAAATACGACTCAAGATTCTTACCGTGGTGTTTGTGCTGGTGGTGGAGGTGCGATGCGTGTTGTGTCCCCGGGTGCTGTGCGCAGCAGGCGACGCATTGTTGTGGATCTGCAGGTAGCAGTGCTCCATGATGATGTGGTTCTGCGCGCGCCGCTCCTCCGCCACAATCTTGCGCGCCGCGCAGAAGATCTTGTAGTACACAGTGATCATCACGGTGAGCGGGATGTAGAACGAGCCGAGCGTGGCGTAGATCTGGTAGCCGTAGTTCTGGCACACGGAACAGAACGACACGCCGCCGTCTTCGCGATAGTCGTTGCCGAGAACAATAAGCGGCGGGAGCGAAATGCACGCGGCGCCGAGCCAGACGAACACGACACACAGCATCATGCGCTTGGGTGTCCGCTTCACCCCGTACTCCAGCGGCTTCGTGATCGCGTAGTACCGGTCCACGCTGATCATGCACAGATTCAAGATGGACGCCGTGCAGCTGAGCACGTCGAAGCTCACCCAGAGGTTGCACATCATGAAGCCGAAGTTCCACTTGCCCATGACCTCGTACAGCAGCGCGGCGGGCATGACCAGGATGGCCACGCATAGGTCACTGACCGCTAGGCTCACCAGCAGGTAGTTGCAGGGCCGCCGCAGCTTGCGGACAATGCAGACGGCGATGCAGACCAGGACGTTGCCCACGATGGTGACTATGATGATGGCGAGGAGGATGCTCCCTATGAGCAGCGCCTGCAGGGGGGAGTAGGGGGAGTGGGAGAGGAGGCCGTAGCGCGTGAGGTTGTGGAACACAGGAGTGGAGTGGTTGCTGAAGCTGAGCCCTGTGGTGTTGCCGAGGCTGAGTGAATCCATACAAGCCTCAGGCGGGTGGGGGGAGCTTGCAGCTGTCAAACAAGGGGCGAGGATGAACCAAGAAGCTGCATTTTCTTTCTCATGCTACGGAAGAGCTCAGAGTGGTCTCGTCATAAAGAATCGTAAGACTCTACAAGTGAACGACATTTTCTACCGATTGATCAAGGAGTAGGTTCTGTGTTTGTTCCTGAAGCTCTGACAGAACTGATTGAAACACAAGTAAGTGTTGGTATAAAATAAGTACCACCAAGTGAACCTCGCTCTTGGAATAATATAATCAGAGACAAAAACTTCCTTCATAGATGATATGACAGTTGAGATTCAGACAGCTACAACTAGCTACGGCACTAACAGTTTGGACCCTCAGGAGTTGTGTTTTCATTAGTTTTTTTTTTCAATATGAAGCAGATTTACAAAATGGACGACTAAGGACTAGCAATAGAAAAATAGAACCGAAATGAAAGCGCTGGATGAATTGCCCGGAGATAAAGTAGTCACCGACTAGCACTATGGATGAGGTAGAGGAGAATATATTGCTTTTGAAAGGAAATTCAATGCATTGAGAAAAATTGCGAAGAGAGAAATGTGGAGACTTGCAGCAATATTGTAGCAGCTCTAACCAATATTCATATTACCCACGTGGTGCCGAGTTTTGTGGAAAATATTTCCAAAAGATTGTAATCATTTCCTTGAGTGTGTTATATGTTACGTACCGCAAAATTCACCGAAACTCGTTTATTTCAGAAAATGTCAATATTCAAACAATATACTTGCTCGAAGGTTAGACATTTTTCAATTTGGTTTAGTATAAAAGAATGAGGTAATATTATTTACAACGAACGCTTTTCTTTCTAGTAATGTTCTTTTTAGCACCATTTTATATTTCACTGTTCTTTAGAAATGTCTTTTGCTTCATTGTCAGAAAAAATGTCAGAAATTCAATCATATTTTAGAAAGTGTTTTCACGAGTACATGAAGGTCTCTTTTACTTAAAAAATTGACCACTTCACATCCATTTTAAAAATACGTAGGAACACAAAATAATGTTATGCTTTATGAGAGACAGAAAAAAAAGTTCGCTTATCCACTCATTAATTCATAATTTAAATATTATTTAGAACCCTTGTGTTTGGAGTTATATAACGAGTTCATATGTATTCGGTTGAAAGCGATGTTAAGCCCAAATTTAAAAATAAAAACTTTAGATATTAAAAATAAACTATTCAAAATTTCATTGCAAAGTGTTTTCGATATGGTGTGCAAATTTAAATACACATTTACTTTTCCAAGGGTTTTTTCAACATTGACACTCAATATGTTCCCGGCACGATTGTTTCCATAACAATGGGATTTTCAAATATTGAAATTAATGAACTTTTTTCGTAATATGTACATTGATATGGACTTTGTTTGTTTTCAAATTTATGTTTAAAAAAAGGGATATTTTTGTCGAAATTTTATAATTAAATATGAACAACTAATCTCTTTAGTTAATCCAAAGGTTCTATCAAATTTTTAATTAACTTTTTGTTGTTGTTGTTGGATGAACATCAAGTTTCATTACATAGTCCCATTGTAACAACAGCGAGATAATTTGATACCAGGGTGACAAGGGTGGACTTCATTACTAGGGATCTGGATTTTGACTTTGACATTTTCTGTATGGTCCACAGAATTCTGTTTACTGAAATAATTTCCGCGCCAGGATTGTCTAGTAATTATTTTTACTTTCTATTTTCTGATCTGCTGTCATTTCAAGTCCTGTTGTGTAGTTGAAAATATAATTTGTGTCTTTGTTTTATTGAGTGTTATTATTCAATGATATTTTATGTTATAATTTCATGTTAGAATCACTTTCACTTGCATGAATTACTCCTATGAAAAACTAGTTACGTTTTCTTTTTATCAATCACCCAGTATCCAGAAGTCTCCACTGCAGAATTCTGGAACAGACGAAAAGAAAAGAATAATTAGGATTTTTGAAAATTAAAACAATAGAAAGTACACAGTACACATCATTATAATAGTATACGATAAATAAAGAGGTGCTATAATATTAAACTGTTAGCGTAATGGGACTCCCTGTCTCGAGCCGATGGTCTAAATAAACTACTACAATACTATGCCATTATAATTCGACTTATTATTAACGTAAGGTAAATATTTATTGGACACTGAAAATTTAAGGAATTTCGTTTAAATTGAAGGAACAGTCTCTTAACAGGTCAAAGTCTAAGAAACAATAATTTTATTAATGAACTTTTATAATTATTATTATATTTTCTGAAATCGAGACTCCAACCAACGACCAACAAAGTGCGACGTCTTATTTATTGAACTACTGAGGTCGGTCAACTCTAATGTTTTTTCAAGAAATTATACTTTCAAGTAATTATACTGTGTCGTCTGGCAAGCATCACTGAGATGTCAGTTAAAAGAAAAATATTGTAGCACTATTTATTGCACATTGCATAATTTTAAATGTTATTAAGCGTTTATAAGATTTTTCCCGTCCATACTGTCGCTTTCAATGAATAATGAGCTACACTGAAGTGACTCAAGCCGGGCCAACCCTGTATTGTATGCACCGTAACAGTTACCTACCCGTATCTGGGTCAGCACTAGCATCCGCTTACGAAATGAAGGGTAACGGAAAGCAATTTTTTTCAACAGGAACATTTTGAGAAAAGAGGGGACCACCATATCAAGAACAAAACCACAAGAGAGAGAAAGATACATAGAGAAATATAGTGAGAGAAAGAGAGAAGGAGAGAGAGAGAGAGAGAGAGAGAGATAGAAAAGGAAGACAAAATGTAAAATGGGGAATGAGAGATTTATAGATGATATACATAAAAGAAGAAAAATAAATAGAATGGAAAAAACATGAGAGAGGGAGAGAGAAGGAAATGTAGAAAAATTACAGTACGACAGGAATGTACCTAGTTGAAAATAAGCATAAAGATACAGAAGAATAAAACAATAAAGAGAAGAGAGTGAAAAGGAAATGTAGAAAAATGTTAACAAACAGTCTTTGAATAAATAGCACACACAGAGATCCATAATGATAATAATATGTTTTTATTTTAATTCAAATAGGTAGATATATTATTATTTATTTATTTTTCAGATACTTTTTTAACAACTTTCAAATATTAAAAATCCCGCCCCCATCTTCAAATTCAACTACTTATATTATATATTTTGTTACTGTGTTTCTATTGCTAAAGTGCATATGAACAGTCGCTAATGAACAGATTTAATCAATCAACTTTTTTTTTTTCTTTTTTTTTTTAAGTGGGGTTTAACGTCGCTTTCAACTGCCATGGTCATATCACGACGGGGGTTTTACCCTCCATTCGCAGGAAACTCACAAACCTGCTACTCACATTGACCTCACCCAGCCTGAGTGGGGCCAGGAAAAGCCAGCGTCACGAGAATTAGAATTTGAATGGTCATCCATCCAAGTCTTAACCTCGCTGGATGTCGCTTAACTTCGGTGTTCTGAAGGGAACCGGTGTATTCAACATGCCATCGACGCTGGCTATCAATCAACTTTATTCACAATCAAATGGCTAAAAGACGTGCTTAATCAGTCTGTTAGTGACTATGCTGCACTCCACCTCTCTCCTTTAAGTATTTGAGTACTTTAACTCTAGAGTTATAGAGGAATAGTCACAAAAGAAAATACACTCTAGATAAAGAGACAGAGTAGACAAAGAGAGAGAGAGAGAGAGAGAGAGAGAGAGAGAGAGAGAGAGAGAGAGAGAGAGAGAGAGAGAGAGAGAGAGAGAGAGAGAGAGAGATAGAAGGGGGAGAGAAAACGAGTAAAGATTAACGCGCTAGTGTGGTAATCCAGGTAGCGTAGGAATTCGTTGGTTCGAATCCCACCCAGTGCATGAATTTTTCCTCATTAAATTGGGTTTGTGACCACATAATAATAAGACTCTGAGGGTTAGGTGGTAGAAAATGCTTTGAGCATTAACCTCACCTGGTGGTTACCTTCCACCAAAGAGTGTTATTATAAAGATAGAGAGAGAAAACGAGAAGGTAATGCAGCAAAGAGGAAAAAATAGAGATAAAAAAATTAGAAATACGAGCTAAAGAACGAGTTGGAAAATAAGAAAGAAAGGGAAAGAGAGAGAGAGAGAAAGAGATGGGGGAGGAAGGGAAACAACTATTTGAGGACAATTGAGGGAGGGTGTAATGAGAAATGTTATTTTTCTGTCGCCATAACTATTCGCGATGTTTTAATAACTATTAACTAGGATTTCATTGTTTTTGCATTTCCTGACGAACGAATGGCAGGAAGCAAGATAGGGAGAGAAAAAAAAATGAGAGAGAGAGAGAAAAAAAATGAGAGAGAGAGAGAGAGAGAGAGAGAGAGAGAGAGAAAGAGAGTAAAAAGGAAAAATAGAGACAGAAAGAGATAAATATAAAGAGAGAGAGATAGAGATAGAGGGAAGTATACATTTTTTTATTACCATAAAAAAATGACTCAAGGTGGAATAAAAATATAGAAAAGGATTGTTAGTAAAAGAAAAAGAAATGTATTACAATAAGAGAGACAATGTGAATGTATAATTTGAACAATTTATTCACGGTATAGCTGAATAGAATTATTATTTTTTAGAGAGAACTGTTATGTAGAGAAGGCGACTAGCTAAATTAATAATAGGAGCATGCATAGGAGAGTAGATGATGTTACTTGTTTGTATTGAGATGCAATATTAGAAATTAATATTTTAAAGGTTAGTCTGGCTGAGAGACTATGAACAGGGAGTAGACCAGCCTTGGCTTGGTTCTGGGGGCCCTTGTCAATTATTAGCCTCCTTGTAAAGACAGTGGTAGAAGTGCTTAGTCATTCCTCCACTGTCTGACTACCATAGTTCACGATGACGCCACCCTATGATGATGATGATGATGATGAAAGCTATACCTACCTAATATCAATATGTAAAAAGATATCATATTTGTGTTAAATCTCGCTATACTAAATATTTGCTGAACTTAGGACCTGAACCACCGATCTTAAAGTTATGAGTCCGCCACCTTATTGATCAAGCTACTGAGGTCGGTATAAACAGTTATTACAAAACAAAATTTATACTCAACCATATAAATCTAGATAATAATATAGGTTAAGTGGATTAGTGCACAAGGATTGCACAAACTGTGACGTGTGTTCGAATCCTGGATAGATACAAAAAGTCTCATTTTGGATGTTATGGAGTCCACTCAACCTCCTTAAGAAAAATGACTAGCTACATGTATGTATATTGTATATTAATACATTATGGATATACTATTAGATTAGTGACTACATAACGAGGATCAGAGATGGGTTATGTTACTTCGGCAAATGAGGTAGTTAGGAGTTTTGTTATGCTGGACCACCCCTAAAGTTGTGACATAGTAACAGATAGAAACTTATTACATACAAATGTTTAGATAGCATCAAACAATAGAAAAATGGACCTCCGAAAATTCTGTTGAATAGAAATCCCCAGTAAAAGCTTCCAAGAAAGGACTTTGTATAACTAGATACCCTGATAACAAATGTTTTATAAACGCCCCAACTTTTGTCCGAGGACTTAGTTACGGCCAAGTTACGGCAGTGCAGATTATCTGGATTAGGACATCAGGAAAAGCTGCTGTGCACATTGCATAATCTCTTCGAACAGCCCGGGGCACTGACCCTGACATCTTGTAGTCTTAGTTTGAGACACCTCCATAGCTTGTTATTAATATTTCCTTTTTCTAAACGCCGACCTCAGTAGCTAGATCAGTAAGGCAGCGGACTTGTAACCTGGAGGTTGGTGGTTCAAGTCCCGGTTTCAGCGTAGATTTAGGGCGGAATCAATAGACGTTTTTGTAATACCTCTGTGGCGCTAAGACACGGATTGCGTATTGTGTAAGATAGGGAAAATCGACACTTACCAACGACTTAAGTTATTGATGTTGTCTATTAATTCCGACCTTAGTAATGTGAGTTTGAGTAGTTGTGATATCACGAAAGTTATTAACACAAATATGATAACTTTTTCTAAACACCTTGGATATGTATTACGAAGTGTGTAAAGTTCAAAATGTTCATTCTCACTGTTTTCTTTCGGAAGTACCTAAATACCTACCTGTTTAATTTTAAGATTTTCAACATCTAATAAAATAGTCCAGATAAAGTACCTAGTCCAGACAGTACGGAATTATCCTACCCTAAATTCTCACAAGGCTGGAAATTATGGAAATTCAACACAGCTGAATTTCCTGAAAGAGAGAAATAGACTGAAAGGAGAGGAGAGAAAGCGAAAGAGGAAGAGAAAAGAAAGACACTGAAAGAAACAAAGTGAGACAAGAAAAAGAGAATGGAAAAGAAAGAGATAGAGACTGAAAGAAAGACAGTGAGACAAGAAAAAGTGAATGAGAAAAAAAAGGTAGAGACTGAAAGAAAGAGAGTGAGACAAAGAGTGTGAGAAAGAGAAAGCAAAATAGAAATAGAAAGAGAAAGAGAAAGAGGGCGAAAGGACACTGAAAAGTAAACAGACTAGGTGCTGGTTTTTGAGGTAGAGAAGGAGAAGAGAATGAATCTGTTGGTCTTGACGGACACATGGCTTCCTCGAAGCCCTGTGAGGAAAAAATGATTAATTATTCTTCAGCATCAGTTCTCGAACAGAGTTCGTTATCTACTTCATAAATCTATGTAAAATCACAATTCTCCGGAGTCCTATAGTCTAAAAAATAATATACGAGGTTTGGCTATTAAGTTCGTAGATTCTTTCCATAAAACGATGTGTGTTTAACTTACCCAACTTTAGTAGTTATCCCCTTCAATGTACTACCCTCCTCTATCCCTACAACGTTCCAGGCGAATTTTCCATTGATCGAAACAGTGGTGGAGGTCGTTTTGTGTGAGGCCTTTCAAGACTTTTGCCGGTTTTTTCTTAACGTCATTTACGCTGTCAAATCTGGTACCTTTCAGGGTAGATTTGATTTTTGGGAATAAGTAAAAGTCGCACGGGGCCAGGTCGGGTGATTAAAGAGGGTGTTCCAACACTGGGATGTTGTACTTGGATAAGAACGTCTTCACGGAGAAGGCACTGTGGACTGGCGCATGGCACAATTTTTGCGCAAACTTTTGTCATGTTGAAATTTTCGTGCAAAATTTGTCTCACACGTTATCTATTAATTTTAAGTGTATCAGCCATTAGTCCTAGAGTTAATCTACGGTCAGAACAAATCATAACACCAATTTTTTCAATGTTTTCGTTAGTTTTTGAGGTTTGGGGGCGACCAGGACGTGGATCGTCCTCAACAGCTTCCTGACCACCTTGAAACCGTTTAAACCACTTATAAAGCTTTGATCTTTTCAAACATGACTCCTGGTACACTGTCTTTAACAAAGAAAAAGTTTTACCAGCAAGTTTTACGTAAAATTCAATAATCACTCGTTACTCAACGTTTGTATCAATCATAATTCCGGCAAAATTAAAAAAGGTGTCTTGCGCGTCGGGCTATCACAACAGAACTAATTACAGTACAGACATGGGACAGCTATCAATCGAAACACAAGACTTCAAGCTTTCTAAACATGTTCATCATATCGTCCTAGCATGGACAGCTTTTGCGTAGCGGCTCGCGTCTACGAACTTAATAGCCAAACACCATACGAAATTTGATTCAATTTGAAACAATAAATGTTATTGGTAACGTGACATCTTGTCAATTAAAATACTTTTTGTTTGAGCGACAGTACGCTATCTTCAATTGCTTTTCCCATACTTTCTCGTTCTAGATGTTCTAATTTCTCAATTGAGAATAGAAAGAAAACGTCATATTCCTGTGACGTGGTAAGATTAGTGCTACGTGACTCACTGTTACCGTGACGTCACTGTGAACTTTATTTAGATATACAATACAAACGTGTTATTATAAAATAAATATTTCGTTGAATGCATCAACGGGGGGCATGGGTCTTTCCACAAATGCAGCATTATGTATATAGTCATCGAAATCCTTTCGTACGAATAATCTTTGGCCCTGCTTTCTCCACATGTTTCAATCAGGTTATTTTCAAGATGGTCAACCAACTACTCAATTCTTTGCAGAAGGGGCCATACGCACTTCTAACTCACTGTTGGTTTCCTTTTGTGATGCCAACTCAAACCAGACCGGCCGAGGGTAATATAGGTAGCTGTCTGAGTTTTAAGAGATCAGAGAGTGTTATAACCCTCGCTCTTGTCTAGTCAGCGTCAATGGTCACTGAAGTTGAGCAACGACGAGTGAGGCTAGGACTTGGATGGGTGACCATTCAAATTCGAACCCTCATGATGCTGTCTATGCTGTCTCCTTACTCGGACTGGGTGAGGTTAATTTGCGTAGCTAGTTTGTAAGTTTCCAGCGAATGGAGTGTAAAACACCTTCGAAATATAACTATGCAGTTGAGAGCTGCGTTACGTAAACCCTAAGAAAGAACCCTCTCTCAAATGACCTTCAAAAGAGACGATAGCCAAAAAAAGGTTTCCTTACTTTGATAGACTCGGAAACAATAGTGTCCCAAGAAAGAAAAGAAAAAAAAAAAAAAAAAAAACAACGCTCAAAATTTTCCAAAGCTTTCAAAAGCTCAGTGAACGTTACTTAGTATGCCGCTCGCGCGCTCAGCAGTCACAGGAAAGTGACGTCTCTGCTTTCCATCAGTTGATGGAAAAACGAAAGCCCCTCCCCCCCCTCAATTTCCCTCGAGGAGGCGGGGGGGGGGGGGGGGGGGGCTTCCATCAACTTACTGTACCCGGAAAGCTCAAGTCCAAAATACGGCGGAGTTGTCAACCTCTTGTATTTTTGGACATGGGGAATGTCAACCGTGGAGGAAAAGAAGATATTTCCAAGTGGAAGAAAATACTTCTCATTTTGCCTCACGAGGTCTGATTGGACCCTGGACATCCAAGTACCAAGGGGTTAAGTGGCAGAGAATGCCTAAGGCATTAACTTCGCCTCGGATTACAAATCAATTGTAATTAAAAATGAATGTTTTTCTTCATTTTTTGTACATATTTCAAAGTTTTTTTAAAAAAAAAATATTGTTACTAAATTGTTGTTGTTCATTGTTTTGTAAAAAAAAAAGTGTAAATAAATAAATAAAACAATCCTCCCCTGCTGGGAATCAAACCCAGGTCACCATGTGTGCAAGCCTGGCAGCCTAGTACGCTAAACTTGGCCATGGTGACTGCAAGTGAACGTATAGTCATTAATCAGTTTATATTTGAAGACAAAAGACAGAAAACTGAACTTTATATTTCCACAGCCTCCTGTAGAAATCTTCCAGCCAGAATAGCTAGCTCACTGTTTGCTTTGGCGGGGTAATAATTAAAAACAAACGCCTTGGGCGAAAACACCTGCTTAAATACTTGGTGTTATTTGCATGTACTTTTATAGGCAGGCGTTCAGGTTTGGTTTGAGGTAGATTTCAGATAATATGGTAAAATTATTGAATGAATTAATGATTTTATTTGTGGTGAAGCACAAGGCCTCTCCACAATTTTTGTGGGTAGCGCAGAATTACTAAGAGCCTCCTGTACTGTTCGAATTATATTACATTATTTTCTTTTTACTCTGGTAATGCCGCCACTGGTCGTTACTCATACAAGTAACTACTCATTTTCAAGTAACTAGTACAGAGCAGAAAAATTCCTGCCCCGCTTGGAATCGAACCCAGGTCACCACGCGTGCAATGCCTAGCGCGCTAACTCACTCTGCCACGGTGACTATAATATATAGTAAAATTATTATTATTATATAGTACTAGCGGGCTGTCGCCCGCTTTGCGGGCCGAGGCATGGCCGTGAAAGCAAAAAATCCTTTTTCGCCAATGGCAGGTTTGTAGTGGGAATTTCGTAAAATCCCGTCTTATTGCACATCTAGACTATAAGACAAAGCTACCTACCAAATTTCAGCTTCCTAGGACTTATGGTTTGGGCTGTAGAGCGATGATCAGTCAGTGAGTGGTCAGTCAGTCAGTGACTTTGACATTTATATATTAAGATGATTTATAAGGTGAAACAAAAATATATACAGTAAAATACAATGGAATTATAAAGAAAAAATAAAAAGATTGAACAAAGGAACAAGAACAAAAAAGGGATTAAAGCTAATGTCCTACCGAAAGGACGGGGTTATTGCCTGTAGCAATCTCTTCCACCCAAAATTCAACATTCGCAGCTGGAATTAACAGATATTTTTAACAGAACACTGAATTGTTTAGCAATTAGCATACTGAGTAATAAGATCCTCGCTTGCCATGCGGAAGGTCCCGGGTTCGGATCCCAGAGCTGACGAAAAAAATGTTTTCAGGTTACAGTACAAGGAATTACCTCAGTGGTAAGATACTGGGTTGCCACGCGGAAGGTTGCGGGTTCGAACCCTAGAGGTAACAAAAAAAAATGTATTTAAAATTTGGTTACAGTTGTTTGTACGGATTACTTTCCGGTGCTCCACTGTAATTCCAATGACCCCATTTAATCGCTCCTGATACGCGAGATATAAAATTGGTTCCTGCATTTCATGTTATTCTTGCCTTGTGAGTTTTGTAAAAAACTTTCTAAAAGTGTTTCAGTTACTCCTTGAGGGGTGGCTCAAGCTATTATTGATATTTTTTCTGTCGAAGAATTCTTTAAAAAATATAAAGTTTTACATTTCTGCTATGAAAAGAAACCAACATTTTAAAAAAAGGCATATTAAGGCCCAAATCCTAGTATTTTTTTAAATGAGGTATAACACTATTCAACATATGTATATAACTGTTAGGGCGAAATTATAAAATAAGATTACAACATTTACAACGAATAAGCTATCATATTTGTGTTAATCACTTTCCCAAACTCGCTACTCAAACCCAAACTCGCTTTACTAAATCGACGCTGAAACCGGGACTTGAACCACCAACCTCCAGTGTACAAATCCGCCGCCTTATAGATCAAGCTGAGGTCGGTTTACAACAAATACATAATATGGAGTAAGATCCTCCCTTAAAAATTGAACTATGAAATAAGGTACAACAAAGATAAACCAGACAGTCCTTGAGCCGGAGTATAGTGCGCTGTGATTGGTTGAAACTCTGACTTGAAAGTCGATCTCTTTTTCAATATTGCCTATTTTATAATTTGACCATCCATCAATCACAGCGCACAAAATAATTCATTATTATCTCCGACAAAGGACGCTCTTAATTCCCTTATCGCCATTGTCATTGTAGGTAATATCTAATGATTTAATTCATAATATGGCTCTAGTGTTTTTTATATTATTTTTTTAATATTGAGTTTTTTGCACCTGTCTTTCATGTTTTCCAAAAACCTGCTGTAGGGGGAAAAAACGATACCTCCTGGGCTCAAACTTTTTTCTGTCCTCTAGGGGTTATACGAAAAATTCTGAAGGTAGCACAATATACATACATACTCCTAAAGTTTTAATTTTAACCCATGAATACGCCCAATCATATTTTCCTGAACTTGAATAAAAAGACGATGAATGCATTAATAACTTTCTGACAGCCAAACAACCAACAACACCTGATCTCCTGCCTGTTGCATGGTATAATTATCTATACGATGCAAACCAGGGAGTCAAAAACAGCAATCAAGAAAGTGGCAAGGTTCAGATACCCAAGCTAGGTCCAAGCTCATGTAAATGTTAAGTGGTTAACGCGCTAGTCTGGTAATCCTGATTTATACATTTTATACTGATACTGATTATACTGATCCGTTGGTTCAAATCCCATCCAGTGCATGAATTTTTCTTCATTAACTTGAGTTTGTGACCACATAATAATAAGACTCTGAAGGTTAGGTGGTAGAAAATGCTTCGAGCATTAACCTCGCCGGGTGGTTACCTTCCACTAAATATTATAATAATTAACTTTTATAATATAATAAATGTTATTATAATATAAAACTTTTATAATATAATAAATTCCACTATTATAATAATTAACTAAAAAGTGTTCATGTTTCTTACATCTACTTGCATGACTTAGCAGAGGAATCTCGATCCACCGCCATTCTACCATCCTTGTACAAAAAATATTATGTCAGAAATCTTTGCTTCGGACGGGAAGAGAACCCGCGACCTCTAGCCAGGCAGGCGTTCAATCAGAAACACTCGTAACAACCGACGCGCGGCGCCAAAGAGTCTCTCCTTGATGACCCAAACGTTTCAAATTTATGCTCCAAATAAAACATAAATAAAACACTTAACACAATTTATCAGAGAAAGCTTGTAGGGAGCAAAAAAGTTTTCTTTTCCGTGCACTTAAAGTCTAATGAATATTTCCTGAGAAGTAAAAAAAAAAAAAAAAAAATTCAAACTTTCAAAATTTATTTATTTTTAATACTTTTGAAGCGAACTTGGAATTGATTCTCAGAAAAGAGTGTTTCAGATAACTTAATGGATGTTGTAATAAAAAATTATATTGCTTGTAATAAAACTTTATAGGAAAACCGTGGTGTTGTTTTGAAGCTCTCGGTCCAGATTAGAAAGCGATAGTTTCCATGTGTTGGTCGTTATGGAGGATTTCCCAAAGCGTCAAATATCGACCCTAAAGTTCAGCATTACGAAACTTTGATGATGTAAAAAAAAAAAAAAAATTTGGTCGCTGTGGTGCAAATTTTAATTATTATTAATAAAAAATATTATTTTTTTAAATAAATAACTTGTTTTATTGTTATTTTTTGTATATAGAGGACCCATCCTAAGCCATTTTTATTTGGCTTCTATGATTTTTTTTTAAACAAAAAAGAACAAAATAAGTATGTACTTTCAATTTCTAATTTTAGAAATTATCGGAAGGAAAAGTTATCATATTTGTATTAATCACTATTATGATGTCATAATTACTCAAACCCCATCTATTTTTTCTGGTCCTACTAAGGCTGTATGATTTTAGTGTGAGCAGCTGGGACACTTACGCCTCAGATGACCTTTAGTGAAACTAGCGTTGCACGGGACTGAGCTAGGATAAAAAGAAAATGAAGACAAGCTTATAGGATGGCGACGTTTCTGTTGTTGTTTTGTTTTTGTAAAGAGAGTCAAGGTTAAGAAAAGGAGGGAGACAAGGAAAGAGGAGAGAAACAGAGAAAGAGATAGAGAGAAGAGGATATAGAGAGAGAGGAAAAAAGAGAGTGATGAAGATAGAAATATAAAGAGAAAAGGAGAGATAGTGAGAAAAAAAAGGGGGAGAGATATGGAGAGAAATGGAGAGAAGGAAAGAGAAAGAGAGAGAGAGAGAGAGAGAGAGAGAGAGAGAGAGAGAGAGAGAGAGAGAGAGAGAGAGAGAGAGAGAGAGAGAGAAGAAAGCTAAGAAGGAGAACAGGATTGTAATTTGGGAAATTTCATCTGATGTCAAGATATGACCTCCAGGTTTTTCCTGTCTTCAGTCCTCTATAAATACTCTACCTCCCTCCTCCTTCTCTCTCTCTCACTCACACTAATTTTCTCTCTCTTTCAATTTCCTTCTCTCTTTCTCCGAACAATTTTCCTTTATTATCTCTTCCTATGTCTCTTTCTCTCTCACACACACACTGTTTCTTTCCCTCACTACTGTTCCCTCTCTATCATTTTAGTCACTTCTATGTCTCCTCCTCTTCTTCCCACTTCTCTCTCTCTATCTCTCTTTGGCTTTCTCTCTCTTCTTCTCATTTCTCTTTTTTCCCATCTCATTTTCTCTCTCACTCTCACTCTCCTATTCTAATTCTCTCTATATACTTTTTGTACTCTTTCAATTTTACTGTCTCCATAGCTCTCAAAGCTTTTTCACTTTTCTTCTATCTCACTCTCTTCCTCTTTCTCTTTCAATGTCTTTATTTATCTCTTTATTTTGTCTCTCTACTCCCTTAAACTGTTTCTTTAATTTTCTTTTCAGAAATTTCGTATCATCATAAGTATTCCTTGCTCCCCATTACAAATCACAAAAGTCCTTTTTCTTGAAATTATACTCTTTGACTGCCTTTCTTTCTCTCCCTCTATCTTCTCTCACACTCTTTCTTTCTCTCTCTTTTATTTCTTTCTCTCACTCACATTTTCTCTTCTCTCTCTCTCTTTCTCTCTCTCTCTTTCTCTCTCTCTCTTCTCTTCTATTCTATTTCATATCTCATTCTCTCTCTTCTCTTCTATTTTTTATCTCATTCTCACTCCTCTCTTCTATTTGTTATCTCATTCTCTCTCTTCCCTAATATATTTCTTATCTTATGTCTCACTCGTCTCCTTTACTTTTTATCTCACTCTCTCTCTCTCTTCTGTCTCTCTTCTTAGTCATCTCTCTCTTTTTCTTTTCCTTATCCCCTATCTCCAGTCCTTGTCTTGTGGTAATCCCTCTTTTAATTATGTATGTCAATGTCAAATTGTATTTACTGTACAAATAGTAAGAAAAAGATTATGCTCAACTTTGAGATGAGTATTCTTTTCTGCAAATATTTGCCTCCCTGTTTTTTTCAACTTTTCTGTCTCCTCCCACCTCTCAGTTTTTATTACTCTACAAAACTATGCTCCAGGTCACTCCAAACTTCGACGAAGTGCACCTCTCAGTTCCTAAATAATAATAAATCATTTGTTTGTTTGTTTGTTTTTTTTTTTTTTTTTTTTTTTTTTTTTACAGAGGACCCATTACATCCTAAGCCATTTTTATTTGGCTTCTAAGATGAAACAGAAGAGTCTTACAACTTAAAAGTTTGTAAAAACTAATTGCTTATTGTATATTTTTGAAACAGAAGAGTCTTACAACTTAAAGTTTGTAAAAACTAATTGCTTATTGTATAGTTTTGAAACAGAAGAGTCTTATAACTCTTAACGTTTTCATTCCAAGAAGGACTGTGGACAAGGATCAGAACTTTTTTCACAGTGACAGATCACTTTATTTTTGCAACTTCCTAGCTCTTTTCTCTCTCTCTTAGTTTCACTCCCTATTAAATTTTGCATGCTTGATAATTAGTGTGTAAAAATTAATTGCTTATTAATTTTATCTCTCTATAAGGGAAAACAACCTTTTTATAAGAGAAACCTTAATATAAGAGAACAAATTCTGGTCCCTAGAGTTCGTATTCAACTCTATTTTTGTTCATTTCTCTCTCTCTCTCTCTCCTGCTATCTTTTTATCTAACTTTCTGTCACTATCTACCTCTCCTTTATTTGTCACTTCCTCTTCTTCATTTTCTCTTTCTCATTTTATCCTTCTCTTTATTTATCTATCACCCCCTTTTCTCACACTATTCCTTCCTACATTATACATATTTCATCTTAAGCTGCACTCTTCCCCAGAGGGAAGATAATTCAGGTTTAAGAGAATTGGATTAAGCTCTCATCTTTCCACCACAAGATATTTTTTCAAAGCTCAATATTTTCTTTTTATCGAAATAGATAAAGAAAATAACCACGCTTTTCCTATTATTGGCAAAAAAATGGAATAAACAATATTTTGTTCCGCGGGAATGGGAAAATATTATGAGAAGAACAAACAAAATCACCAATGTTATTATTATTATCAATAATAATAACTGTAGAACAACTTATTTCTGTTGAGCAACTCATTGCTGTAGAACAACTTGTTTTTGCTCCTTGCAGCGGTAAAATGATCTGTTTAGTTTGAGGCCCCCATCAGGATATTAAAGTTGCGACATCCATGTTAAAGCTAGGATATCCATGTTAAGATTGGGACATGAAGGATATCAAAGTTGTGACATCCATGTTAAAGATAGGATACCCATAAGGTTTGGGCACCCAGGATATTAAAGTTGCGACAGGGAAACCCATGTTAATAATTTTGGGACACCCTTGTTAGGTCTCGGACACCCATGGAGTACCCACTACACATGCCCTGTGTCATTGCTCGCTAATTAGTTGACAATCCACGGTGTCTGTAACTGTCACCACCAAATCTAATTCGGTAATGCGTACAAGAGGATACATAATTTGATTGAATAAAAAAATCAGAAGCGAATACGTATAGCCGATGGAGGGGGTGGGTTGATCGCAGGGATTGCTCAAGGTATTAGTCAAGATGCGTTGTGATTTCGTGAACACAAAACACCAATAAAAAGTTCATTATTATTATGACTATCATTAATTTGATATCTATATTTTCATGAGAGGCAGTACCGCCTGAGTTGGTTGTTTTTTTGATTTATTAAATATATCTACCTTGTACCTCTCCTTTTATGTAAGTCTTCTTTATTAACTTTAAGTGATAACATGGTGAAATTGCTTGCTCGTTAATATTTTTGTTAGTAAAAACATTCACATCCCACTGAAAAGACATATTTAGTCCAAGCGGAGTCCCGTTTAGACACCTATACAATACATAACTCAAAGATGAAGAAGCTGCTAGCAGCGAGGTGAGACATCCTTAGCATTTCCGCTCTACTGAAAGCTCTTTAGTATCTTTTGAGTTTAAGCGCTGTACGGTGCGATATTATTAAGTTTTGCATCGCTCTTGTGAAACATGAAAGTAGTTTAGCTCTTTTTAAAATACTTTTTTCATATTTTCCTCTGTCTATCCATCTCAATTTATCTGTCTCTCTCTTTTGCTCTATTTCTCTCTCTCTCTTGAACATTTCCTTCTTACTTTTCCTTACATCCAGCTTTCTTAAAAATAAATAAAATATTATTATTACTATATAATGCTTTATTGGATAATACAAAGTAAAATATATTATACTATAGTAAAATTCTTTTTACTATATCTTCAAATCCTGATTTTTCTCTAATTGTGAAAAAAAAATGGAAGTGGGCGGGACATATAGTTAGGACGAATGATGATAGATGGACAAAAGAAATTATGAATTGGTACCCTCGTGGCTTAAAGAGAAAGGTAGGAGCACCAAAAATGAAATGGGATAAGGAAATGAGGAAAGTGTGTGGTGGTGTTACGTGGCAGAGAGTTGCATTAGAGAGACATGAGTGGAAAAGAATGGGATCAATATATAGAGAAGTGTGGCTCGACCAGAGAAAATAAACTGCGAAAATGTGTAATAGTTGATATGGAGACTATGGAGAGAGAAATCACAAATATAGTAATAATTATAATAATACATGGAGAGAGAGAGAGATGGAGAGAGAGGGGGGGAGTGAGAGGGAGAGTGAGAGAGGTAGAGAGAGGGGGGGAGGGAGAAAGAGTAAGAAAAGGAGAGAATATGAGGTGAGAGATCCTTTTATATATCAGTATGCCAACCAACAAAAAATTTACCTCTAAAATATTTTAGAGAGGTCTCAGTCAGTGACTGATTTTGTCTAAGAATTTGGAATATTATGTATTAATTGTAAGTTTTTTTTTCCGATTGTAATGTATTCTTAAACAAATAAAGACTATTCTATTCTATTCTATTCTATTCTATAGTAAAATACAATGAAATTATAGAGAAAAAAATAATAGATTAAATACAAAGAAACAAGAACAAAAAAGAGAATAAAGATAATGTCCTACGTAAAGGGCGGGGTTCTTGCCTGTGGCAATCTCTTCCACCCAACCCTTCTTCCTACCGTATTGCCGCCACTGGTCGTTACTCATAAAAGCACCTACTTATCTGTCGTTTTTTTACTCACGAGGTATGAGTGGACCCGGATCTAAGCTAGGAACTGGTCAGTCCTATCCAAATAGTACGAACAAAGAAATTAGGCAAACAATGCATAGCTTTGAACTCACGATGAGTGGTCAAATATTAGGTGTGAGGGTCACCGTGACAGAGTGGTGTAACGCACAAGACTCGCACGGAAATGGGTTCGAATCTCGGTTGAGTGAAAATCTTCTACTCGGTACTCTAGATTTCAGGGGTCTAATCATACCTCGGGAAGATAAATGAGTAGTTCCTTGAGGATAAATGAGTAGTTATTTGAGGATAAATGAGTAGTTCCTTGAGGATAAATGAGTAGTTATTTGAGGATAAATGAGTAGTTCCTTGAGGATAAATGAGTAGTTATTTGAGGATAAATGAGTAGTTTTTTGAAGATAAATGAGTAGTTCCTTGAGGATAAATGAGTAGTTCTTTGAAGATAAATGAGTAGTTACATACTTCAGTCCATGTATTGGAAGTCAAGTGGTTAACGTTAGTTCGAATCCCACCCAGTGCATAAATTTTTCGTCATTAATTTGAGTTTGTGACCACATATAATAATAAGACTCTGAGGGTTAGGTGGTAGAAAATGCTTCGAGCATTAACCTCGCCTGGTGGTTACCTTCCACTAAAATGACATGTGTTATTATTATTATTGAGTATCTACGTGTTGGGACCCAACAATATACACTGATGTCCTCAATAAAAGGCGAAGTTATTGCCTCTGACAATCTCTTTCACCCAGCCCTTTACGTCTTTTTATGAAATGGTTTTACGTCCATTTCTAGAGCTAGGTCCTTTTGAGACAGGAGTGTTACCCTCCATTCGTTTGAAACTCAGTAACTTGCTACCCACATTAAGCTCACCCAACCTGGGAGCCTGACTAGGGCTGAAATGTCCCAAGCTCGCTGCATCACGAAGTCCCCACCTCGCTGGACGTTGCTTAACTTCGGGGATCCTTCGAAAACCTGTTTATTAAAAGCGCCATCGACGCGACGCTGGCATAGTACATTAAATACTATCTAAAGAGTTATCATATTTGTGTTAACCACTTTCGTAATATCACAACTACTCGAACTCGCTTTACTAAATCTACGCTGAAACCGACACTTTAACCATCGACCTCTAGGTTACAAGTCCGCCACCTTATCGATCAAGCTACTGAGGTCGGTATTAAATTATCTATCTATGCAGATAACTACGACTATTTATATGTAGTGGAATTGACCTGACAAATTCCTGGGCCCGCGTACACGATGACACAGCGGAAATGTGTACCCCGCTCAGCCGTACACGTGTGAACATCGTCACCGTGTTTACACTGTTGTTAACACGGTGTCATATTGTGTCTTTTGTTTACATGTAGTTCAGGAAGTGTCTGCAGTGTTGCAAAATGGGCAGCTTGATACGATAATTTTTTTTACATAAATTCCATGATTAGGAGTTAAGAAATAATTGCCAAGAGATGTCACCTGCCGCAAAAAATCTTACTGAGAGTGAAGAAACTTTGAACTATTATTTAGGTGAGTGTCACTTTTATTGGAGGAATGTAGGTTAATAGAACGTTTCTAAGAATATTTGCACAGGTAGTCAAGTGGTTAACGCGCTAGTCTGGTAATTCAGGTAGCGTGGGGATCCGTTGGTTCGAATCCCACCCAGGGTATGAATTTTCCTCATTAATTTGAGTTTGTGACCACATAATAATAAGACTCTGAGGGTTAGGTGGTAAAAAATGAGTATAATCCTCGCCTGGTGGTTACCTTCCACTAATGATTGTTATTATTAAGAATCACGTATCTATGTTTTAATTGGCTTAAACAGGTCAACCACTAATGTCCAGCGAGGTGAAGACTCTGTGATGCTGGCATTCTGGCCCCATCGAGGCTGGGTGAGGTTAATGTGGGTAGTAGGTTTGTGAGTTTCCTATGAATGGAGGGTAACACCCCCCTCGTGATATGACCATGCAATTGAAAGAGACATGAATCCCAAATTAAAAAAAAAAAAAAAAAAAAAAAAAAAAAAAAACTATGTCACTGTAAAGTTGTTTGCCCGTGGCTGGCTTTCTATTAGGAAGCTTTCGAAATATTCTCTTAGTACGCACCTACATAAATAATATATACACAAAGGAGACTTCGTGCTAAATTTGGTGTCATATAGCCCAGCCGTTTTGGAGCGGGGTTTTTATAAATGAATGAATGTAAATAGAATTCATATATAATTTTTTTACATCTACATATTTCATATTTTATTTTACTTCCGAGAAATTTCTAATATTAGAAATCGGAAGTATTTTAAATATAAAACACTTATTAGGTATATTACAATTTAGTTGAATAAGGTATTTGCAAGAAAAAAGATTTTCCATGAATTGAAATGCAGAACTTTATGCAAAATCAAAAGTATGTCAAATATTTCTATCCTCTATGAGTTGTACAATTTCTTTCCTTCTGCTTGATATTACTTATTGGAAGGAGCATTTTCCATTTCTGAATGCACTTTTCGTCTTGTAAGTGAAATGCTTGTGACGCGATAATGGTTGATTAAATTTAAATAGAATTATTATAAATAACTTTTTATTTGATAAATAAGATTGTAAAATATTTCTTTAATGGGAAAAGGGTAAGTACCTATTAATAACTGTTCAATCGATTGTATTTATGGCAATACTGACTTATTTAATTTGAGTTTAACGTTGATTTTAAATGCATAATCATATAGTATCACTTAAGAAGATATGGGGGTTTGACACTGCATTTGCTGAAAGAAACTTACAAACCGAGAATAGTAAAAATCACAAGGGTTTGAACCTGAATGGTCACCATATCAAACCTTGCTGGCCGTTGCTTAACTTCAGTGACAGAAACTAGAACTGATGTATTCAACGTGCCATCGACGCTGACTTTTGACGAATGTGTTTGGTGGAATTTTTTACCAGTTGAGCCAAGATCCCACTGAATGCAAAATAATAATAATACTCTTTAGTGGAAGGTAACCACCAGGCGAGGTTAATGCTCAAAGCATTTTCTACCACCTAACCCTCAGCGTCTTATTATTATGGGGTCACAAACTCAAATTAATGAGGAAAAATTCGTGCACTGGGTGGGATTCGAACCAACGGATTCCTACGCTACCTGGATTACCAGACTAGCGCGTTAATCACTTGACTACCAGTGCACATAAAAAACGTGCAAAACGTTCCGCGACATTTTTTGTTGCAAAGTGTTGCGAAGCGATGTTTCAGTCAGTGGAGTTTAATGTAAGCGGCCTCAACGGAGTACCGGAAATCGTTTCTATCCGCCCACTAAAGGAAGAATCGAGCAGAAACATTGCGACTGTTGCGAGACAACCTGTATTCATTTTTTTTTTTTTAAAGATGAGTGTTTCACAGCCGTTATTATTTCGTAGCCATAAAACAGGAGCTACTGTAGACGCTTGTGATCTGTGTTGGGATAGGATGGGATATGGGATGTCATACTACAGGATCCCGTAGTATGCCTCCCCTTTGATGGGCGAGAAGTGACACAATGATTCCCATTTAGGTGCTGGGTCAACACGAGCGCACCGGAAGATATCCCTTAAAAACAAATGTAACCAAATTAAGAATACAATTTTTTGTCCTCACGGGGGATCGAACCTTGGACCTTCCGCATGGCAAGCGAGTGCTTAACCACTGAGCTAATCGCTGTTGTGTCTTACCGGTCTTAAAAAATAAAATATTAAGGATGACATTAATAGACCCTTTCTATACGACCCAGAGAGGAGAGTTCTATCGATTATATGTATACCAGGATTAAAAGCTCGAGGCTACAGAAAATACTGATATTGTATGCAATCATAATAATTATGTACACGATACTACAAATACAACAACATAAATCTTGTGTTTCGTCTACTCAATTATGAGTTAATATTCTAATAGCTTAGTTTATCAGTTTCAACTAGTACTCCATTTGATTTCCCATTGGAACTCTAATTGGCAATCATTTATGTATTATGCAATACTAATCCTCGAATTACTCTCCAGGCTTTTGTAATTTTGTTCAATTACTTTGTTCCGATGTTATGGTGAATCTTATTATCTATATAAGTCAATTTACATCTGAGCACACTTAGAGAGTTCATGTTCAGAGTGACGAAATAGGATAGGTGCCTTAAATAATGGGAACTTTATTTACCCAGGTCGCAGTCCGATCAGTACTGAGAAATTATTGTTCTAGCAGTTAGTGGTCAAATTATATATTTATATGTGGTCAAATTATCAAACATGTGAGATTAAATTTTAGATTAAATTCTAGCGATTGGTTGGGTTTGAACCAACGGAACTTTACGCAGATAAAGGAGAAAAGTGGAGCAGAATAAGAGAAGGTAGGAAAGGGAGATAGTGTGTGTGTGAAATAGAGAGAGGGAGTGTGTGAGATATAAAGAGAGAGAGAGAGAGTGTGTGTGAAAAGAACGAGGGAGTGTGAAATGGAGAGAGACAGAGGAAAGAGAGGGAAAGAGAGAAAAGACGAGAGAGAAAGAAAGAAAAAGAGAGAAAGAAAGAGATAGATAGGAAGGAGAGAGAGAGAAAGAAAGATATTTTGAAAGAAAGGGACTTGATTTTGAAAAAAAATATTTATTTTATATTTAATTTTTTATAATTTTAAAAATAACATTGAGAGAGAGAGGGAGAGAAAGGGAGAAAAAAAAGAGAGAAAGAAATAGAGAGAGGGAAACAAGTTGGAGTACGTGTCAGTTGTGTCTTTGTTAATGGAAATACTATGCGCATTTTATTGTTCCTGTGTGTTTTGTTGTTCTTCTGTTTGTTTGTTTGTTTCAATGATTAATTAAAAGTTAAAGCGGAGAGAGAATAAAATAAAGTCGCTCCAGGCATTTTCCCTTTTTCTTCCCCCTCTCTTCTTCCTTCCAATTTCCAATATTTACCTTTCTCCTCCATTCTTCTCACCTTCCTTTTTCTCTCTTTTCCAATATTCCTTTTCTCTTTCTATTCCTGACTTATTGCCTTGCCCCTGTTTTCCGTTTTGATGTTTACTCTCTTTTCTTATCTCTCTTATTAGCTCTAACTTCCCTCTCTCCTCTCTCTTTTTCCTCCCCATTTCCAAAGTTCACCTTTCTCCTCCATTCTTCTCACTTTCTTATTTCTCTCTTTCCCCAAAATTTCCTTTTCTTCTTCTATTCCTGACTTATTGTCTTACCCCTTTTTCCGTTTTGATGTTTACCTCTCTTTTCTTATCTCTCTCTTATTAGCTCTTATTTCCCCATCTCTCTCTCTTTTTTTCCTCCCCATTTTCCAATATTTCTTTTCTCTTTCTATTCCTGACTTATTGTCTTACCCCTCCTTTCCGTTTTGATGTTTACCTCTCTTTTCTTATCTCTCTTATTAGCTCTTATTTCCCATCTCTCTCTCTTTTTTTCCTCCCATTTCCAATATTTCTTTTCTCTTTCTATTCCTGACTTATTGCCTTACCCCTTTTTTCCGTTTTGATGTTTACCTCTCTTTTCTTATCTCTCTTATGCACTTATTAGCGCTTCTTTTCCCTCTCTCTCTGTCTCTCTTTTTTGTCACTCAAACTTTTTATCCAATATGTTGCCATCTTTCCCAATTTTTCTTCTTTCTATCCTTCTCTCTCTCTCTCAAAGAGATATGTGTGGACCCCGAAACAGTCCGAACACCCTAGTACAGATCAAAAAAAAAAAAAAATCTTGACCCGCTGGGGATCGAACCCAGGTCACCGTGCGTGCAATGCCTAGCGCGCTAACTCACTCTGCCACGGTGACTAAATTAATAAATTGTTCTTTACCAATAAATATGTAGGTTGATAACTTTAATACCGACCTCAGTAGCTTGATTGATTATGTGGCGCACTTGTACCCAGGGGTCGGAGGTTCGAGTCCCTTGTAAAGTAAAAATTTAGCAGTGTGAGTTTGAGTGACAAAAGGTGATATGATTAAATTTATTTATCTCTTCTCTTTCTCTTAATTTTCTCTAATCTTCTTCTTCTCCTTCTCTCACACACTCTTTTCCTTTTCTCCGACATTATCCATATCCTTCTCTCTCATTCAAAGATGTCTTTCTCTATTAATTTATCTCACACAACAACTCTCTCTCTTCCTCTAGCTCTCTCTCTCTCTCTCCTTCTCTCTCTTTCATCTTTCACCTGGGGATTTTCGCATCTCAAGGGAACAATCTTTTCACAAAGAAAGAAGAGAAAGAGATAAAAAGCACACATCGTAGAGTGAAGAGATCGAAACAGACATTGCGTACAGAGTGTTCAAAGAAGAAAAATGCACTTTTTTTGGTCTAATACTTTAAGTTTTCTCATTTGGAATCGATCTTGGAAGCCAAATAAGAGTGGCTTAGGTCCTCTGTACACAAAAAAATTAACAGAAAAACAAATGGTTTATTTGTCATTATTATTATATTTAAAAAAAATCCAAAATATAAGTGTGCTTTTTAAAAATTCATTGTCGATGGTAATGTCACTTATGAAAAGCTTCCACTTAACTGTTCGTGCCATCGAACCTACTTCTTTTTTTGTTGTAAATGTACTATGGTGTATAACTGTATATTTTTTGTACACCCTGTAGAGAAATGTACTATGGTGTATATTTTTTGTACACCCTGTAGAGAGATGTACTATGGTGTATATTTTTTGTACACCCTGTAGAGAGAACACCGTAAGCACACCTCCAACCCTACAACATAGTGGCATACAAAACGCCAAAGAACTTAAGCTCTTCTTTCTTCGCATTATCACTGAGCGCTATCATAAAGAAAAGAAAGAAATGGGGGAGAAGGACAGGGAGAAAGGTGTGGAAGAAGTAAGTGGAGAGAGAGAGAGATAGAGAGAGAGAGAGAGAGAAAGTATTTGACAAGGAAAGTAGATAAAGAAAATTAAGATCTGTTATAGAGGAAAATATAAAGTAAATATAGCTAATCAAAGGAGGGGAGAAAATAATAATAATTATAATATGATAAGAAAACTAGAGTAATAGAGAGAAAGGTAAAAAGAGAAATAGAGATAGAGATAGATAGAGAGAGAGAGAGAGAGAAAGAGAGAGAGAGAGAGAGAGAGAGAGAGAGAGAGAGAGAGAGAAAGAGAGATATAGAGAAATACAAATAAAGAGAGAGACGAAAGTAAAGGAGAGTAAAATCTGGTTTATAGGAAAAATGAGAGAAGTAAAAATAGAAGGGATGAGTAGAGTGAGTATAATTATGTCAAAGTGAGTTAAGAGATAGGTAGAGAGTAAGGAAGTAAAGCATATTATTATGATAAGCAAAGTAGAGAGAGAGAAATAATAGAAAGAAGAAGGGAATGAGGAAAAGGTAAAGATGACAGAGAAGATGAAAAATGATGAAGGATAGAATGTAAGGAATTAGCCGCATTGTGATGAAGACTGCAAGCTGCAAGTATTGTTAGGAATTATAAACAGGTAAAGATAATATTGTTGCCCCAGGATAGATCTCTATTTTGCTGCCAAAAAGCGACGGATTCTTTAAAAGTTATAAATAAGTTAGTCAATCGCTATAGCAACGGACTCTTATCCTGGAGGTCAGTGGTTCAAGTACCAAGCATGAATTTTTTTATTATTAAAACGGGCTTAAGGAAGTGTTAAATCACACATCTTGTAAGTGTGACATTACACAGCGCAAGTCTAACAGGGTTAGTTTGAATATTTTGACAGGAAAATTTTAATCAAAACTAAGGGGCACCCTGTATAACTGATACGCAGGCTATATTGTTTTGACGTTATAGCTTCCACAATACAGAGAGGAATTTATCAGCCTTAACAGTTTGTCCTAATGAGTGCCAGCATTACGGTGCAAATTTATTCTTCGTCTTTATTAATTAGCTACTTAGGCTTGATCACTGAAGACGAGACGATTATACACAATGTACATTTATATACATAATTTTATAGTCTATATAAAAAAAAAAAAAAATAGTCTAAAATATACAGTGTAGACCATTATATATTCATGAGTCTTAAAGCAATAGATCAAAGAATTTTTGATCAATTCAACATGGAAGATGGATCCGGGGTACCTTATCATGAATTTTTTTTTAAAATAATTATTATGAAACTCTTTATTAGATGAACATGTTATACACTAACAAATAATGGTAAAAATACAAAATTCACAGTATAAATATAAACAGGGGAAAAATATGTCCTAACTAAAGGGCGGGGTTATTGCCTATGGCAATCTCTTCCACCCAACACTGTAATCTTCCACTCAACCCTGTAACCACATGGACCAGCAATGCTTGTGATACACATCTTTGCACATATTTTTTCTTCTTCATTATATCACTTCACAATACAAACATATCCCTATGTATAAACTATGTATGTACATTAGATGCTCATTTGACCCCACCCATCCTCTAATTAACAAGCATGACTGGGCAAAAAACACGCGGAACCCAATCTTCATCAGGAATCTTCTGACGTTTTGATAAGAAATTTACATTGTTGTCGGAAGAGAAGGAAATATGAAAGAAAATTTATCAGTGCCTCCAGTCATGGAGATGAGTTTTCATTTTGAATTCAGAGAAGACGAGGCAAGTGTTTACTGGAAAAAATACAGAAGAAAAAGTAATAATAATAATATCGCCTTATTTACACTACCCAACTTGGACTTTTAAGTCCCATTATTCCGGCAGTACTCCGATCTTATGAGACCTAGTGTAGCTATTGAATGCTACATCCAGGTTTGACTGTAGTTGAACAAGTTGAACCTGTATCCAAGTGTTTTTTTTTTTTATTTTTTGTACAGAGCAGAAAGTTCTCCTTGTCGGAGATCAAACCCGGGTCACCAGGGTGCTAATCCACTCGACCATGGTGATGTACCATAAATTTTATTTATTTATTTATACTTTATTTTTTATACAAAACAATCAACAAAAAATTATTAACAGAGATAAAAAAAACTAACAATATTTACAAAATAATATTTTTTTTTTTTAATTTACAATTGTCTTGTAATTCGGGGCGGGCGAAGTTAATGCCTCAGGCATTCTCTGCCACTTAACCAAAACACTACATTCATTTCATAAATTTCCTAACCAATGAAGATTGTCGAACCCTTCACATGGAATTCGATGAAATAAATAAGAGAGGCAGAGAGATATAAAGGGACAGAATGAGAGGGGGAGAGGTAGATTCAAGGAAAAAGATATGAAGAAGAATCAAATTTTGATGAAAAAGATTGAAGATTGATAGGGAGGAACATTTTTTACCCCATTAAAGAGATGAAGTAAAAGAAAGAAGGGTCCGTCAGTGGAAGAGGGAAAGAGAGAGGAAAAGCTAGAGATAGAGAGAGAGTGTGTGTGTGTGAGAGAGAGATATATATAGAGAAGGAGAGAGAGAGAGGGAGATAGGGAGAGAGAGAATGAGAGAGAGAGAGATAGAGAGAGAGAGAGAGAGAGAGAGAGAGAGAGAGAGAGAGAGAGAGAGAGAGAGAGAGAGAGAGAGAATAACACAAAATAAAAGGTTCAAAAGAGTAAGAAAATAGACATATATTATTTTATATTATATTTTTATAAATACTCATGGAAAGTGTAGCACTTTCGAGCATGATTAAACTGACCGCGGTTAACATTCATACCTCTTGAGGAAAAATGAGTAGCTGCTTTAATGTGAGCAGCGACCAGTGGCGGAATTATAGGCAAAAATAAGATATTAGGTTAATAAAGATACGGAAAGTCCTACAATTCTGCTCTACCCACTAATATTGTGATATAATAACACACAGAAGCACATTTAATTACATATTTAATTATCCTCCTATCTTCTTCGTAGTTTTTATCTCGTACATTTCTTCCTAACCCCTACCCCATCCCCTCCTCCTCCTCCATTCTGACCAGATCCCTCGTACAAGATACAAGGGACTAAATCACACTTGAAACTTGAATCCCCAGGGGACAATTTAACAGAGGGAAAAAAAAGAAGATCTGCAGTTAAGTAGTTACCTCTGTACCTCAATGCTTCATACATAGATATACCTGTGAGTATACGTACAACAACGGGGGACTTAATATATGATGAGATATTATGTAACAAAAGATAAATTATATAATGGGAAAATAATGTACGAGTATATCATTGTTCTGTTCATCTGTACATACAGGGTGTCAAAGGTGATACTGAAAATTATTTAATAATAATAATAAAAAAAAATGAGAGCACCTGGATTTTTCAAACATCGTATAAATTGTTTTTAGAACATTAAATTTATACATAACAGATTTAAAAAAAAAAAAAAAAAAAAAAAAAAAACAAGAAACAAAGGAAAAGGAAGGAGAAAGAAGTAAGAAGGAATACAATAAAGATGACAGGGTAAGAGAATATAATAAAATAAGTAGTGGAAGGATAGAAACAGGAGAGAATGAGAAGGGATGGACAATGAAAGGAGGAAGTAAAGGATAAGATATAAGAAAAAAGGAATACTTTAATGACGAAAGCGTAAGATGATATAGTAGTGGAAGTAGTGGAAGGATAGAAAGAGGAGAGAATGTGAAAGGAAGGATAATAAAAATGGAGGTAAAGGAGGATAAGAAGATGATAATTTGAAAGAAGTAGAAGGAAAGTAGGAGGAAACGAAAAAGAGAGCATCAGAAGGGAAGGAGGAATAATAGAGGAGAGATTGAGTGAGGAAGGAGGAATAATAGAAGAGAGATTGAGAGAGGAAGGAGGAATAATAGAAGAGAGATTGAGAGAGGAAGGAGGAATACTAGAGGAGAGATTGAGAGAGGAAGGAGGAATAATAGAAGAGAGATTGAGAGGGGAAGGAGGAATACTAGAGGAGAGAATGAGAGGGGAAGGAGGAATACTAGAGGAGAGAATGAGAGGGGAAGGAGGAATACTAGAGGAGAGATTGAGAGAGGAAGGAGGAATACTAGAGGAGAGATTGAGAGAGGAAGGAGGAATACTAGAGGAGAGAATGAGAGGGGAAGGAGGAATACTAGAGGAGAGAATGAGAGGGGAAGGAGGAATACTAGAGGAGAGAATGAGAGGGGAAGGAGGAATGAAGAGGAGAGAATGGGAGGGAGAGTAGGAATAATAGAGGATAGCATGAGAGGAGAAGGAGAAATAATAGAGAAGAGAATGAGAGGGGAAGGAGGAATAATAGAGGAGAGAATGAGAGGGGAAGGAGGAATAATAGAGGAGAGATTGAGAGGGGAAGGAGGAATAAAGAGGAGAGAATGAGAGGGAGAGTAGGAATAATAGAGGATAGCATGAGAGGAGAAGGAGAAATAATAGAGAAGAGATTGAGAGGGGAAGTAGGAATAATAGAGTAGAGAATGAGAGGTAGAGAAGGTAGAAGAAGGTAATGTTTATTTTTTTCCTCGTTCTGACAGTGAGTCATTGAGTATTCTTCCCTCGTGAGGACAACTTGACGAGAATGAGAGAGAGAGAAAAGGTAAGGAAAGTGTGTCAAAGGGAGTTGGTGAATTGTGAAAGATAAATTAAGGTAGGAATAGAGAGGTAGTAAAGTGAGTAAGAGAGATAGATGTGGGGTGGAAGGAAAAGCAAAGGTAGAAGGAAGAGCCTGTTGGAAAGGTAATAGTATAAACAGATGGAAAGAAGTGAAAGGTAAAAAGAGAAGGAAATTGAGAGAGAGAGAGAAGAAGAAATAGAGAGAGGAAGAGAGAGAGAGAGAGGAGAGAGAGAGAGAAGAACAAGAGATAGAAAGAGATGAAGAGGTAGAAACTGTAATGAAGAGAGGGAAAAATAGAATCAATAGGGAAGGGAATTTAGGAAAGGGGGAAAAAAAACTTTGTGTTATTTATTAGTAGTCGTTACGAACACTCATCTCCCTCCCCCCTCCTCTCTCATCCACTGGAACGCCAATTTTTATTCCCCCTGGAGCAAGTTGGGGGAGAAGGAGGGACAGGGGATGAGAAGAAGGGACAGGGGGGCGGGTCACAGGAAAGCGCTGATCCCTGTCATCAATTAGTTATTTTAGTAATTCCTTGGCGATGAAAGATCCTAATGGGTTTTGAGTATTGATTTGTACCCGGCCATGCGCGGATATAGGGGGGGGCACGGGGGGCACGTGCCCCCCCAGATTTTTTCGATATGCGGTGTTTCTCAAATTTCATTATACCTAATCCCGTTAAAAAAAAATCTCAATGAGTTAGGGGGGCACGAGCCCCAAAATAATTCCCAATTCTAAGACTAATCCCGTAAAAAAAGATCTCAATGAGTTAGGGGGGCACGGGCCCCAAAATAATAAAGTTGTCAAATCTACATAATAAAGTTGTCAAATCCACATAGATTGTCCGAGAAACCTGAAATTTTACCTATAGGTCCATTTGGATCAGGAAATATATCTCTAGGGTTCAGCTACACGGGGTAAGGACAAAAAATGGATGGGTGACACAAAAAAAAATCACATTTTTCGACCAAAATGACATTTTTTTCTCAAAATTTGTCGAGACGGCGCCATGGCGGCCGCGTATCAACTCAAAAAGAGAAAGTTGTAAGCAAGGGTTCAAGTTTTCATTTGAGAAATCAGTCACGAAATTCTGATGAGCCGTTTTTGAGCTACGTTGAGTAAGGACATTTTTTTTTTTTTTTTTTTTTTTTTTTTTTTTTACAATCAATTTTACGCCTAACATGTAGGCAATTACAAAATCAATTAATTTACATCTAATCACATCTATACAAAAAAATATGAACAATTACATGCAAAATATTAAATATATAAAATAGCCTTTGCTTTCTCTTTAAATTGTTCAAGGCTGTCGGCAATGTCCAGGACTGTGGCATTCTTATTAAAAATCGCCATGGCAGTGGGCAGCGTTGATGAGGCAAACACAGGACTTCGTGTGTTACCAGATGAGAAGAAAGGAGGGTTTTCTCTAGTCCGTAGTCCAAATATGGGAACTCTAAGTGATATATATTGTAGAGCAGAGGGGATGTCTATCTTATTGTTGAAGATGTTGTACAACAACAGTATGTAATTGTATTCCCGTCTACTCTCCAATGTTTCAATCACAAAGCTCTCCCGCAGCAATGCATAAGAAATGGCATTAGGGTACGCCGGGTAAAATCCGTTTTCTCTTCTGAACAAAGATCTCAGAAACCTAGCTTGAATTCTCTCCAGCACCAACACATAAGACTTAGCCTGGGGGGCCCAAATAACCGAAGCATATTCTAGTTTGCTACGCACTAGTGAGGTATACAACAGTCTTATTGTGTCTATGCTGGTGAAAAAGTAGCTGTGTCTGACAACCAGCCCCAAAGTTCTGTAAGCTTTCTTAGCAATATCTGCTATATGTTGGTCGAATTTCAGTTTTGTCTGAAAGGTTACACCAAGATCTTTTTTTGATTCGACTCGACTTATAGCAGAATTGTCAATGATGTAGTTGTATACGCTCACTGATCTCCTGGTACTGATCGTCATGACATCGCACTTATTTATGCTGAACTTTAATTGGATTTCATTCAGCCAAGCGTTGACGGCACTCAAGTCCTCCTGAAGCAGACGACTGTCATTTTCGTTGGATATTATACGAAAAAGCTTGAAGTCGTCCGCATACAGGAGATAACTCGAGTGCCGTATACATTCCCCAATACCATCTATGAGCACCGCAAATAGGAGGCCGGATAACTTTGAACCCTGGACTACGGACGAAGAAGGGAAATAGGGCTCAGATAGTACCCCACCGAAGAGCACCCGCTGTTCTCTTCTCCGCAGATATGACGCAAAGAATTTTGTCAAATCTCCGGAGAATCCGAACAGGGCCAGCTTCCGAAGGAGCACGTCGTGAGACACCTGGTCAAACGCCCTATGTATGTCTGTGTACACTACGTCCACCTGTGCCTCGCCACTGCTCAGTGCCCGGGCCACAAAAGTGTGAAATTCAACCAAGTTGGATGTTGTTGAACGTCGTTGTATGAAACCATGCTGAGCGGGTGAAATCTTTTTGTATACATAATCTGATATGTGAGAGAAAAGGCAGCTTTCAAATATCTTAGCTATTACTGTCAGATTTGATACGGGTCTGTACGATGAAAAATCATTATTTTTGGCCTTTTTAGGTATTGGTGTCACCTTAGTGATTTTAAAAAGGTCAGGAAATGTCGCTGTAGAAAGTGAAAAGTTAAAAATATGGACTAGAATAGGAACAAATATTTCAGCGCCATGTTTAAAAAGTTTAGGTGGGAGGGAATCTAATCCCGGGGCTTTCTCGGGTATTTTTCTAATGCTATCCATTACATCAGCAGCGGTGAGTCTTGGCAATTGTAACTCAGAACATAAATCTAACCGAGCAAAATTGCATTCGTAGTTTGATGGGATTCCGTTATAAACTGACTCGAAGGTCTCTGCAAAATAATTGCTGATCACCCACGGGTCAGTCACCAAATCCCCATTCACAACGAAGCATTTAGCTTTTGAGGGAGAACTTCTGTCCTTGATGAAGCTATAAAAGCTTTTAGAATTAATTTTAATATTATTTTCTATTTCTGCTAAATACTCATGAAATGTAGATTTAATCATTTTTTTGAAATTCTTTTTTAGTTCACTTACAACTTGTACATCCATTTCATTATTTTTTCTAGCCTTTTCTTTCTTTCTATATGTATCTATCAGAGTTTTATTCCACCACTTCGGGTATGACTTCCTTTGAAAATCTGACTTACTTTTGCATGAACTTTTAACCTGAGGTACTGTTTTGTTTAATTCATTGTAAATAGTTTTGTAAAATATCTCTACACTTTCGTTGACATGCTTCGTATCAAATATCGGCGCCCAGTTTGCATTTCTCAAATTAGTGTCTATTTCTCTATAATCTGTATCAGATTTAAATAAAAACCTATTCTTATCAAATAATTGATTATGACTTATATTTTCATGTTTCTTATTTTTGTTTTTGTTGGGTTCCTGTATTTTTTCTTCATCGCGGTGTTTGACCTTTTTTAAACCTCCTGTTATATCCAATGTTGGGTGATATTCATCCTCCTGCAAGAGGGGATTGCCTCTTTTAACATTGACATGCATAGTTCTTTTTAGCCCCGGACATCGCCCACTCCTGAACAAAACTAAATCTAATGTTACATCAAAGTTATTTTTTATGTTATTGAGCGATGATAAACCACAAAATTTTATACTTTGTTCCAAGGATTTAGAAAAACGACAGTTAACTTGACTTGTTGAATAAAGACTTGCATAAAAGTTGTGAATATTAAAATCGCCCAATATTAACACACATTGGTTTCTAAGTTTATTTTCAGTACTTAAGTTGTCAAAAAAATGATTTAGCTGCTCTAAAGTAAGTTTTGTTATCGGCGGCGGTAAGTACACGACGCAAATGAATATTGTACAATATCGCAATTTTGCTTTGACCCAAATACATTCCATTTGAAGGGTATTAATATTCCAAGCCTCTATCATATGTGCCGTGTACTCACCGCTCACTGCGAGCAAGACTCCACAACCCTTTGTTTTACCAGAGATGGATGGATCCATGTCCTGCCTAAAGACCGAGTACTGAGAAAAATAAAATGGATAGGTAAACAAAAAGTATTTACGTTTTTTGACCTGAATGACATTTTTTCTCGAAATATGTCGTGACGAATTATTAACTCAAAGCGAGAATGTTTTTGCAAGGGTTGGAGTCTTCATTTGACATATTGATCGCGAAATTCTGATGAGCCATTCTTGAGCTCCAGTAAGGACAAGAAATGTATGGGTGACACGAAAAATATTGACATTTGTGTGTGTGTGTGTGTGTGTGGCTTGCGAAGCGGCGGGTGCAACCCTCTAGTTAGGTATATTGTGCGATTGTGCCCCCCCAGTACAAGAGGGCTATATCCGCGCATGTACCCGGCTCTTTTTTTGTTGTCCTTTGACGTGTCCCTAGAGGTCAGCCGAGACCCTTCACCTTTCATTCACAGGGTATACTAATATTGCCCTTCACCTACATTAACCTCACTCAGCATCTCAGCCTGGGTTGGGCAGGGAATACTTAACACTATTTGAGGTGGCACCTATATTACTTATTTATTTTAACTTTTTATTAAAAAGACATAATTATGTATACAAACAGGTTATGGTGAAAATAAAAATACAAAATTTAGAACAATATATAAAAAAAATATATAAACAACATAGATAACATGTATAAAATATTAATAGATGACACACTCTTCCTGCAATCTCTTCCACAAAACCCTTAGGGTTTCACCCGCCACCAAAACCTTTCAACTACTATAAACTCATTCAGCCTGGGTGGGGCTTGGAATATCCACGAAGGGTTGTTCCTGTGGGGTCACCCATCAAGTTTTACCATTGCTTCATTATGGCATTTTACGAGAACTTGTGTATTGAATAGATCATTTATGCTGGAACGATTCACATAGGTTAGAACTAGGTCATTGTGAAACACCACTATCCGATTAGTTAACCACTGCTAACCACTGCTAACCACGAATAGTTAACCACTGTTAACCACTAAAGTGTTAACCAATGCCCGAGCAGAATAAAGGGACTCTTTGGTGTGATTTTTTATGATAAAAAAAATTAAGTAGGAGTGTAATGCCAAATTATCGTTATCAGCTTTTGACATGACACACCCTGTAGAATTGGTGTATTGAAAAGATCATTTATGCTGGCACGATTCACATAGGTAAGAACTAGGTCATTGTGAAACACCACTATTCGGGCAGACTGTTCCTGTGAGAATAAGGGGACTCTTTGGTGAGATTTTACATGATAAAGAAAGTAAGTAGGAGTGAAATGTTAAATTATCGTTTTCAGCTTTCGACACGAGACACCCCGTAGAATTATGACACACCCTGTAGAATTATGACACACCCTGTAGATTTGGAGAGTACAAAACACGGGAGAATTTAAGTCATACTCTTCCGCCCAACCTCCAGGATACTGGAGAGAGCTCTGGAAATTTAAGAAGATTACTTTGTACACGCCAGCTATTCCATTTTTTTTGTGAGTTTTAACAATTTTCATTCCCGTTCCCCTAATAAATGTTTACTGTTATTTCTGAGAGAATAACACAAACAGACATTGCGTACACTTGATATGATATTTTAGGACGAGGAAATTTTGTTTTCAAAAAGAAAATAATACATGTTTACGTTCATAAAATCATAGGGATCTAAAAAGAGGCATAAGTGTTTTATTTATTTAAGTAAGCGACAGTATAAATATATTTCATTATCATTTAGTTATTGGTCTTTTAAAAAAAGTGGTTATTCGGAATTTTTTTTTATAGTTCTGCGCTACCCAATAAAATTGTGATATATTAATACAAAGCATATTTATCTATTGAATTTTTAAAAATAATTATATACTGAATAATCATTTCTCATTTTAATTGAAAACAGTTAGAAATGTAGCATATAAAATTCAACAATTTCAATCAAAATACGAAAAGAGACTAAACAAATTCTGCACTATAAGTTTCATCAAGTCTATGGCAATGTCTATATTGTCTATGGCATTATGAAAACGTACCTTATGGTTTAGTTTTATCACTGAACAGTTTTACCTATATTTTCGAGCGGTCATGGCTTTTGGTTTGGTAAGAAGAAAAAGTGGATAATTTCAAATGCAAAATGTAAACAAAAAACACTGATATCTTAAATGTAAATAAACCAAAGTCCCAAAAATCACTTTTTTTACTATTCAAATTTAGGTTGACCAGAGCTGACCGTTCGGTCTTGTTCAGGCTTTTCGTTCAATTAAAAAATAACCGCTTTATAAGGTGTAAGTTTCAATGCAATTATAAAAAACCCTCCCCCCTCCCTCTCTCTCTCTCTCTATCTCTCTTTCTCTCAAATGTACAATATGGGACAGGATAGAGTGTCCGGTAATATCGTTTGTCAATTTCAAATTCAAAAACTAATTTCCATGAGAAATTGCTGAGAATCTCTCTCTCTCTTTTTCTCTCCCTTCTCACTCTCTCTCTCTCTTTCTCTCCCTTCTCTCTCTCTCTCTCCCTTCTAACTCTCTTTCTATCTCTCTCCCCTCCATCTCTCTTTCATACTAAACTCTGCTGGTTCTGAATACTAGTTTCCACATCAAGCTTGAAAGTAAAGTATGGTAAGAATGTATCTCATATTTTGCTTTCCCTCCTCTCTCTCTCTCTCTCTCTCTCTCTCTTTTATTCTCCCTTAATGTCCTTTCTCTCTCTCTCTCTCTCTCTCTCTCTTCTAGAAAAAATAGGTTATCTGTCGTTCTCTTACTCTATATTTTGGATGTCTGGAAAACCTCGTGAGGAAAACTGAGTAAAGCATGCTCTTAGGTCTAACCAAAAAAAATCATAATCACTTCCTCACTTGTCTTTTTAATCTTTATAAGGAATAAGGATACCTCTAGAACTAGGTGAATAAAAAAGACGAAAAGATAGTTTCAAAGGATAGGAGAAGAACTAAAAGGAGGAAATAAGGCGATTGAAGAGGAAGAGAAAATGAGAAGAGGACGATAGAGGAGAGGAAGGTGGAGAAGAGGAAAGGAGAAAAAGGAGGAGAAGAAGAGGAAAAGAGGAAAAGAGAGGGAGGAGAAGAAGAAAATGAGAAAAAGGAGGAGAAGAAGAGGAAGGGAGAGGGAGGAGAAAAAGAAGGAGAAGAGGAAAGGAGAAAACGGAGGAGAAGAAGAGGTTGGGAGAGGGAGGAGCAGAAGGAAGAGAAGAGAAAATGAGAAAAAGGAGGAGAAGAAGAGGAAGGGAGAAGGAGGAGAAGAAGAAAGGAGAAAAAGGAAGAGAATAGGAAGAAAGAAGAGAAAAAGTAGCGTAAGGAGAGTAAGGAGGAGAAGAGGACGATAGTGGAGAAACAGGGGAAGAAAAGGAAGAAGCGGAAAGTTTCGATAATTATGAGAAAACTGCCGAAGAATAATTAAAAGAAAATGTTGAGAGGAAGAGTTCCCCTGCTTAGGAGATTGTCTGTTTTATTCTCATCTCTTCTTCAAGTGTACTTGCATCGCGTTCTGTATCTTTGTGCTCATGTTTTGTTCTTGTGCTCCAGACTATGCATTATTATGAAGTGAATGTGTAGGTTGCATACAAGTTCATAATAAGTATGTAAGTTGTATCAAAGTTCATAAAAAAGTATCTAATTTATATCCAAGTTCATAAAAAGTATGTAGATTGTATCAAAGTTCATAATAAGTAGGTGAGTTGTATCAAAGTTCATAACAAGTATGTAAGTTGTATCAAAGTTCATAAAAAAGTATCTAAGTTGTATGTGAGTTCATTAAAGTATGTAGGTTGTATCAAAGTTCATAATAAGTATGTGAGTTGCATCAAAGTTCATGTCAAGTATGTAAGTTGTATCAAAGTTCATAACAAAGTATCTAAGTTGTATGTAAGTTCATTAAAGTATGTAGATTGTATCAAAGTTCATAACAAGTATGTAAGTTGTATCAAAGTTCATAAAAAAGTATCTAAGTTGTATGTGAGTTCATTAAAGTATGTAGGTTGTATCAAAGTTCATAATAAGTATGTGAGTTGCATCAAAGTTCATGTCAAGTATGTAAGTTGTATCAAAGTTCATAACAAAGTATCTAAGTTGTATGTAAGTTCATTTAAGTATGTAGATTGTATCAAAGTTCATAACAAGTATGTAAGTTGTATCAAAGTTCATAAAAATGTATCTAAAATGTATCAAAGTTCATAAAAACGTATCTATGTTGTATCTAAGTTCATAAAAAGTATGTGGATTACATCAAAGTTCATAAAAAGTATGTAAGTTGTATCAAAGTTCATAATAAATATGTAAGTTGTAACCAAGTTCATAATAAGTATGTAGGTTGCATCAAAGTTCATAAAGGTATGCATGATGTATTGATGTACCTATCAAATTCATAAAAAGTATGTTTGTATTGTATCTATATTAAAAAGTCAATTCCATGTTGATTCTGCACTAAAGTCTCTTCATCCCAAATGGGAGAATAACTTGTCATGTCTCGGCTGGGTTTCGAACCCACGATCTCTGAATTCACAGAGTGATCTGATTATTATTATCTATTATTGTTAAACTCTTTATAAAAGGACATATATGTACAAACAAAAATAATGGTAAACATTAAAATACAGAATTGACAATATAAATATAAACAGATATCCAAACTAAAGGGCGGGGTTATTGCCTATGGCAATCTCTTCCACCCAACCCTGGGATTCGGTAGAAACTCATAAGTCAGCTCCAAGCATGAGAAGAAGTGGAGCAACCCCACTGCTTTGGAGATTGTCTCTCTCATCCTCATCCCTTTTCTTTCACCTTCGAGTGCACTCGCTGTATCTTTGTGTGCATGTTTTGTGCTGACTATAAAATTCTGCTCCAAGTTAATGAAAAGTATGTAGGATGCATCTAAGTTCATGAAAACTAAGTGGGTTAAAAGTTAGAGTAATGTAGAAAACAATTGTGATGATTTCAATCCTCGTGGCAATTGTACTCTCGTGCAGAGGTGCATGATTATTATTATAACCATCAGCCTCCGTGGCGTAACGGTTGTGACTACTGCCCGTAGTCCAGAGATCCTGAGTTCGATTCCCGGTTGGAGCAGACTTTTCGCATAGAAAATTCTGTTCCGTCCGAACATGTGAGGCTGGCAATTCCGGCCCTAATACCCAGGCTGGGTGAGGTTAATGTGGGTAGCTGGTACGATTCCCAGCGAATGGATGGTAGAACCCCCGTCCTGTCTACCTCAAGTCAGGACGTTAAAACCAAATAGAATCAATGGACATGAAAGGAGCCTAGACATTGGATTTGGGCGTCCATATAAACCTCTCACCACCGTGATTTAGGTATCAATACCTAAATCACGGACACGGAATTATTTTTTGAAGTATACGAGAGTTGAGGCTCCATTGTATACATTTAAAAATAGAATAAAATCTTAAAACTAAGCATGTCTATTCCATTGAAAGACACATGTCTCTTATCTCCTGCATAGTGCAATAATTGCACCTAATGTACTAAATAGGAAGCAATGTGACGTCATTTATTTTGATCTTAGCCGTGCCTTTGATTTAGTAAATCATAGACTACTTGTTAAAAAATTAGGTGAAAATTTTGGTCTCAGTTCAACATATCAAAATTTCTTCAAAAGCTATCTGGGTGAGAGGCATTTAACTGTCAAAGTAGGCAATACTTACTCCTCACGTTTTAGGGTCCCTTGTGGGGTACCCCAAGGGTCAAACCTTGGACCACTCTTGTTCATATTGTTTTTTGACGATGTAAAACATGTCCTAAAAAATTGCTTTTTTGAAATTTTTGCAGACGATATTAAAATATGGAGACAGATTAGTAATGATGATGATGCTGATCTGTTGCAACAAGACATAGATTCTTTTGTTATTTGGTGCTTGGATAATGGCATGAAAATTAATGCTAGTAAAATTGTACAAATGTCATACACTAGGAAACTCATAACATTAAATTACCTTTATAATATAGATTCAGTACCTATTAGTAGAAAGGAAGTACATGTTGATCTTGGGGTGATGTTTGATACTAAACTTACTTTTAATGATCATGTTCATGATATGATATGTAAAACCAAGAGAACCTCTTCTCTTGTTATCTGGATTACTAAGCAATTTACTAACCCCCTCAGTCATACGGTTCTTTATAACGCTCTTGTGAGGTCACGTTTGGAATATTGTTCTGAGGTTTGGGGGGATTTGGGTATCGTTAATACTGACATGATCGAGAAAGTACAAAAGAACTTCCTTAGATTACTAACATATAGAAAATTTGGACGTTCTCTATCATACTCTGTGTCTAGTGTGGTTTATAAACTTACTCCACTAAAACCTAGGAGGATATTTAAAGAAATTTCTTTTCTGTTTAAACTTTTGAAATGTACAATTGATTGTGGTTATTTATTGGAAAACATTAATATGTTTGTACCTAGGTTAGTAGCTCGACATGTACAACATTTCTACTTACCATCAGACAATATGTCAAAACTTATTCCTCTGAATAGATACATGCACAATGCCAACTTATATGAAGCTCTTGATTTTTCTGATTGCGAAAGCACCTTCATTCGCATTCTCAGAGATATTCTCAATCTATAATAACTTAAACTTTGTATAAGTTGGTATAATCTGTCTGTAATCTGTCTAGCACATCATATTTCTCTCTTTCTTTATTTTAAAATAAATTGTTATGCTTTTTTTTTTTTTTTTTTTTTCTTTTTTCTCCCTTTTTTTATTTTTTTTATATTATTATTATTTTTTTTTTTTTTTTTTTTTTTTTTTTTTTTTTTTTTTTTTTTTTTTTTTTTTAATTGTTATGTGATTATAAGTAATTGGATGTTGATCAGCCATTGTAAGGTCAACATCTGTTTTATTATTACAATAAATAAATACATTGAATTGAATAATTGCAGATATCGATCCCTGCACTGTCGATAATGTTACCAAGATCCTGAATACTTCTGAGCGGGCTGTTCTGAGTCGTGTTATTTCTACTTTTGATGTTATGGAATAAGTCTTTAAGTCTGGTGTGTCTGGTATTTATTCTAAAATTAATGAGTTGAAGAAGTTTAGGACAGTTAATCTTATTAGTTTGTCATTTATAAAGGAAAAGTATGTCTTGAAGCTTTCTTCTTTTGTCAAGACCTATGATTATGTAACTTTATGATATATTATATTGTTTTGTATTATAACTTCAAATAAATATTATTATTAATTTAACACTTTATTGGTAAACTACATGATACATTCTGCAACATAGGACATGAAATAAAAAAAACACAATAGAATATGTAGTGAACCAAGGGGCGAGGTTAAAACCTGTGGCTTTCTCTTCCACCGAAACCCCATTACCTAAAAATGTATCATCTGTCCCGGTAGCTCAGTGGTAAAGGCGGCTCTCTGTGAATCCAGAGGTTCCAGAGGTCGCGGGTTCGAAACCCATCCGGGACGTGACAAGTTATCCTCCCATTTAGGATTTTGACCATATAATAATACGTCTTGGACTTACTGCTGGAATAATGGGACTTCATAGTCCTAATAGAGCAGTATAAATAGGGCGATATTATTATTATTGTTCCTGGTCGCATTTTGGTAGCTATATACATTTTTGTATTTTCTAGTGTATAAATCGCACAGTAAAACATTCAGCTCCAAAAACCAATTTTCTAGAGTAGGTAGGTACTACATTAAAATACAATATAAAGTCATAAAATGACATATTGGGAGAAGGCACCATTAAACCACAGAGCAAAAAAAGAAATTTTCCCCAGAAAAAAAATGAGAGTAAAATACTACCTCGATATTTTACAAGAAGAGACAAAATGGGAAATATTCAGGCAATAAATATCATATTTAAAAAGAATCAAATCATAAAAACCCCGGCTTTATTTTTTCGCATTATTTACATATTTTCATTTGTTTTACTTCCAGCATTTATTATCCTACGTTTTATTATTTTCACAAGTGCATTCAAGCGTTTCCAGTTTTCCCATTTCCTTTCCAATTCCATTATCATCATCACTACCACTAACATATCATCATCATCACTACCACTAACAAAACATCATCAACACTACCACTAACATATCATCATCATCACTACAAGTAGCAAAACATCATCATCACTACAAGTAGCAAAACATCATCATCACTACAAGTAGCAAAACATCATCATCACTACAAGTAGCAAAACATCATCACTGCCACTAACAAAACATCATCACTACCACTAACAAAACATCATCACTACCACTAACAAAACGTCATCACTACCACTAACAAAACATCATCACTACCACTAACAAAACGTCATCACTACCACTAACAAAACATCATCACTACCACTAACAAAACATCATCATGACTAACACTATCAAAACATATTCACTTCCATTAACAAATCATCATCATCAATACCACTAACAAAATATCAGTATCGTCACTGCTTTTAATATTATTATCACTATATCTTTTACCTGATTTCCATCATGATTGTTTTCGCCTTGTTTTCTTACGTCTTCCCGTATGTTTCAATAATTTGAAATTTATTACCTAACAGGGATGACAAGACACATGACGCTGTCGTGCTGAGATCGGGAATAGATTTTACAGGGTGGATAAGAAACACAAAGGTAGATACCTATTTGGTTTTTGGATATGTAACAAATATTTGGAGGTACCTAACTATGTAAAAATTGGTCAGACACAAGAAGTCCGGTTCATCGTGTGTTTTTAGTCCACCAGTTCTCAACAGATCACTAAAGTTAAATTACGTCTAGCGTTGAGAACAAAGAGAATGTTTTAAGATTTTGGTGACAGCCACACTTTGTATATTTTATTACCAAGTTTGTGTTTGTCACAATAAATGACCTAATCGTGTCTTACTAAATATTTGCCATACAAGGGACTCGAACCATCAACCTCAAGGTTACGAGTCCGCCGGCTTATCAATCGAGCTACTAGCTTCGGTAACACCCTGTATCTTGTTTACAGCTGTGAGTCTATCAATCTCGGCGCTCCTGTATATCTTGTGGTTTTGAAACGTGTCAGATTTTGCAATATTTATGGGACGCTCCTGAGCGCAGACAGAGTATGAGGAACCGAATTTCCTGAAGAGGTGAAACATAGGTGGAACAATCTAGGGGTTGTGTGGAAGAGATTGCCATAGGCAAAACTCCGCCCTTTAGTTAGGACATCTGTATATAATAATTTATCAAGGCTATTTATCTTTTTTTCTACTTTATATTATTATAGATAGTTTAATAGGTATTATTATTTTTGTGGGGTGTATGACCCTAGATGTTGACATGCAATACAATACGTCATAGAATAAAAGATCATACATCGATAGATTTTACTGTTTTCATTTTCTTCTGAGGCCTTATTTACATTCCTTTTGTGTAAATATACAAAAACCCTCCACTTATGTAGGCTATTACATAAGTATAGCAACGGTTGACAACAAAAGAAATTGAGCCCTTTTTCTCGATAACAGAGCTAGGACGAATCTCATCTGTCAGAAAAAGCACCCGTATCCTGGAATCCTGATCTCGAAGCTCGAGGATATATCACCAGGGATATTTCATGCATGAGTTATCCTACAGGTATCTTAATACCCGCATGATATATTCCTGCTTCAGTTTCTCTTCTCTTCCTCCACTCTCCTCTCTAGCTCCTTGGAACCTTCACCCTCTCTCCTGCTTCTATTTCTCTTGTCCTCTCTCCTATTACTCCTCCTTGGTGTCTACCTTTACCCTTTTTCCTGCTTCAGTTTCTCTTGTCTTCTCTTCCTCTACTCTCCTCTCTATCTCATTGGTACCTACCTTCACCCTCTCTCCTGCTTCAGTTTCTCTTGTCTTCTCTTCCTCTACTCTCCTTTCTAACTCCTTGGTACCTACCTTCACCCTCTCTCCTGCTTCAATTTCTCTTGTCTTCTCTTCCTCCACTCTCCTCTCTATCTCCTTGGTACCTACCTTCACCTTCTCTCCTGATTCAGTTTCTCTTGTCCTCTCTTCCTCTACTCTCCTCTCTATCTCCTTGGTACCTACCTTCACCCTCTGTCCTGCTTCAGTTTCTCTTGTTTTCTCTTCCTCTACTCTCCTCTCTATCTCCTTGGTACCTACCTGCACCCTCTCTCCTGCTTCAATTTCTCTTGTCCTCTCTCCTATTACTCCTCCTTGGTGTCTACCTTCACCCTCTCTCCTGCTTCAGTTTTTTTTGTCTTCTCTTCCTCTACTCTTCTCTCTATCTCCTTGGTGTCTACCTTTACCCTTTTTCCTGCTTCAGTTTCTCTTGTCTTCTCTTCCTCCACTCTCCTCTCTATCTCCTTGGTACCTACCTTCACCTTCTCTCCTGATTCAGTTTCTCTTATCTTCTCTTCCTCTACTTCTCTCTATCTTCTTGGTACCTACCTGCACCCTCTCTCCTGCTTCAGTTTCTCTTGTCTTTGCTTCCTCTGCTCCTCTCTAGCTCCTTGGTCCCCTGCTTCAGTTTCTCTTGTCTTCTCTTCCTCTACTCTCCTCTCTATCTCCTTGGTACCTACCTTGACCCTCTCTCCTGCTTCAATTTCTCTTGTCCTCTCTCCTATTACTCCTCCTTGGTGTCTACCTTCACCCTCTCTCCTGCTTCAGTTTCTCTTGTCTTCCTCTACTCCTCTCTATCTCTTTGGTACCTACCTTCACCCTCTCTCCTGCTTCAGTTTCTCTTGTCTTCCTCTACTCTCCTCTCTATCTCCTTGGTACCTACCTTCACCCACTCTTCTGCTTCAGTTTCTCTTGTCTTCTCTTCCTCTACTCCTCTCTATCTCCTTGGTACCTACCTTCACCCTCTCTCCTGCTTCAGTTTCTCTTGTCCTCTCTCCCATTACTCCTCTCTATCTCCTTGGTGCCTACCTGCACCCTCTCTCCTGCTTCCATTACTCCTCTCTAGCTCCTTGGTGCCTATCTTCACCCTCTCTCCTGCTTCAATTTCTCTTATCTTCATTTTCATGTTCCACTAACTCTAAACTACTTGCAAGCTATTTCCACTCTTCTCCTATATCTTTTACCTCCTTGGTTAGTTCTTTCTTATCCTAGGTACTATCTTTCGTGAAACTTTTTTATCTAGAATTTCTTCAAACTCTTGATTTATTTGCTATTTGTCGATCTTATTCTACCCATCTCTCTTTGTATATTCTATTAATCCTTATAGTTCCTTCCTTCTTCTCTCTGCTATCTGTTTTCCTTTTCTCTCATTCTCTCTCTTTCTCTCGTATTCTGTCTCATTTTCAGTCTTTATTCTTCTCTTTACCTGTCTCAACCATTTACTTTTGCACTATCTCCTACATTCTTTCTTTTCAATAAAATCAACTCATAATCTTTAACTTCACTTGAACTTCCTCTCCCTTACTGCCTCTGTAAATCTTTCTCTTTTGCTCTACATTCTCTTTAATGCATTGAATTTTATTAGGTATATTAATAACTTTATTTTCATGATTTTATTTTTTCCATTGTCCTTTAAATAAAATTCTTAGTATCTTATTATTATTATTTATTTTCTTCCTCTAAAACCCCAAAAATTCCATCTCTTTCTCCCTCCCTTCCTCTTTCTGTTTTCTTTCAATTATTCTATCACATTTTTTTTAACTAAACCTTTTTCCACTTTGTCATCTCCTCACCTTTTTATTTCTCTCTCTCTCTCTCTCTCTCTCTCTCTTCTCTTTTTTTCTCCTCTTCATCTGTTCGCTCCATTACCATTTTTCTTTTCTTTCAATTTTTCATCTGACACTTTTCGTGTCCTATATCTAAGTCTGAGTCTACAACCTTTTCTTTCCCTCTCTTTCCTCTTCCCCTGTATTCTGTTTTCTTTGAAAAATATTCATTTTCCTCTTCTTACCTGCATTTTGTACCGCTTTTTATGATGCTGTGTCATTTCTCGTTCATTTTTCTCGTCTCCTCCCGTCTGTCTTTTACTTCCTTGAGTCTGAGATGAAGAGAAGATCCTTTTGTAAGGAAAAGAATCTTTTGCCTTCAGCGTTCTATCTTTGAACTCCCTTTTTAGTATTTTTGAAAAAAAAAAGAAAAAACAATTTTAACGAGCCACGTTCCATGCGGCGTTTGTCACATGTCAGAACATTCGAACAGTTTTTATTAATTTTGATTTGATCTGAAATTTTGATATAAGGTATGTCGATTTTCGAACCTGGATATACTGGATATAAGAGAATCCTCGATTAAGAGAATAATTATCGGTCCCTTTAGTTCTCTTTGCCTATGTTATATTTTGTAATTCAACTATGAAATTTTTCAATTTCTATAAGGACCATACAGTAGGTTACGAGTCCACTGCCTGACCCATTCTGCATCTGAGGTCGGTAGCAAGACAAACATACCATTCATATCATAAAACATGTTGAAAATTTGCTAGATTAGATTAAAGGGATCCTCAAAGAAAGTCGACAAATAATGATAATAATAATTATAACACTCTTTAAAGAAAGGTAACCACCAGGCGAGGTTAATACTCAAAGCATTTTCTACCACCTAACCCTTAGAGAGGAAAAATTCATGCACTGGGTCACTGGGTAGGATTCGAACCAACGAATCCCTACACTACCTGAATCTCTATATATAAAACAGAAAAAAGGACTACCTATATTTGTTTGTTTGTCCGGAGTTGTTTAGCCAAAACGGTAAGAGATAGCGAAAATGTCTGAGAATTGACCCCCCCCAAAACCATTATCGCTTTGTCCATAAAAATTACAAAAAGTTCAAAAAGGCATTGCTGTCCAGCAGTACGGCCATGCCTTAGTAAATTTGAAATTTAGTCCCGTTGCAAAGCACGGGCAAACGGCTAGTTACCAGACTAAAGAAAGATTTTTTTTTCACCAAAAGCTCTACAGAGTTACACCACTGCTGAAGTTGAGTATTTTTATAGCATATATACTTATAATATGTTGTATAGAGCTTTAACAAAGGAGGAAAGGTTCCATTGAATGTTCCTGCAAACTGGATGGGAAATATCTTCGACGGCCTGGAGCACCTTTTCACATTGGCAGTCATCCCCTCCACCTCTCATCTGGCATCATCCAACCATCAGTGGTGGATGTTGCGGGAATTTAGAGTGGTATATCAATCAATTAATCGAATATTTATTGTGAATAAAAATACACAAAGTATGAGTTTTACATTTTTCCTAAATTACTAATTACAGACTTTTATTATTATTATATCATGCTTTTATTAGAAGGACATATACAATATTTAGAAAATAAAATAGTTTGACAATTAATAAGAGATAAAATTGTTTGATGTCCTAATTAAAGGGCGGGGTTATTACCTCCGGCAATCTGTTCCACCCAACCCTTTCCTTGAAAAGGGCCCCCAGAACCAAGCCAATGCTGGTCTACTACTTGTTTATAGTCCCCCAGCCAGATAGCTGGTCTACTCCCTGTTTATAGTCTTCCAGCCGAACTATTCATCACCACTATTTTATTTATATAGTTACAGACTTCTGTGGCTTGGGCTCTTTTACAGTCTGCTTCCAAACTGTCTGTCATTAAAAGTTGCAGGTTGTTTATTTGCATGTCTTCATTGTCCATCCATCCTAGTCTTGGTCTTCCTACTCTTCTTGTGTTCCGAAGCTGTGAGTTGAGAACTGTCTTTGGCATCTTATTACTATCCTTTACATTTCAATATTGTGGGATTTCCTTTTTTACTTCCGAGGAATTTCTAATAATAGCAATCGGAAGTATTGTGTTTGTTTTAATAAAAAAATATTTTTTTTTTTTGCTGGGATTTCAATTTTTTCATGTTGCTGGACGTTTCATAACCTCTTGAGCAACTTTGGTTTGGTTTGGTTCAACTTTACGAGATTTTCTATTAGAATCTGGTATTACCGCCACTGGCCTTCACTCATACAAGTAACCATTCACTTTTTCCTCACGAGGTATAAGTTGACCCGGACATGCAAAGTACAGAATAGAAAATACCTGTAATGCATTCATCTGATAAGAGTTTTTTAGCTTTCGATGTAAAATCCCCTCGGACATAATTTTAATAAAAATACATGCTGTATCTGACCCATTTTATTAGGTCATGGTTGAGTACTATAAAGGTAAAAAAAGGTCTCATAAATAAAAACCGCACGCCGGGGTAGAATCCAGAGGGATTTTTTTCAAAAGGATACCTGGGTTTCCCGCAAGACTCTGCAAGATTATGAAAAATCCCTTGCTCTCTCTTTCTCCCTCTGGTTCATAATTATTAGTACCTCTCACTCTCTTTTCTTCTTTACCTCCTTGCTATCTATGTTTTTCACTTTTTTCCCTCTCTTCCTCTCTCTCGTCCTTTCTTCCTGTCTTATTGCCTCTCTGTTCCTCCCTTTCTTTCTCTCTCTCTCTCTCTCTCTCTCTAGCTCTCTTTTTCTCTCTGTCTCTCTCTCTCTCTCACACACACATATACACACACTTTCTCTTCCAGTATTTCTCTCTTTTTACATTTGTCTCTCTTTTTCTCTGTTTCTCCTTTTCAACCTTTGTTTCTTGTAAATAAGTGCACAGTATTTTCAAACCATGTATGTAGGTATTTCTGATAAAATCTGAGGCTTTTCATTTATTAAAAGCGGAGAGCGGAAAGGCAAACATGAATAAGCATAAAAATAGCCTCCCTCTTCCTCATTTCTGCCAGTGAGCGGCTTCCCGAATGAAATGGGGTGAAAAAACGGAGCAAAGGAGAATGGGGAACACAAAGGGATAAAAGTCGTTTTTTACCACTGGAGATCCCACGATCAGAAAAAACATTCAGGTTTTTTTTTTTTTTTTTAAAGAATTTCCTAGTTCTTCTGGGATCTGTAAAGTGGACTCAGTTATGACTTTTCTAAGCAGTGTCAATCTCCTTCACCTTATGTAGACCTCGAGAGAATCGGCACGAAAGACCATACAATAACTGGTTAAAGTGCCTAATAAGGTGAAAAAAAAGGGAAAAGTTCATCAAGGGCCGAAGAATTCGTTCGGGTTAACGCGATTTTCGACCTATCTGGTTTTCGAGTTATCAACTGCACAAGAATGCGGCAGCCAGCGTCGATGGTGCGTTAGAATGCACCAGTTCTCGAAGTTAAGCAACGTCCAGCGAGGAGAAGATTTCATGATGCTGGCATTTCGGTCCAACCCAGGCTGGGTGAGGTTAATGTGGATAGCAGGTTTGTGAGTTTCCTGTGAATGGAGGGTAACACTTTCGTCGTCATATAAACATGCAGTTGAAAGCGACGGTAAACCCATATTAAAAAAACAAAATGTCAATTGTGCTTCCACTAAAATTTACTGTATTGACACATATAAATTACACAATCCCGTCCTGATGTGACCATGCAATTGAAAGCGACGTAAAAAAACGTAATACTCGGTCATTCCCAAACTCTATGGCTTGATCGAAAAGGCGGCGGACTTATAACCTGGAGGTCGATGGTTCGAGTCCCGATTGTGGCGTGGATTTATTAAGCGAGTTTAAGTAGTTGTGACATCTCGAAAATGAGTAGTTGCGATATCACGAAAGTTGTGATATCATGAGAGTGATACATAAATTGGAAGAGAATGCCGTAGGCATTAGCACCGCCCTTGATCAAGTTTATTTAATAATTTCAACTTTGTTTCTTGTAAATTGTATATACCATATTTTGTAAATAAAACTTGATTAAATCTGTTTAATAATAAATATTTGTTGGATCACGAAAGTAATTAACGCAAATATGATAACTTGTCTTAATACTCGGTCATTTTCAATGGGAGTATAGATTTATCCTCTGATAACTACCTTATTTTGTCCCTGTACGGGGTACCTCCTCTTTTTTCCTCATTATTCCTCTTGTTCTTCTCTTCCAATTTGCTCATTTTTCCTCTTTGTACTCCCCGTTTTTTCCACTTTATTCTTACCTTTGAGGAGATTAAAATTTAATTTATGTTTCGGGACCACTGGAGCTTGAAACAGGTACTTCAATGGTCCATATTAGAGTACTCCCATACCATGCCTTTCATAGCTTTGTACCTAATATAGAGCTGATCAATGTACGTACATAGATTATGTATATACAGGGTGAGTCTAAAGTTTCATCTCACCCGACGGACAGACTGTAGGGATTGTACAGAAAGCTCAAAACTACCTTACCTACCTCATCAGAAAAGGGAAAATTTATAATAGTTTCAAAAGAATATATCATACATATTTGTGTCAATCTCTTTCGTGATATCACAAATACTCAAACGCGCTTTACTAAATATACGCTGAATCCGGGACTCGAACTCCAAAATATACAAGTCCACCACCTTATCGATCAAGCTACTGAGGTCGGTGAAAAGTTATAATAGGTATTTTTGTCAGTCACTATTACTTAAACACACCGACCTCAGTAGCTTGATCGATAAAGCGACCGGCTAGTAATTGGAGGTCGGTGGTTCAAATCACAAGTTAAGCAAATATTTAGTAAAGCGAATTCGAGTATAGTTGTAACATCACGAAAGTGAATAACACAAATAAGATAACTTTTCACCATTACTCAAACTCAAGCTGCTAAATTTTTACCGATCTTGGAACGCGAACCACCGACCTCCAGGTTGCAAGTTCACTTCCTCATAGATCCAGCTAATACTGAAGTCGGTTGAGTACTAATTTGTTTGAAAGGTCTGGATGAGAGAATTTCAAAAAGTAACATCTTTCTACCAATAACGTTCTTGAGATACAGGATGGTATACAAATACATACTGAGGGTGGAATGAGATTTTATGATCACCCTGTATAATTGCATATATTTAGTATGTATAAGTATATATGTAGTATGTATATCTATTAAGTCGTACTCTTACAGGAATTTTACGGTTATGCATGCAACTGCAACCCTTTAATATGGTTTGTGGATATAAGGGTTTTCTTTTGACTGCAGTTTCTATACCATCCCTGTCTCTCCCTGCTGATACCACCCTAGCAGCTATCCTTCCTTTCATCTACTTACAGTACAGAGTCTGACCACTGTGGTATAGTGGTCTGAGGGCTAGTCTCTCAATCCTGTGAGCACCGAGACTAGAACATACCACAGTCAGTGCATATTTCTTTTCTCGTTTATTTCATGATTTTAGTCATCTTGGCTTGTCGTAGCATGCTCGCCTTGTACTCCAGGTGACCCGGGTTCAAAACCCGACGGGGTTGGAATTTTTTAGACTCTGAACTTTGGATGTCGTGGCCTACCCTAGCCATAATAATACAAATAACTAGCTATCTTTTTTATAAATATCTTGATTTATGAATTTCGGTTATACAAGTTTTATTTCATAAAAAGAAGTAAGACTAAGGTTCTAGAAAGGACCTTTTCAATATTACCATGCTTTGGTGGTAATAATATGAGTTTTGTAATCCAGATAGTGCAGAGATTCTTGAGTTTGGACCTTCCCCATACAATTTTATCCTGTTCCTCATGTATAACAAGACCACATAAACTCTTTCTCCCTCTCTCTCTTTCTCCTCTCTCTCTTTCTCTTTCTCTTTCTCTCTCTCTTCTCTTTCTCTCTCTCTCATTCTCCCTCTCTCTCTCTTCCTCTCTCTCTTCCTCTCTCCCACTCTCTCCCTCCCCATCTCTCTATCTTTCTCTCTTCCTCTCTCCCTCTCTCCCTCTCTCTCCTGTCTCTCTCTCCCTCTCTCTCTCCCTAGTTCTTTTAGTATTTTTCTCTTTACCTCTCTCTGCTGCTGAAATTTCATAGAAACCTTTAAGCTATTTGTGTTTCCTCCTCCGTGTATCAAAATAATGAATATTGTTGGTACAAAATAACAGAAATATGTCGGTGTGAGAAGTAAGAAGGAAAGAGAGATACAGTAAAGAGAGGGGGGAGAATAGAGAAAAGAATTAGAGTAGGAGGAAGAAGCAGAGTAATAACAGAGAAAAAAGAGAGAAGAGGGAGAGAAAAAGAAATGCATTCGAGTAGGAGGAAGAACGGAAAAGAAGAGGAGGAAAGAGAGAGAGAAAATTATTAGGGTAGGAGGAGGAGCAGATAACAATAAGGGGTGCAATAAGTAAGGTAATGCAGCTTGGGATCCGTTGGTTCCAATCCCAAACAATGCATTAATTTTTCCTCGTTTACAAATCGCACCAAACCAAAATTCTTGAATAGCGGGACTCTTTTGACCTCATGAGGCATATGGATGAGTGTCCATTGTTTTGCCACCCCTGGGTGAATCAAAATCACACCACCAAATGATTGAGTGATGAAACTTGCCGAAAATACCTATAGGTAAAAAAAGAAGAAGAAGAAGAAGAAGAAGAAGAAGAAGAAGAAAAAAAAGGGGGAAAAAAAAAAAATGAATGAGCAACTGAGCTATCGAGTAAAAATAAAAGGATGTTAACTGGCTCGGCTATAATGGACGCCGAAAAAAAAAAATCCTGAAATAAATCCCATGTGCAGGAAGAAGACAGGAAATTTCAGCGTTTAAAATAACACACTCCACGTCTCCCCTCGTCCACAAGCAACAGGTTGCCTACCTAACTGAATTTTAAACAAGAGAAAAACATATTTGGGTCAAAACGGTCTTTAATGTATGTATTCAAAATACAGGATGACTCGCTTTTTTTGAGTTTTGAAGATGGATCTTTTTAGATGCTATTTTTAATACCATCTTTGATTCGACGAAAATTTTACAAGAATTATTTATGATTAGGTTCTATACATTTTGGGTTTTTGCAAAAAGATTCAGAGTGGTTCTAGTTTTGGTAGTCGATAAAGCCACTAGATTAAGGGCCATTTCATGAAACAAGATTAAAAAGAAGATAAGCCAGACACGACCTAAAAGGCTCGAAACAGCTGTCCAGGTATGTTCTGATATAGCTTTGTAATAGTTAGCTTATGTAAACTTTTTTCTTAGATAAACCAAGAAGAAAAGCATACGAGTACTTACAGTTTAAGTTTTTTTTAGATAAGGTAGAGTCTTATCTTATCACTGTAATTGAAATTCTGCTCAAGTTATAATTTTGTATGCTTAAAGCACAGGGAATAAAGACAATTTCCTCCAGGCGACTTTAATATCGAGCCAAAAATGGGCTTCAAAATTTTATATGTTCAATATTTTGAATTTTTAGCTTCTATTTTCTTATTTGCTGAAATATTTGGATATTTTTTTAACTTTTCTTTTTTCTCGCCTGTTTAAATTTTCCCTAATATTCTTTCAAGTCCTATAATAGTACATTTCTTCCTAAAGTTGTTATTTTTCTTCTCATTTTATTTGGAACATCTCCAAACCAAATGAAAAAAAGTTCCAATATACCGAATCCAACACTCATCTTAATTATTTTTCTTCTTCACTTCTGTTTCTTTCTATTATCTCATCCTTTTTCCATCTTTCTCAATTTTTATTTTTCTCTTTTCATTAATTTTTCGTTCTCTTACTTTTCTATTCCTTCACTTCTAGCTATCTTACTTTTAGAACCAAATACATACGAGTATATATCAACTGGTTACAATAGATCTTAATTAGATCGCAATGTTGATTTTAAGGGTTTCACTGAAAACCCTACAACTAGGTCAGATATGAAATATACTCCTTTACTCACCTCTATACTATTATATTATTTTTTTTATAGTTGTCTCTCTTCTCTCTCTCTCACTCTGTCTCTCACTCCTCATACTCCATAAAAAGAACCATCGGTTTCACCTTCCACACTATCCTTCTTTTTCTATATTTTAATATCTTTCTTTATTTCAGTCGATCTCTCTCTCTCTCTCTCTCTCTCTCTCTCTCTCTCTCCCTCTCTCTCTCTCTCTCTCTCTCTTATTACTTTTTCCCTTTCTTTCTCCATTCCTTTTTAAGTTTCTCTCTGTTGTTCTCTCATTTTTCCTTTTTCTCTCTGTTCATATTTGTTTTTTCTCTCCCTCCCAATCTATGTCCTCTCTGTTCTGCCTTTCTCTCTCTCCACATCGCTTTCCTTTTCTTTCCCTCCGTTCCTCCCTATCTCTCTCCCCTTCTGCCTCTCTCCCTATCTCTCTCTCTCCCTCCTATACAATATTGAGCTGGTTGGTTTGGCGTTATGAAGGAACAAAGTCTGGAGTGTGGGTACTTGGAACATATTTTTGTGACATTTCATTTTGTTCGTATATGTTTTTACTTTCTATTACCTACGAGGTAGAGAAAGTATTGCACTCTCACCATTTTTTCCCAGATGGATAAATATATCTGATGTGGATCGATATAAGGCGCGCGGCTTGTGACCTAGAGGTAGTGTTCAAGTCCCAAGTTCAGCAAAGATTTAGTAAAGCCAGTTTCAGTAGTTGTGAGTTGTGAGACTTTATGGAAGCCCTGTATATCTAAACAGGTGTCCCATAAAGTCCCACCACACCGCCTGTATCTCAAGAACGACTGAAAATATAGAAAGACGCGAAAACCCGTATTCCCTAATTTTTTGGGATTAAGTTTTATTTAAAAAAAAATTGTTGGATTTAATGTTGGTCCGAGCAACATTACCTAATAACGAATTTGTAGGAGATAATACAAAATAGACATGTGTCTTTCATTGACATACATGTAGACATATTTAGTTTTAAGGTTTTTATGCAATGGAGCTTAACTCCGTAGACTAAAAAAAAAAAAATACCAATCATTAGCGACTAAGCGACAAAAATTCTAATTTTAACTGACGGATAGAAGCCTCAATTAATATTATTTGCAATAGGGCTTTATGCCAAAATGGTTGGGTGGACGAGCTCAAACAATTTGAGAATCCTGCCATTAAAGCCTAAAAAAAAAAAAAATCTTAGCCAAAATTCAGCTATAAAAGTCGTGTGAGATATTTCTCTTCCTCCTTCAGTTATTTCTCTTCCTCTTTCAGTTATTTCTCTTCCTCCTTGACGTCATGGTTGGTTTCTTGGGAGTTAAGTTGTTTCAACTTTCGACCTTTCGAATCTAGTGTCAGAACGCCGGATAGAGAAAATTGAACGTTAACAAGACAAACTCACTGTGTGTGTCGTTGAAAAAGCTTACTTTTTTATTGATTTATGAAATTTATTGTGTCATTGTTTGTCTTTGTTTTCAAATCATGCAAGTGACTTTTTTGAGAAAATTGTGCGGTAACAAGTAAAGCTGATTGTCTACATGGTTTATTTTCGCAAGATGTAATTATTTTTTTCTATTATTTCGTCTAACTGGTTTATTTTATTATTATTATTATTTTTTTTTTGACATTTATTTCGCAATCCAATTGCCTTTTTCACATATTTTAAAACAATATTCCGCACTCCTTTTTTTATCTACATACATCCATCATTCTCGTCCAACATACATCCTGAGATCATTGAAATTGATGTTCTTAGTGGTTTTGTAGATATCTTAGTGAAAAACTTGAATAACACTAAATTAATACTAAAATAGATCAAAAAGATCGACATTATTGAAGTTTAAAATTAAAATACTTGAAGAATTTTGAAAGAGAAAATTGAAAACTGCGGCTGCACAGGCGCCTGGCTATTTTGACATTTTCATGTCTTTGCTCTGGCACATAACCAAAATTATGTGACGAAATTATGTAACGAAATTATGTAACGAAATTATGTAACGAAATATTAAATTATAAAAAGAGAGAAGAGAAAAAGTATGTGTCATGCGCACAATATGTATTGTGTCATGCGCACAATACGAAATTTGGTCAGTTAAGTTTTAGACCTTGAATAGTAAAGATGAAAATGTCCCAATGGTTGCAGACTCGTATGCAAGCGTTTTTTTTTTTTTTTTTTTTTTTTTTTTTTAAATGAACATTTATTTAAAGAGAGGTCTATAACAATCGAAGTCCTTGCCCCTCTAACTGTAAAAAAAGAGAAATTTTTTGTAGTATGTTTAAAAAAAAATCTGTAAAAAAATATTTTTATTTTTACAAATTAATTATTTTTTTTTTTTTGCCTTATGTAATTATTTTTTTCCGATAACTTTCTAATATTTGAAATCGGAAATATTGTGTTCGTTTTTGTAAAAAAAAAAAAAAAAAAATATTTTTGGTCCGATTTCAATTTCATATTTCTAGACGTTTCATAACCTCCTGAGCAACTTCGGTTTTGTGTCTGTCTGTCGGTTAGTATTCATCTACTTACTATAATGTTTTAAATCCACTTGTGTAAATATTTGACAATATATTGTAAAATCGTTTATGCAAAAAAATAATAAAAAAATGGTTCCTCTCGATTTCGTGTTAATATGTTAGTACATAAAGAGTAAAAATCAAGTATAATCACAAGGGTTCATAATTGAATGGTCACTCATCTGGACGTAGCTTAACATCAGTAACAGAAAGAGAATTGGACATAAGGATGTGAGTTCGAGAGAAAAGGAGAGAGGTAAAAAGAGAGAGAGAGAGAGAGAGACTCAATTTTTGGGAGAGAAAATGATAGGAAAGAGTTGAGATGAGGTGTTTTCCTTTTTTATTTTCATTACAGGAATTTTCTTTGAAAAGCTGAAAACTTGACGGAGTGTCCGAGTATAGCTTGCTGTGTGTTGATTGGACACACGAAGTGGTGTTGAATGAAGTGGATTAAAGAGAGAGAGGGAGACACACACAAAGTTGTGTTGTATGAATAGGATTAGGTGGGAGAGAGAAAGAGAGGGTGAAAGAGATAGAGAGAGAGAGAGAGAGAGAGAGAGAGAGAGAGAGAGAGAGAGAGAGAGAGAATAGAAATGAGAATGGCCAAGAGAGGAACCCGAATTATGAAACAGGATTAGGTTAAATAATCCTACACTATGTGATATTTACAAATAGGATGAATTTTATTTTTATGTTTGGGTTAAGACAATTTTTTTTTCTTCTTCTTTTTTACATATTTTAAACATATTAAGAAATTGGTCGAATTTTTTTCCTTGATCCTCTTATTCTCAAGTCAATGGATCTAATGATTGAGAACTTTGTCTTGACCCAAACAAAGTTTTAACCATACTGAAAGACTTCTTCCATTTGGCACTCAATACTGCAGATATTCTTGTCAGGACCTACTCAAATTCTTTGTGGAGTACACCTTCAGTAGAATCCAAAGAAAAGAAATGTCCAAAGAAATAGAGGCCTAAGAATAAATAAATAAATAAATAGAGCAAAAGAAAACCTCCTCTAGTATAAAAACTATATTACAAGTAGCTATTATACACTCGTAAGTAGTATACTAATGCACAAGACATCTAGGATCAAAACTGGCGTGTTGTTTAGTTAAAGTTTGCACTCATTGGTACTAACTAGCAATAAACATGCGATCACTTCCTTCCTTCTCTCTCCCTCTTTCATTCTTTCTCTCTCGCATCTCTCTCTCTCTTTCTCTCCCCCCTGATCACTTTCTCTCTCTCTCTCTCCCCCTTCATCACTCTCTCCCCCCTTTCATAACACTCTCTCTTTCTCTCCCCCCCTCATCAATCTCTCTCTCGCCTCTCTGCCCCTTTCATCACACACTTTCTCTTTATCTTTTGTTCTCTTTCTTTCTCTTTTTTCCCCCTTCATCAGTCTCTCTCTCTATTTCTCCCCTCTCCTCATCCCTCTCTCTCTCTCTCCCTCTCTCTTTTCTTTCCTTATCCCTACCACTAGAGTTTTATTATTATTTTCCTCTGTCTTTCCCTTATTTTTTGTCCTTCCTCCTTCTTAATCTAACATATTCCTTATTTTTCGCCCTCTATCCTTATTTTCTTTCTTTTTTTAAAAAGTTTCCATGTATTTATATTTCACAAATAAACATCTTTAACAAACACCGGGGGTATACCCACCTTCAAAAGATAAAAATCTCGTGCTTGATTCTTGGCTTTTTATTCTTCACATTTGGGTTCTGGTGGGTTCCTATTAGCACTCTTTGCGTGTTGTCTTGCGTAAAGTTTTCGCGAAAAGTTTCCAAGAGTAGGATAACAAACAAAAAGACATTCGAAAATGGCGTGAAAATTGAAACATAACACGGAAAAGAAGAAGTTAAGAGGGAATAATGAAAATGGGAGAAAAAAAGAAGAGAAAATACTATAAAAGTGAAAGGAATAAGATGTACGAAGAAAAGAAAGAAAGATTTGAAAATGAAGACAGGAAGAGAGATTTGCAATTGGAGAGAGTTAGAGAGAGAAAAAAAAGGAAAGTGATGAGAACATATAATAGAACCAAAATAATATGTATATGAAAAAAAGGATATATTTAAAAGAGAATTGGAGTAGGCATGTGAGTAAAATATTTACAAAATACTTATAGTAGGTACCTTTAACTATAGAGAAGTAGTCAGTAAGTAAAAGGTATTCAGCCTAAAAAAAGGAAACAAGGGAAGGAGAAAGAGAAGGAGGAGAGAAGGTAAAGTATAATCAGAATAAAGAAAAGTAGAGGGGGAGGGGGATAAGGGAGAAGAGAAGGAGAAATAGGAGGGAGATGAGAAGGGGAATAAGGGAGAAGAGAAGGGGAAATAGGAGGGAGAAGAGAAGTGGGAGGAGAAGGGAGAAGAGAAGGTAATGGAGAAAGAAGAAAGAATAATAAGAGGAAAGAGGCGAAAGAGAATAGGAAAAGAAAGTGAATGAGAAGAGAAGAAGCAAGTACAGGAGAAGGAGGGAAAGAAGAAGGGAGGTGGAGGAGAAAGAAAAGGAAGGAAAAGAAAGAGAAGAAATAGGAAAGATGGGATTCAGCCTGATTCGTAATTCAATAAGTTTAGCACCTAACTTTGTTTTCCTGAATACTTCCCTCTAACTCCTACCTTAATTTTCTTTTCACGCCTTCTCAATTCCTTCGTATGTCGCTGCCTATGCTATCTATACCACGCAATACTTCATACTTATAGACAGTATAGTATTTCTCTCTCATTCCATCTCCTTCTCTCTCTGTATACTAAACTAATCATGTATTCATCCTCTTTAGTTATCTCTCATTCTCTCCTTTCTATACTATACTATATACCCTATTCCCTCCCCCCCCCCTTAATTTGTCTTTAACTCTCCATTGAAATCTGATTCCTTCTGAATCATATTTATCTCTCTCCTTTTCTCTATCCCTTCCATCTCCTTCCCTCTCTTCTCTTTATAACTCTCTTTTCATTTTTCTTTCTCAATAACTTCTCTCTCTCCTCTTCATTATCTCCTTCTCTCTCTCTCTCTCCTTTATTTTGTTACTCTCTATCTCCTCAAAAGTTAAGTTTAGCGTAGGAGGTAATTCACAATGTATATTCTCTTGATATAAATAAATTTGCCACATTTTCAATTCTCTTCTATTTCTCCGTCTCTCTCTATTTTTCTTCTCTGTCACTTCTATCTTCTTCTCTCTCTCTCTCTCTCTCTCTGTCTCTTTCTCCCTCTGTATCTCTCTTTCTCTCATTTACTAGCTACTTCTCTTTTTTCTCTTTCCCATTTGAATCCCACGCATCGAAAAATTTATATTAAATATAAATTTAATAGAAATCGGAGAATTTCTATTAATATCTACCTTAGAATTTAATAGAAAAAAAAACAGAAACCGGAGCAAAAAAATATTATTATTTTTTACAAAAACAAGCACAATACTTCGAATTTCTAATATGTATTAGAAATTTCTCGGAAGTAAAATAGAAATGGTATCATACCAGAATAAAAGAGAGTTTGAGAAGAGGATGAACAAAGGAATAGCATCGACAGTAGTGAAGAATACTATTCAAACTCAGGATGATAAAAATAAAAAAGACGTTGGTAACATATAAGATTTGACAAATAGACAAATAGACAACAAAAAACTACTAGATAAACTAAAAAACATGGGAATAACTGATAATACACATGAATGGCTAAAAACATTTCTTGAAAATAGAAAAGTCAAAGTTAAAATAGGTGAAAAAACATCAAAAGAACAGTTAAATACAACTGGAGTAAGCCAGGGATCAAATCTAGGACCCACACTATACAACATATATACAACTGACTTCCCTAAAACAGTAACTGAAGGATTTACAATCATGTATGCTGATGACACATGCATAACAATCACAGCAAAAACACAAAAAGAACTAAAGGAAAAAACTGAAAAAACAATAATAGAATATTTGCAATGGTGTACAATAAACAAAATGATACCAAATATGACTAAAACCAACTACCTAACATACTCTATAAACAAGAAAGAAACTCCAAACCTAGAAATAATAGTCAACAATGAACAAATAGAAAAGAAAGAAACAGTACGATACCTAGGAATAGAAATAGACTACACATTAAGATGGCACGAACATGTAAACAATATATGTAAAAAACTAAACCAACTATGCTACATGATTAACTACTTAAAAAGAACTTTCCCCAGAAAATCTCTAATACAATTTTATCATGCATTTATCATCCATCTGAGATATGCAATTATAGTGTGGGGCAAAACAACAGAACATAACAGAATATTCATAACACAGAAAAGAATTCTGAGAAAAATATTCAACCTGAACTACAGACAAACATGCAAAGAGACATTCATAAAAAACAATATACTAACATATTATGCCATATATTACATCGAAATAATCATGAATATACACAAACAGATAGACAAATTACCAAAGAACAAAGACAAACACTCATATGCAACAAGAACAGGAAATCACATACAAACACCATACAACAAAACAAAATATGGACAGCAAACTGCACAACAGTATGGAATATATTTATATAATAAAATGCCAGAAAAATACAAAAACATGGAACACCAAACATTAAAAATATATCTTTCCACTTTCCTAAAAACAATAGCACCTTACAATTTTGATGCCATTGAAAAAATATGGAAAGAAAATACAACACTATAAAAAAAAATGGATAAAAATAAAACAAAATACTCACCTGGTATACCCTAAACAGATACATACTCACTATCTATTTATTAGTATTCTTCTATGATTTTTTTTTTCTTTTTTTTTTTTCTTGTCAACATGTCAACAACTAGAATTGAAGTTCATTTCAGCCCGTTCCACTTTCTATAATATCTTTTAATTTTCTTATATCTACTTACCCTCTACTCTGTCACAAGGACAGGGGAAGTAATAGTAATCAACTAATCAGCTCCTGCAGACGCTTGTGGTCTGTATTGTAGCCTACCCATCCTATAGTATGCCTCCCCTCTGATGGTCAAGAAGTGACACAATACTTCCCATTTAGGTGTTGGGTCAACAAAAGCACACCGGAAGGTGTCCCTCATAAAGAACTGTAACTAAAATTTTTCTCAAATTACAATTCGAGGTACGTCGAAAGATAAGTGACTAGATGTTTTACAGTAAAGTGTTGAAGTTCCTTCTTTAACATTTTAAGATCTCAGCTCACTAAAGAACTTCGTACACTTGTTGTCACCAGTTTTTGTATTTTCCATGCTCAATGTTGTTTAACTTTGGTGATACGAGAGAAACAGGTGTTGTGAATGTTGTAATGCCATCTGACACTGGTTCTCCATAGATACAGATACAACCGTCCTTCTCACTATTCCTCCTCACACTATCTTTTATATATCTTTCTCTCTCGTTTTCAACTTCGTTCTCTCTTTTTCTCTCAATGTCTGTCTTTCAAAATAAGGTAGTATTATCTTAGGAGGTGTCATATTATGTAAATTACAATTGTATTAAAGAATAAAATCAAATCAAAGTCAAAAATTCTCTAATCTCTAGCACTATCTCTCTTTTATATTTCTGTCTTTCTTTCTTAAATTGTTCTCTCTCTCTCCTTCCCTCTCTTCTATTTTTCTCTATCTCTATCTCTATCGCTCTCTTCTATTTCTCTTTCCCTATCCCTTCTCTCTCTCTCCCTTCTATCTCCTTCTCTTCCTCTCTTCTCGTTCTCACTCTCTCTCTCTTCAATTTCTCTCTTCTATAAATCCTTTCTTTCTCTCTCCTGTTCTCTATCCCTTCTATCTCCTTCTCTCTCTTTTTTTCTCTATCCCTTCCATCTCTATTATCTTTTTCACTGTCTCTCCTATTTCTCTGTCTCTCTCTTTTTCTTCTCTCTGTCACTTCTATTTCTCTCAGGCACATCTTAAACAGGTCTAATGAGGCACTATTGTATCGGGCACCTACATATAACTACTTGCCTACCGTTGATTATTCTCCGGCTAAACGCATGACATTCACTCTAGAATAGACTAGATATTTATCCCTACATATGTATAATAGAGTACAGCTGGATCGGCTGTACTGGTAAATGTAGACTACTCTAGAGATATCGTCTACATGTCTACATGACTGTCAACTGTCATGTATCATACATATTTTCCTGAGACCATGTAACCTAAGCAAGTCAGCACCACAAACTTCTAGACTTGCCGGGATCTCACTGAGGGCAACATTTTGTTTCGAAACTTTGCGAAACATGTGGCAATGTCTCATGCTCCGCTCTTCCTTTAGAATCAAACGAGATCAAACCACAAAATTAGCATAAAATACTCGTAAAAAAAACATCACATTTCAAAAGTGGTGGTGCTGGCGAAATGGAGTTATCAAAACCTACTGACAGAAACATCACTTCGCAACCCTTTGCATTCAAAATTTAGAGACAAAATTTTGAGAAACGTTGTGAGACAAAATGGCCCTCAGGGGAGTATCTTTGAATTTTATATGAAGAGAACTGAGAATGGGGAAAATGAGATCAGAAGTATTATTATTTTTATTTTTTTGGCATTGGCAGGCAAGGCCATTCCATACAGCCAAAGGTATTATTATTATTGAATACTGTATTAGAAAGATAAATCCAAACAAATCATGATAATTAATGTTAGATCAATGGAGAATAATATAAACAATAAAAACAGAAAATACAATATACAATAAATACAGATGTCCTAACTAAAGGGCGGGGTTATTGTCTATCACATTCTCTACCACCCAACCCTAAGGTATTGTAATACCGTCAGAGATGATGATGATTAAAGGGACAGAGAGAGCAATGTTATCCAAAGTGAGGATTAGGAAAATTTATTAAAGAAAATGTTGATAATTGAAGAGAAATGGAAGTGTACGTACTCGTATATATTTTGATGAAATGGTGAGAGAATCAATAGTAATAATAATAATAATATCGCCTTAATTATGCTGCCCGATTAGGACTATCAAGTCCCATTATTGCAACAGTAAGCCCAAGACTTATTAAGTGTAAAATCCCAAATGGAGGATAACTTGTCATGTCTCGGGTCCCGGCTCGGTTTCGAACCCACGACCTCTGGAATCTCTGGATTCACAGAGTGCCGCCTTTACCACTGAGCTACCGGGACAGACAAGTTACTTCCTAAATACAATATCCAAGTTACTTCCATGTCCTATCGCTTGATTTTAGGATTAACATAATGATCAGCTATCAATATGAGGGTTTAACCCTCCATCTGATGGGAATCACACCAACTGGCCACACTAAACTAACATCAAGTCTAGGTTAGGCTGGAAATGATAACCTCTCATGTGAATTACTTGATACCACTTTTCTTTCAGTAAATTGATCAACATTTGCTTCTTTTTTGATATTTTCAAAATCATAGTGAAACAGAGAGAAGAGCCCTACAACGAAATCTGCAGGTGTGGGTCCTGCAACACCGCACTTCAAGTAATGACATTTTTCCGGTTCCAACTTCCAAGTGCGGTCTGCTAGGAAGGTGGTTTTTTAGTGGTTGGAAATCCCCCACCCTTCTGACAGCTTGACACGCATGTGGCGGTCCTGGGGGTTTTCAGTCTTTAAAAGATGTGTTTCAGTCTTTCAAAAACCAGAAATGTAATCCCTTCAATTGCGAAAAAAACTCGACCGAAAACAGTACTTTCTAATGGCTTTCAGATATTAATAGAAAGTAAAAATAGTAATAAGAAAACTGACCTCAATAACTTGATCGATAAGGCGGCGGACTTGTAACCTGGAGGTCGGTGGTTTAGTAAAGCGAGTTTGAGAAGTTGTGATATCACGAAAGTGATTAACACAATTATGATAACTTAGTAATAAAAATGTATTCCCATATTAGATATTATCAACAACAACAAAAAATTCGGTACATTCTACATTCACAAATATAATTATAGCAAAAAATGTATTTTTAAACAACCCTGTCAGCTGAAAGCTGGTGGCGGTTTTATAAAATATATAAAAAGAAATATATTGGTTTTTTACAAACAAAAAAAAGGGGGGAAAGAGGAAAGCAACATTATAATACATAAAAAAGCAAAAAATAGATAAAAAACAGAGATCAAGTCCGTAAATGGAAGAAAAAGAAACAATTTCTTTAACTAACGTCAATTTTTTTTAATTTTTACCACTGACAGGAGTCGAATAGGAAAAGTGGGTTGACCTTGTACCGGGTGACAGCTGGTCAATGCCAGTAAGAGAATATTCTGAGCATGAGACTAGGGAAGTGAGTGCTATGTAAATTTTACATCACCTAGTTCAGATAGCATGGATTTTACATTACTTTTATGTATTATCTATGTATGTGTGTGTACCTACATCTTGTGTGCTAATGTATGAGATCTCAGTCGTCAAGGCGTCGCGTCGCCGGTCTAGTAATTCAGAGGTCGCGGGTTCGAAACCCAGTCAGGACATGACAAGTTATCACATTTTAGGTCTCGACCACGTCATAATAATAGGTTTTTTCTTACTGCTAGAATAATGGGACTTGGTAGTCCTAGTGATCCTAGTCCATCTAGGATAGTTAAAGGTATTAGTATTTTCAAACGTATCACTGAATGTTCTCCATTTGTACATAAAATGTTCTCGTTAAGTTTGACAGAATATCAAAATCCAGAAATGTCTCTCAATGTTCTATTTATGTTATTAAAATAAATATAGACAATAATATCATAAAATAATACATTTCTTAATTCCAACATCTTTGATATCTATTTTTCTATTTGAAAATGATGTAGACAAGTGATAAAAATTGACCCTTTATTGATTGAATAGTTATCAAAAATGCAAACATTTTTTTTTTAAAAAATACCTTTTATTACACCACCCATTATTTTCCTTTCCTTTTTCTTTACTAAACAAAAGTTTCTTTTGAATAATGTTAATTAAAAAAGTTTTAACCAACTAAGCAGATTGTAATCGTTCAAACCTTCAAGGTATGCATGGTCGCTTTGTAGAACCTATACATTTATACTGTTTTATAAATAATAAACATTGTAATTATAATTATTAATGACATAAATTGATGTTGCACAGAGTGATATAAAAATGCTAAACCTTCTTTATTTCTGTCGATCCCGGTAGCTCAGTGATAAAAGCGGCACTCTGTGAATCCTAAGATTCCCGTGGGTTCGAAACCTAGTCGGGACAAGACAAATTATCCTCCCATATGGGATTTTCACCACATAATAATATGTCTCGGGCTTACTGCTGGAATAATGGTACTTTAAGTACCATTATTCCAGCAGTAATGGTACTTTAATAGTCCTTTTTCATACTGCCCGATTGGCAGTATGAAAAAGGAGATATTATTATTATTTAGCATTTTCCAGACCTCCTGGACGTCGGCATTGTTTAACTTAGGTTGTTAGAGGTTGTTAGATTCTAGCACTCCTACTTCCACAATTTTCGTCTGGATGCTATTTCTCTCGCTAATTCTTACTAGGGCACCAACGATATTTGAATGGGTGAATAGAAGAACATGCTATGTCGAAAATCGATTTTTTTTTTTTTTTTGCAGAATAACTTGCAATGTACTTTTTTATATCATCTCAGTGAATAAGAAGGAGGGAACCTACAGCATATACAGCATAGTAATGTAGTATGATTGCTCTCCTGAAAAGTCAATTTTTGACATAGCATGTTGTTCTGCTCACCCATTCATTTTTTTTTAGCCTGACAAAACTGGTACCGTAACTCTTCAACAACCTCCCAGTGAAACAATTTAAAAATTTATTGTTATTGTTTAGGTTTAAAAAATAAAAAAAATATAATAAACAACGGATTGATTGAAAATTGTTTACAACAGTGAAAAAAAAAAAGTTACCATGGACGTCATCATACGGTAATAAATAAAATTATTTAGGGCGTCAGTACGAAACGTGACATAGATTCTTGTCACCTCGACTCTCGAGTCAACGGATGAATTTAACGACTTGCGTTTCAGAAGACCGGTGGGTAGTAAGGAGGTGGACTGTGGAGGTGAAGGTGGAGGTCGAGGTGGTGGTGGAGGTGAAGGTGGAGGTGGAGGTGGTGGTGGAGGTGAAGGTTGAGGTGGTGGAAAAGTGGCGCCACGTCCACATAGAGGTCTCTTACAGTCGGTTAAGCAGTGCATCATGATAAAGTAATTCAAAGTGGGCAAACCTTTTGGGTGTGAAAAAGCCTGCGGCCCGAATTAATTAACCCTGCTGTGGACACTGTTACTATAGTGTCTGATTTCAGCTATGTGGTTGGCTGTTACCATGGTGATAACAACAGTATAGTAACAGTTGTTATTGTAGCCAGCATGGCTACAGCTGGAGGGGTGAGTGATGGTCTCCAGCCAACTTTATTTCAAAGTTGGCTCGTCCTGAACCACATGTATCTATGTGCGATCAACCATCATGAGGACTTGAACTTTTCTTTATAAGCCATTAAAACCCTTAGGAAACTGCAAGCTAGCCTGGCTTGTTAGGGTTGGCTAGTCTGTTCTCTGTTTATACAAGTTGATAAGTAACAGCCCGAGGCATGGCCTACTCTGCACAATGAGGCATTGCAATACATATTTTCGGGCCTGAATTAGAGGCCATCGGTCTGTGTAGTTGTGTTCCTTTAAATTAACTCACCGCAATGATCTACGACCAACAAAACTTCAATTATTTTGCACGGTCAGGTTCTACAAAAAAAATTCCCCTTTGGTATGTAGTAAATGACAGAGTTTCTGGTAAGTTTTATTTTGATCGAGATAGACTAACATGTTTACTCAGTTGATTATTTATATCATTCATTTTTTGATTAAATTAAACAAGGCCTGAGCAAGTTTTTTGCCTCCCCAATGGGGAGTAATGGGGCCAAAATGGGACAGTCATGATTAGAGATCAGAAAATGCTAGCTGCTGACCGGGTGTTTAATGGGGTGTTTTGAGTGATAAAAATACAGTTCCTTAATTTGACTTTATGACGTTTAAATAAACCCAAGTATTGCTAGAAAAATGTATTCTTTTTTATCTCTATAACTCTATACCTATATTAAATTAAAGTTTCATAGCTGCGAAACCCAGCCCATTATAAATTTGTGTTTTGGTTACAATAAATTTATGTTATTTTGTGTGTGTTCATTAAAAAGTACAGCATTTTACTTTTATTTATGATTAATAGTGAGCTAACATTACCTACTCCATTTAAATGAAATACTTGTCCGGAGTAAAATAAAATATTATTTTTTTTGTGGTAGGATTATTTGAACTATGCAATATACATAATTTTTGTGTATAATGTTAACTTCCTAGATCAGGGAAAAAAACACTGCCAATTATGGACACAATACTTCCTCGTGATTGCTTCACATTGTAAACACGTGCGAATTTTGAGTTTTTATACTAAATTACTTGTATCTCCAAAACGGCTGAACCGATTTTCTTCAAATTTGTTTTATATGGTATAAAACCATTTTTTATACATTCTATATTCTACAAAAAAATTCTGTAACGGCAAGTCGTGGTTCTTGTTTTTTGACTTTATTGTCCAAAATTTCGGATTTTCTTAAATATCAGAGTCAAATTATAAATAATTAAAAAGAAAATATAAAAAGCCTGTGTAAAACAATAATATCTATATACATACAAAATTTCATCAAAATCGGGTGTACCGTTCACGAGATATAAGCTTTTAAGTAAAAAGTTAGTGGTCAGGCGCATGGTCTCTTTCACCCAGAACAGCTAGTACAATTTCAATTAATTTAAAATGGGACCATCTACAAAACGTCTCCTATATGTGTGCAAAATTTCAGCAAAATCCATTGGGTAGTTTCCGAGATTTGCGCGTTACAAGGAATATTTTTAACAGACAGACGGATCGACGGATCGACGGACCGACAGACCGACAGACGGACACAAAACCAAATTTACTCAGTAGGTTATGAAACGTCCAGAAATATGAAAAAAAATTGAAATCGGAGCAAAAAAATATTTTTTTTTTACAAAAACGAACACAATACTTCCGATTTCTAATCTTAGAAATTTCTCGGAAGTAATACTTTACCCAATGTTTTCCTTCACAATGTGTCAATTTACCTGTACAAAAACTAATAGGTAAAATGACAAAAAGCATTTGAGAACAGTCGATATGTAAGGTTTTCATCGCAAAACGAGCATCTTACAACTACAAGAACAATAAAAAAATATTCTGACTAAAATAAATCAAAAGTATCTAAATTCTTGTTCACACTGAAACATCGTGATGCTAGGCTGAGGTAGGATTTCATGCTTTCTAAAGATTATATCAAACTGAAAATGACTGACGTCTTGATGAAATATTTGCTCTTGAGGGGGCTTTCAAAGCATTGATATAATAAAATTGTGGAGGCCTTTCCAAATAAACCTTTTTTTTTAAATAAATATAGTGCAAAATATTCTCACCGATTGTTGACATTCACATGAACTACCGTTCAAAATGACGCCAGACTCTTGAACGATAAATGTGTCCAATGATACTATTCAGTTTTCACTTCCTTCTTTGAGACATTTAGGACAAGAGTTTTACCGTTCAGTATGTGGGAAGGATTCACCCACATTAACGAATTATTTTGGGGTCAAAATCCTAATTGAACTTGTCATGTTCTGCCTGAATTTTGAACCCGCGACTTCTGAATTCGCAGACCGACGCCACGCTTTGACCACTGAGCTACTTGGTCTTGGTGCAGTATTCCCAGACATGGTTTCAAAAGAAAATTGATTTTCCAATAATTTCTTTGTTACTGATGTGATTTTTCAGGAAAGCTATTTCAATTAACTTGGAAAGCCTACCCAACACTACTTCTTCTCTCTCTCTCTAGCTCGCTCTCTCTTTAACTACCTCTCTCTTTCTCATCTCTCTCTCTCTCTCTCTTTTCATTTAATTTTCTATCTCTTTTCCTCTATTTCTCTCACAATAACCTCTCTACCTCCTTCATTTTCTCTCACCTATTTCTCTCAACACTATCGCTTCCTCTTTTCTCTATCTCTCCTTTTTCCTCTCTCCTCCGCTTCCTCTTTTCTCTCTCTCTCTCCTTCTCACTCTCTCATCCCTCCTAACGCTCATTCTCATTTCCGAGACAGGTATTACCATGGAAAAATGTTTTAATGTAGGGATAATGAGAAGAAGGGGAGTGGAAAGAAGAATAGAATGAGAGAGAGAGAGAGAGAGAGAGAGAGATAGAGAAAGAGAGAGAGAGAAGAAAGAGAAGAGAGAAAGAAAGAGAGAGAGAAGGAAATGAGGAAGAAAGAAGAGAGAGAGAAGAAGATAAGGGTAGGAAGGGAATCAGGAAGGAAAGAAAAGAAGAGAAAATTATGTTTCTCTAGAATTAATCACAAAGTAAAACACCTCCTCTTACTCCCTTCCCCCCGGTGAAACCGATTTTTTTCTCCCCTCATTGTTATTACAACAATATTAACCCACTGCACTTCCATATCTCCGTTACCCTCTGTTTTGTAACCTGCATTTGATACCACCATCTAAATATTACTTTACACATTAACGCCATGACACTCACATTGAGTGCCACGAACATACAAACGTGCTTCAAATAGGGCCATGACACTCCATTGAGTGACACAACATACTAAAACAGTAGCTTACAAATACGCCATGGACACTCACAATGAGTGCCCAACATTACTAAACCAGTATGAGCTTTACAAATCACGCCATCCTCACATGGTTGACACAACATACTAAAACAGTATGCTTACAAATACGCCATGGTAAGTAGAAGTAGCTACTTACTACTTACCATTTTTTAAGAAGTCTAGGATTTCATCTGTGAACAAAAATAAAGTTATCATATAATTTTTGAGAATTAATAAACAAGTTCTAAGATTGGAGATCGAGTAGGCAGATCCCTAAAATATAGGTAGATGAAAGAAAAAACCATTAAATTTTACTTTTATAAAAAATAAAAAAAAAATTCAAGCCATTAATCATAGGTGGTCGAAGAGTTAGGGCGTCGAGGCGCAAAGTCTGGTATGCCTGCGATCTTGCGCGTCCGTTGGTTCGAGTCCCACCCTATGCACTATGCATAGTTGCATACATTTTTGCTCGTATTATTTTTGAGACTTTGACCACATAGTAATGGTGCCAAAACAACTGCTGAAATAAAGAGTTTCATTAGTCCTGCCTTCTTGGGAAGTAAGTATAAGTGTTTTGTACTATCTTTTTCGGTAATCTATAAGCTGTAGTGTCGATCTACTGCTCGAAACGATGCACTGCAATGCTTCATTGTGTAAAGTAGGGTTAGGAAAAATAAATATAGGGCCATGCCTCTGGCCATAATTTGGGTCCATCCATCATTAAGCTGGTTAATCAGTTAATTTGTGTGAATCACAATCGTGATATAGTAAAATACATATATAAAAATTTGTTAAAAAAAAAAAAAACAATCGTACACAACTAATCAAAGCCAATAAATTTTTTCTCAACTTGGGACTTAAACCACCGAACTCCAAATTACAAGTCCGCCGCCTTATCGATCAAGCACTGAGGTTGATATTTCCACCTATTATAAGTTATAACCGACCTCAGTAGCTTCGGTGGTTCAAGTCCCGGTTTCAGAGTAGATTTAGCAAAGCGAGTTCGAGTAGTTGTGATATCACGAAAGTGATTAACACAAATATTATGATAACTATTATAATTTACAAGATGTAGGTACAGAAAGTATCATGATCGGTCACCTTTTCGAAATATAGCTTTGACGTTGTTGTTTCATTTCATAGCTTTAAGCATCGGCTACTTGAGAAAGAGCCTGATGAGTCCACAGCCAATGTTGTGGGTGAGATATGAGGCTTCAGGAAACTAGTGAGCATAGTGTTATAAATAAATTTATTATTAAATATTATGAAAATTTTGCCTTTGATGAAATATGTCAGTTCAAATTTAATGATGGATATTGGATATACTCGTACCTGATGCAAAAATAGGGACCACCTGAAATTCCTGTAGCTCCCTCCCATACTCTCTCTCTCTCTCTCCCTCCCAACCTCCCATACTCTCTCTCTCTCCCATACTCTCTCTCTCTTCCATACTCTCTCTCTCTCTCCCATACTCTCTCTTTCTCTCTCTCATCTCATCTCTCTCTTTCACTTCTCTCTCTCTTTTTCTCTCCTTTTTTCTCTCTCTCATACCTGTAAATGTTGTGACATTGTTGAAATTAATGAAAAAACTTCTCTTCTATTTTTAACATGTACTCATTTTTTAGAGTCTCCCTCTCCTTCTCTGTCTCTCTATCTCTCTCTTACTTATTATTTTCTAACTTTCTCATTTATAACCTCTTTGCTCTTTGCCTCCTTTATATAATTTCTTTTTCTCTCTTCAAGGTATATTACTCCTATATCTCCCTCCTAATTTTCAAGCTCCTCGTTTTTCCTGGAATTTTTCTCTCTTTTCCTCATTATTCAACTCTTTTATTCCTCTATGCCTCTTTCTCTCTTTTAATTCTCTCTGACGCTATTTCCTTCTACTACAGTTCTTTTTCCCTTCTCCTTCTCTCTTATTATAATTACATATTCATCTCGCTAGGGTACGTTAAATAGATGAGCTTCCAGCTTCATATGTATTTATATATAAATATCTATTAGTCTTCTTATTCTCCCTTCCTCCCTCATCTCACACTTTTCTCTTTCTCAATCTCCTCCTTTTCCCTTCTCATTCTTCCTCCCTTCTCAAGAAATATAATTATCCTCCCACCCAAAGATTCTTCCATTTTCAATCTTTTCCCTTTCCCTTCTCTTTCTGTCTCTCCCCTCTAGAAATATCTGTCTCTTTATAAAGATTCTTCATTTCTCCATCTCCTTATTTATCTTCTAATATTTCTCTCTCTTCTTCCTCTCTCTTTCCTATTAATTCTCCTTCTTCCTAGCTGCTCTTCTATTATTTCTGTAACAGGTAAATTATTTCACTCTAAATACGTCCAAATATGAACATCAACTCGTTTACACATAAAATAACCATGATATAAAAAATGCATGCCATCGAAACAAAATACCATAAATATTCTCTTTGTTCAAGAATGTTCGACTATAATCTGCTCATATGACAAACAGGCTAGGTATATAACATAGGATTGTTTGAAATTTTTTAGGACTATATTTTTTCCATTGTTATTATGAAACAAAAAAAACAATTTTTGCAAATGAACTTGCTCGCAGGTGTAAAACAATTAGGTTAAATAAATTCTATATTTTATGGGTCAGTAGCAAAAAAAATCGTTCTATTTTTATAGTGGTTTATACCTTTATATTTTTTTATGAAAAGAAAAGAAATCTAAGGGTAGGTATAAAAATAATGTATGAAAGACATACCTTGGAAATCATTTTTTTAACTTATTAACGGGGTTAACTCAGGTTTACCAAATTAAATAAAGGTTAGAAATGTGTGGAAATTTTAACTGCGATTGTGAGATAATTAACTAAAATAATGTTGATGATTACAAGGAGGTTCAGATGATTACAAATAGGTTCAAAATTAAATCAATGGAATACAAATAAATATAGGAGTCGAAAATATTCGATATCATAAAATAATGATGAACCCACGAGATCTCCTCCACCTCTCATGACATATATTACAAAAATAAGAGATAGAGAAAGGGAGAGAGAGAGAGTGAGAGAGAGAGAAAAAAATCGAGAAAAAAGACACAGGAAAGAGGGCAAAAAAGAAAAATAATACAAAAAGCGATAAATATAAGAACAATATAAGAGGAGAAGAAAGAGACAGATAAAAGTATAAAGGAAAGAAATAGCTGATGAAATACTCAAGAAAAATGTATTTACATTCCACAACCTCGAAATAATATCCTCCAGGAAGAGAAAAAGTGATGATGGTTGAGACAAAAAATATTAAGAGGAAATTCCAAGTTGACAATGAAGAAATTCATAAGGAGGAGGAGAATGAGAAAGAGGAGAAGAAATGTGGTGGGGAGTGTAATGAAAAATTAGGATTAGAGGAGAGAGAAGATGAGAAGGAGAAGAAGAAAGATTAGGGTGGAGAAGAGGAGAAATGTGGTGGGGAGGGTAATGAAAGATTATGATTAGAGGGAAAGAAGATGAGAAGGAAGAGAACAAAGAGTAGGATATAAAGAAGAGAAGAAATGGAGTAAAGAGTGTAATAAAAGATTAGGATTAGAGGGGAAAGAAGATGAGAAGGAAGAGAACAAAGAGTAGGAAGTAAAGAAGAGAAGAAATGGAGTGAAGAGTGTAATAAAAGATTAGGATTAGAGGGGAAAGAAGATGAGAAGGAAGAGAACAAAGAGTAGGAGGTAAAGGAGAGAAGAAATGTGGTGGGGAGGGTAATGAAAGATTATGATTAGAGGGGAAAGAAGATGAGAAGGAAGAGAACAAAGAGTAGGATATAAAGAAGAGAAGAAATGGAGTAAAGAGTGTAATAAAAGATTAGGATTAGAGGGGAAAGAAGATGAGAAGGAAGAGAACAAAGAGTAGGAAGTAAAGAAGAGAAGAAATGGAGTGAAGAGTGTAATAAAAGATTAGGATTAGAGGGGAAAGAAGATGAGAAGGAAGAGAACAAAGAGTAGGAGGTAAAGAAGAGAAGAAATTGAGTGAAGAGTGTAATGAAAGATTAGGATTAGAAGGGAAAGAAGATGAGAAGGAAGAGAACAAAGAGTAGGAAGTAAAGAAGAGAAGAAATGGAGTGAAGAGTGTAATGAAAGATTAGGATTAGAGGGGAAAGAAGATGAGAAGGAAGAGAACAAAGAGTAGGATATAAAGAAGAGAAGAAATGGAGTGAAGAGTGTAATGAAAGATTATGATTAGAGGGAAAGAAGATGAGAAGGAAGAGAACAAAGAGTAGGAGGTAAAGAAGAGAAGAAATGGAGTGAAGAGTGTAATGAAAGATTAGGATTAGAGGGGAAAGAAGATGAGAAGGAAGAGAACAAAGAGTAGGATAAAGAAGAGAAGAAATGGAGTGAAGAGTGTAATAAAAGATTAGGATTAGAGGGGAAAAGAAGATGAGAAGGATAAGAGAACAAAGAGTAGGATATAAAGAAGAGAAGAAATGGAGTGAAGAGTGTAATAAAAGATTATGATTAGAGGGGAAAGAAGATGAGAAGGAAGATAACAAAGAGTAGGAGGTAAAGGAGAGAAGAAATGGAGTGAAGAATGTAATGAAAGATTAGGATTAGAGGGGAAAGAAGATGAGAAGGAGGAGAAGAAAGAGACGGAGGTAGAGAAGAGAAAAATAGAATTAGGAGTGTAATGAAAGATTAGGATTAGATGAGCTGGAAAAATGAGTAAAAGAGAATTCAATGTGAAGAAGAAGATGTACAAAGAGGATTATTAGGTCAATTGGAGATTATTAGGTCTCATCTTTGAGCTTAATATTTATCAATGGTTTACTTCCAAAAGCATTTGTATTCCCATTGTCATTGTTAGACACACTAATCAGCTGATTAGTGAATTATCATTAATGTGATTGATAAACGAACCCTAAGAAAACAAAGAAGAGAGAAACAAAAACAGTGAGGGTGGTTAGAGAGTGTAAAATAAAGAAAAAGAACAATGGAGAATAGAAAAATAAATAGAGAGAAACTGCGATAAAGAGATAGAGAAATAGAAAGAGGAGAGAGAGAGGGAGAGAGAGAGAGAGAGAGAGACAGAGAGAGAGAGAGAAAAGAAAGTGCCCAAAGGAAAGAACCGTAAATAATAGTTCTACACACGTTATGGATTGACGTTTAATCAATTTCTTTCCCTATCTCCCTTTATTTTCACTCCCTCCCTCCTTCCTCTTCTCTCTCCCTCTTTTTCGTTCCCCTTTCCCTCTATTTCTCCCTCTCCCCCGAATCTCTTTTTCATTTTCTATTATGTTCATTACATTTTGTCCATACATCAGTGGTTCTCAGCATGCGGTCCATATTGAATGATGGCTCCCCCTTGGCATCGGGTGTACAAACCGCACTGTGTTTATCTTTAGTTTCCACTCGGAACCTTTTGTTACAAAAGCAATAGTGTCTGAAAAATATTATTTTCATTTTAATAATAGGGATTATCTTCATTGAATGGTTCATACACTTATTGCTATTGTAGAAGAATAGTTGGTGGATGAAAAGGAAAATGAGGAGAGAGTCTGAAAATGGAAAATATAAGCTTTTCCATTTCTTAAATTCTATTACTTCCGAGAAATTTCTAATATTAGAATTCAGAAGTATTGTGTTCGTTTTTATATTTTTAGGTCCATTACTCTATTCATGATTTTCTGCTGTTAAATAATTATCATTAAAGTTATTACTAGTACTATCTGAAAGCATCATTTATGCAACTATTGTGTTTTTTCCAATTGGTCCACAATTAAGGAAATTTTAATAAAACCACCTGAGAAGTTATTAGTTATTGTATTTGTATTTATAATCTGTACAGTGTTAAGGTAATGTTTTAATTTTCAGTGTTATGACAACAGTTTAAGGTAGCACCTTTTTCATTAAAAATTAATCTGTATGTTGAATTTTTCATTTCTTTTTTCATGCTTTTTGATGAAAACTGTAAATGAAAAATAACTTGTGTTTAAAATCTTTTAGAGTTATCACATAAAAACGGCACTAAAATAAGCTAAGTTAGTTAAATTATAATTTTTTGTGTTAAAGCAGAACGCCTCTTCACAATTTTTGTGGGTAGCGTAGCATTACTATGAACCTCGTTTACTTTTCGAATTCTATTACATTAATACGCTGGCAGGTTTATACTCTGGTAATGCGACACTGGTCGTTACTCGATAAGTATCAACTCATATTTACTCACAAGGTATGAGCTGACCCCATACCTATGTTAGTACAGAGTACAATTTTTCCCCCAGGTGGGATTCGAACCCAGGTCTAATGCGCTTTACCACATACAAAATTATTGTGACAAAAATAAAGAATTAAAGCGCCGTAAAATATGAAAAAAAAAAAAGAGAAAACTAAAGAAACATCAGTGGCAAATGAACGGTGTATAGAAACTCATTTGTGACTTCGCGACAAGCCTCTTTGTCAAATTGCTTCTCATTCTTTAGATTGATCAAAGGAAATTAAACGCCTGAATAATACAGAAGGAGAGAGAATGAGTTAGACAGAGAGAGAATGAGTGAGAAGGGAAATGGAAAATGAAGGGAAGTTTTTTGAAAACTCAGCTAAATGACAAAGGAAAAACAATCCAGCTGAGGTGTGAATGCAATATGAATTAGAGAATGAAGTAGGTGGAACAAATGAGAGATGAAGAGGAGAGGAAAAAACAATCCAGCTGAGGTATGAATGCAATATGAATTAGATAATGAGGTGGAACGAATGAGAAATGAAGAAGAGAGGAAAAACAATCCAGCTGAGGTATGAATGCAATATGAATTAGATAATGAAGTAGGTGGAACGAATGAGAGACGAAGAATAGAGAGAGGATGATAAAGGTTACTCTATTTATTGGTTAAAAAAGAGAGACAGATGTATAAGGAAGGAGAGAAGAATGTAGAGATTGTGAATTGTGAGAGTACTGAGAATACTGAGAAAAGAGAGAGAAAGAGATATAAGAATAGAATAAGATAAAGAGAGAGAGAGAGAGATAAACAGAGAACAAGAATGATAAAAAGGAGAGAGAGAAAGAGAAAAATGTATGAAGTGTAGGAACACTGAGAAAGTGAGAGAGAGGAATAAGACGAGAAACAGAAAGAGAGAAATGAGGGAATGGAAGCAGAGAAGGACGTATGAGAAAAGGAAAACTGAGAAAAATAGGGAGAGGGACAGTAGGAGAGAGGGAGAAATTGAAAAGTGAGAGCTTAGGAATACTGAGAAAAAAAAAGAAAGAAACAATATTGTTTTTCAATTGGGTCCGAAAGAAAGAGAGAGAAAACATTAAGGTAAACCTATTGGGGTGAAGAGAGGTGCGTGAAGATAGCACCCGCAATAGCTGTGAGAGTTGAACGAGAGAAAAGGTGTAGACGTTAAAGGGAAATGGAGAGTGAGAAAGAGAAAGAGAGAGAGAGAGAGAGAGAGCAATAAACTGTGAGGGTAAGCCGGCAGAGAACGAGGGAAAAGAAAGACAAAGAAAAAGAAAGAGAGTGAACCATAAAGTGTCTGACGCGTGAAAGAGAGAAAGAGAGAGTGTGAGAGAGAGAGAGGACGAAGAAAGAAAGACAAAGAGATTTAAAAGAGAGGGGTAGTGGGAGCGAGGAAAGCGTAAGTCTGCGGTGTTGATGTTTGACCCCAAAGGCCAATATTTGGCTTCCTGTCTATCAACCTTTCCAATATTTCAAATGAATTTCTCACCCCTACACTCACCTTTCAAATCTTCTCCTTGTGGCTTTGGTCATCTCTCTCTGTCTCTCTCCAACCCTCCTATATTGAGTACCCTTCCTCCCTGCCTCCGTGGCGTAACGGTTGTGACTACTGCCCGTAGTCCAGATATCTCGAGTTCGATTCCGGGTTTGGGCAGACTTTTCGATGAAAATTGTGTTCTCCTCAAACACGTCAGGCTGGATTTTCTGGCCCTAGGCAGGCTGGGTGAAGTAGCTGGTACCATTCCCAGCAAATTGAGGGTAAAACCCTCGTCCTGACTATCTACCTCATATCTGTACATTTAAAACCAAAAAGAATCAACTGGTCATAATAGATCTAATCAGGTCGCAGTATTAATTGTAAGAGGTCCACTGAAAACCCAACAAGCAGGTCAGATAATAATAATAATACCCCTTCTTTCTTCTTACTTCCTCATTTTCACTCTCCCATCACACACACTGTTTCCTTTTCTCGCAGTGTCTCTTCCAATCTGAAGGCATGATATTATGCTTTCCATAAACCCTCTCACAAAATCCGTAAGCTTTCCAACAAAGGAAACCTCCTCCCGACCACACATAAGAAAGCTCAGCATTTCACGCAGATTATTTTATTTCCTTTCCACAAATAGAATAAAGCTAATGTAAGGGCTGTGCGGAAGAGATTGCCAATTTGCCACAGGCAATAACCTCGCCCTTTAGGTAGGACATTAGCTTTATTTCTATTTTGTTCTTGATTTTTTTTTTAATCTATTTATTTTTTCTTTATAATTTCATTGTATTTTACTGTATATATTTTACTTTGTAAAATAAGGCATAATAAGGCATAATATAGTAATAATAAATAGGTCTTTTTGAGAAGTAACATCATTCTTTACCTGGATTATCAGACTAGCTTGTTAACCACTTGACTAACAGTACCAAATCTACACCCTAGTACACTTTCTCTCGCTTTCTTTTTTTTCTCTCTCTTTCTCTCTCTCCCTCTCTCTCTCTCTCTATCTCTATCTCTCTATCTCTCTGTCTCTCTGTGTTATTTTATAATCTCAGACATGTGAGTTTTTCAACCCCATGTAGAGACACAATACCATCATAACATCTTTCACATTTGCATTTCTCTGTCCCCGCTTTCATACCCAAAGTGACTCCTCTGGGATTGAAAGTCTTCCGCCAACCCTAGGGGTTTCTATTGTGTTTACTGTCCCCATTCTCCAAAATCTTGTCATTCCAATGCTCCATAAGTTCTACCAACATTTCTACCAAAATACATCATTAAATTCCCTCGTTCTCACTATCTTTTTATCTTTGTCTCTTATTTTTCTCTCTTTCTCTCTTTGCCTCTCTCTCTCTCTCTCTCTGTCTCTCTCTCGCTCTCTTTCTCTGTCAGTCAATCACCATATTTCCCCAAAAATCTGTTACCTATTCTTCCTTTCTCATATAATCCTTCATATTCTGTCCCAATTCTCTCCCGAATTCGCGGAATTTGGGGCGCGCTTTAGCCTTCCCAAATGATCCAAGGTCTAATCTTTAATCTCCTAGCATCAATTAGAAATTACCAGTAGGATTAACGCTCGTCCAACAAATTTAATCTCCTACTTTAGTTTATCCTACTGACTTTTGGGCTTTTGAGATTTCTCAGGTTGACAGTCTCCATTTTGTTTATTTTACATTGTATTTATTATTCATGTTTATCCTTCATTTGGATTTACTCTGAATTTATAATAATTCAAATGGTTCTGGCTAGATGGAGATTAGAAAGGATTACAGTGACATGATACCCAGCCGACCTCCGCAGCTCAGGGGTTAAGAGCATTGATCGCTGACCCGGAGGTTGCGGGTTCAAATCGCGGCCGGAGCCGAAAATTCCAACCGAGTTTTTCCGTTTCCGGAATAGTATGCACGTAAAGGTAAAAAGCCCTGAAGTAATATGAAAGCGGTTCCGGGGCTCAACTACCTACCTTTTTTGAGTGACGAACAGGCATCAGTATAGTTGAATACGTTGTATTAATAACTAAGTAGCTCTTCCGGTTTTTTTTGACACAGAATAGACTTCAGGCCTGTGGACAGGAAGGAGGAAAAATCTCTTAGAGATTCCAGGCCCAAGACGGCAGCATACTTATGGATACTGCCGCCATGTCGGAAGCCTGGTTATGCAGAAATATGTAGAAGGCCATTCCATGAAAACCGGGTCTGTCCCCTGTAAGAGACGAGAGCCCCGGATCCCATGGTTCCCGAGCCTTTCCTACAACCGACCACAAAACACTAAAACCTCCCAACCCTCCTCAGACCCAATAGACCAGGGGTGCCCAAACTTTACAGAAGAAGATCCACTATAAATTTTCAGATAATCAACGCGATCGAGTTTCAAGTTTCCTCCTTTTAATTCTGAGTTAGGGAAGTAGATCTCGAATTTTCACTTGTGTGAGATGGCGAGATGCCAGAAAACCTCGTTCACAATCACTTTGTACTTTGGAGATCTAGACTTTTAGAACGCCATCTCACCTCTCTGGACGTGATCGACCCAAAATCACTCCGCGATCGACTGGTTGGGCAGCATTGCAGTAGACTAACCCCTTGGAACTACCTTTAGTATCACCCTAAGGGGAGCTCTTCAGGTTTAGGACATGCAAAGTGAAAGAAGAAGACCGACATTGCTAGCTCTATTGTTAAGGCAGGGGCATTGCTTATCATTAACATATTTTTTTGTAGTGTTACTTTTATACTCAACCTTTGAACCAATTTCTCATTTGATTTTCGAAGTAATAGGGAGTAAATTTACATACATCTTTAATGTTATGAATAATACAATAATTGGCACATACTTCTGTGCACCGTACAAAAAAAATATGAATTTGTGTAAAACCTATTATGTATAGCGTTGGCAGGGCTATAATTTATGTTTTTCAGCTCTGCCCTTCACCGCAAGAAACTTTCAGCTGCTCTAACCTTGAACTCGCTAATATGAGTTTCACACCCTTTGAAGAGGGGAGGTAACACATTCCTCCTTCTCTCTCTCTCTCTTTTTCTTTCTCTCTCTCTCTTTCTCTGTCTCCCCCATCCTCTATACCTCTCTCCCTCTCCCCTTTCTATCTTTTTGGCAATCCTTTTTAAATTAGAAAATTAGTTCAAAGTTAAGTTAGGAGATAATTTAAAAATTTAGCGCTACAATCTTCTATACTCTCAGAAATTTGCATGAGCTTTAGGAAATGATAAATTATTTCAAGACAAAACTCATTGTATAGTATGAATATATTTTGATTTATAATGAATATGTATTATTTAATTATTGTTCAATTACCGGCCGTGTTAATACTCACGCTTATTTTTTGGTATTTTATTGATTGAGTTAAACTTATGTTTTGAGTAAAATGTAATTATGTATTGTGAAGGTTTAAAAATATTTTGGTGAAATCAAAAGAGTTATGTGTCACAAACACTGAAATTAGCATTCGCACTTGGGACTTGAACTGACAACCTTCAGGCTATGAGAAAGCTGTACAAATGATCGATCGATAGAGGTCGTTTAATGCACAAAGAGGTTACGATCAAAACAAAGCTAACAAAAGAATTTTTCCACACAAAAAATCCCTTTAGGGTATTGAAAGTTATACATTTCTCTCCTTTTTCCTTCTCTATCATTCCCTCTCTTTTCCCTCTATTTTTCTGAATACAAATTGTATCTGCTACAATACCTGTCATATCTCTTTGTCATTGCTTTTTCATTTGTTTTTTCCCGGGGATGGGGGTCAAATGCACACCAACAAAACCCGAAAGGTTAAGGAGAACGATTCTTTATTTACATTACTATTTACTTTTTATGTAAATAAATTTTATTTACATATAGTCAGGATGTAATGGAGTGTGTCGTCCCTGGGGGAGCATAACTTTGGCATATCAGAATATTGGGCTGTCAGAGAAAGGGACATTAAAACAGCAAGGGTAAGAAAAAGAGGTAACATTTATGAAAACAAAGATCATGTAAAAATGTTATTGATAATGGTTGTTGTTATTGAAGAACAGTGACTTTTGTTTGTTGTTGTTGTTGTTGTTGTTGAATATAATGATGATAACGAACGGGAACAACAACTGTACCAAATATAGGGTGTCCACATTTTACTTTCAGAAAATTTCAGAATCAACTAACTCTATTGATTCTGAATTTCAGAGTCAAAATAATCTTAGATCATTTTTCGAGAACTGCCGTAGAACGAAGACATGAACAAAATAATAACTCAGTTTTGAATGCAAATAGATATAAAATGTTAGTTGGGTGTTTCCTTGGGAAATGTACTGACTAATCATATAAACAATAAAATGAGAACCATTTTCATTTATTTTCAACAAGTTTAAGTTTCAATTTAAGGCGAAAACTTTTCATTCAAGTGATTTTTATTTTTCGAAAATTTACCAAAGATTACTTTAGTCTTAGAATGCTTCCTAAAGTTGATTCTGAATATTTTCGAAAAATAAAATCTGGACACCCGGTATAACAGTGTTCAAGGCTCTATAGAGAGAAAAATGGTTGTCTGAAAATGTCGACAAAAAAAGTGGAGAATGAAAAGAAGAAGTTTAACATTTAGAAAAAAGTTATGTTGAGGGACAAAAATTTTGGGAAATAGATAGTGAATAGTGAAATAGAGAGAATGGGTTGCAAAGGAGGGAAGCTAAAAATTCAGAGAACCCGGACTGTAAAGTTGATATTGGGAATTGTTAGTTCTAACCGGGTAGTATCATCATCATTATCAGTATAAACAGAAAAGTGAGAAGTTGTACTAGATGTACATGAATATCAGAACAAACCTGGACAGCATGTTTCGAGCTTACTTGCTATCATCAGCAGGTAATGGTTCTGATTATCCATGCCATCAACTAACCTCTCTATTTTAATCAGTATAAACAGAGAAGTGAGAAGTTGTACTAGATATACAAGAGTATCAGAACATACCTGAACAGCAGTTTCGAGCTTATTTGCTCTCATCAGGTAATGGTATGAACAGGGGATGTGTTATGTGTATCCATTCCTTGTCACTTTTTGCATGTTGGCGTAGCTACTTGGCTATGCCAACATGTTTGTGTACTTGTGTAGACAGTAAAATATAGTTTAAAAAAAAAACAAAAAGAGGTAATTCTAAATAAAGAAGATAGATGGATAAAGAAGGGGTGATACAGAAAGGTTGACAGATAAAGAGGTAAGAAGAGAAATAATTAAATATTGAGGGAAAAAGAAATGAGTAAGCGAGAAGAAGATACACTGAGAAAGAAAACTATAAAAGGATCTCAATCTTTCAAGAAAGAGAGAGAGAAAGAAAAAAAGAGAGAGAGAGAGAAAGAATAGAGAGAGAAAGAAAAAGAGAGAGAGAGAAGGAGTGAGAGATAGAAAGAGAGAGAGAGGTAAAGAGAAAGAGAGAGATAAAGCAAAAAAGATAGAATGAGTAACAGAGACAAAAACATAATGATAATTGCTGTGATCCCTCTTTTCTCATTACATTCAAACTGTCTCCATCTTCTCTTTCATTTTCTCTCTCTCTCTCTCTCTCTCATCTCAAGTCTATCTAATTGTTTTTCCCTCTCCATCTTCTCTTCTATCCCTCTTCCTATTTTCCTTCCCCTTTCTCCTCCCCATGCTCATTTATAAAACTCTTCCTCCCTATTCTCAAAGCACTGTATTAAACAACACAGCAGTGACTGTGATTTGGAATTCCGGAATTTCTCAATGTTACATTTGAATCAACGTTAAACCCTCTCTCTAATTTTCTTTGTTCTAGCAGTTTCGAGTTTCGAGGAATGCTTTTGCTACAAAGAAACTCTGTAAGTTACTTGTAGCTATTACACATACACAGCCAAGTGGATAGGAGAAGGTCGGATAAACCCGGGTACTGTTTTTTAGAAGTGTTCAGGAAAATCCATACAGGTTGTTGTTAACTGCTCAGAAGTAAATGGAATTGACACAAAATTTAGTTTTCTATTCAGCAGTGTAACTGAAAGAAAGAACTCAAAGCAGTGTAACGACCTGGCACCCACAATTAATATTATGAACTTACCAATGAAGGATTTTTATTTGATGTGGAAACAATGGGTCCTTTCTGTAAAGAAATCAAAGATTTTATTGACCTCATAAGTACACGGTTAATTGAGAAAACTGGAGATAAAAAAGCCAAATCCTTTGTATTCCAAAGAATCTCAATTGCCGTGCAGCGCAAGAATTTCCAATGAAATTTATAATTTAAATTTTATATATTTTTTATAATATTAATAAATGAAATGTTTTGACAGAGACAACTGTATATATACAAAATAAGATAGATTTTAAATAAATAAAAAATAGAATTCAGTGTACCTTGCTATCAAAAACCATCGATTTCAGTGGCTTAATCCATAAGGCAGCGCTTTAATGTACACCTTATGTCTCGCTCTCTCACACACACTCTTCCTGTTTCTTCCCTACCCCCAATCTTTCTCTCCACATGCCACTTCCCCTCTCACTCCCAATCTTCCTCTCCACATGCCACTTCCCCTCCCACTCCCAATCTTCCTCTCCACATGCCACTTCCCCTCTCACTCCCAACACCTGGCACCCACTAGCACAACATACCATTATCCTGTCTACAGTTCCACTTAATGGCTTCAAACACATCATTTCAAATCCATGCAAACTCCACATCATCAAAGCTTCAATCAAAGTCTTCATTAAAGTCCTTGTCGTAGTAATGCACTTCGAATTAACTGTAAGTGAATTGTACATTATAAGTGGATCTGAAACTTCCAGTATTACATATTGTTAGTGGATGTGTCGTTTCTACTAAATTGCCTAAATTGCATTTTGTTAGTGGATATTTCGTTTCTACCACACTTCTTGAGTTGTATGTAGTTAGTAGATGTGTCGTTTCTATCTAACTACTTAAATTGCATGATGTTAGTGGATGTGAAGTTTCTACCAAACTTCTTGAGTTGTAAGTAGTTAGTAGATGTGTCGTTTCTACCAAACGTGTTGAATTGCATGATGTTAGTGGATGTGAAGTTTCTACCACACTTCTTGAGTTGTATGTAGTTAGTAGATGTGTCGTTTTTACCAAACGTTTTGAATTGCATATTATTAGTGGATGTGTCGTTTCTACAAAACTTCTTGAATTGCATATTATTATTATTAGTGGATGTGTCATTTCTACCAAACTACCTGAATTACATATTGTTAGTGAATGTGTTGTTTCTACCAAAGTTCCTGAATTGCATATTATTAGTGGATGTGTCGTTTCTACCAAACTTCTTAAATTGCATGATGTTAGTGGATGTGTAGTTTCTGTCACACTTCTTGAATTGGTACAAAAATGATACAAAATAACTTCACAATAAAAAAAAAAATCCAAAATAGGTCACACCTATGGAACGGTTTAACTTATATTCAAAATTTAATCTTCCAAAGATATTTTTCGTGCTTCAAATCATAATACTCTTTACAGTCTTTACTATAAAGTTTGAAAAAAAAAAAAAAAAATTAGGAAGTTCTGGAGAAATAAATGGCCGCACCTAGGTTCGAATCCTGACCCTAGACATATTCTCGGGGCTAATTGAGAGAAAGAGATGAAAAGAGAGAGAAAGAGATAGGGTAAGAGAGGGAAAAAAAGAGAAGGAGAGAGTAAAAGAAATACTGTCATTAGGGTAGAAGAAAGGTAAACAAATTTGAATACTAAAAGCGGTAGGAAATATTTTGACGGAGCAAAGAGAACATTACAAGAAATAGATAAAGGCAGAGACAATCGTTTTCAAATTAGTCTCGTTTCAAATGGCAAACTCTCACTTTCTCTATCTCTTTCTCTCTCTCTCTCTCTCTAATCTCTTTTTTCTCTTTCTCTCTCTCCCCTTTTTCTCTCTCTCTCATTCTCTCCCTCTCTCTATATTTCTCTCCCTCTTTATCTCTCTCTCTCTCCATCTATCTCACTCCCTCTTTCTCTCTCTCAAATTCTTTTTATTTTCTTGTGCACCTATTCTGTTTCACTAAACACGTGCCAGGGAATCAATGGTTCTACACCACCATGAGATGTACAAAGTTTCCTGATGAAGAATTGAACACACTTGCCTGCTGTCACTCCCTTGACGATAACGTCAATCGATTAGAATACATCAAGAGCAAGAAATTAGGTACAGAATAAAGATGGGAAGAATAAAATTAGGTTGAAAAGGAACACATAAAATATAATTATATCTCTGTATGAACCGACCTCAGTAGCTTGATCGATAACGCGGCGGACTTGTAACCTGGAGGTCGGTGGTTCAAGTCGCGGTTTCAGCTTATATTAAATTTAGTAAAAATAGTTTCAGTAGTTGTGATATCACGAAAGTGATTGACACAAATACGATAACTTTTAACTTATATCTCCGTGAATATATACAATTTTATTATACAAGGTGTTTACCCGTAGGTCGCAATGGGGTTACGTTTTAAATCTAGTCTTAATCCGAAATGAGGATCTAATTTGGACTAGACATGGGTGTATTGACTGTTGAGTTATGCCTGTTGTACGTATACTTCTTTTAATTTTCTCACAGAATGACATATCATGTCAGGTGGGGGGTGGCGTCTCATCAAATTGTGATTTCTAGTACCGACAACCTTCAATAGTAAGTTATATTTGTGCTTATACATCTAACCTTGGAGGTTTCAATAATGGAGAAATCATAACGTATGTATATCATAAATATATGGGCAATGATCCGGTCACATGAAATCGATCATGTAACCTGGAACACTTATGAAAATCACAACAATAAAAATTGATTTTTCTTCTTTGTTTTACAGGCTATTGAAAGTAATATTGGTATGGTGTTATCAGTTTGTTTACGTTACAGCTTGGAGGCATATTGGTAAGCTGCATTACAAGTTGTCCATATTTCTTATGCCTCCATGTGTCTAACAAAAGGAATTAATAGAAGCTACTCGAGAAAAGTTATTAATTTTACCAAATCTATTATATTTTTTTTTAAATTAAAACTGAGCATTAATTTTACTTTTTCTCTAATATTCTTCTCTATCTCATTCCTCCATCTATTTAATTTCCCTTGGACAATTATATATAGGGAAATACATACATAATATAATACATACATAACATATTGTATGTAGGTAGGTACCTACGCCATGTCCCTTAATCCACCTAATCAAGTTATGACACATAAAAAGCTGGTAATAAAAAGAACAAAAATATGATTTTCTTCTTCTTGTCCTACATTTCTTCCTGTTTCCCTCTCACTCTACATTTTTTTATTCTCCTTCTCTTTTTCCTCAACTTCTTGCTATAAAATTTTCTATTTGCTGCCCTGTTCACTTGCAACTCACATAAAATATTCAAATAAGGGACGTAAAATTTCATTATGAAAAAAAAACTGGAAATAGGGACAGGTATGGGCTAGGGAGGAGGGAGAAGAATATGAAGAAAGAAGGGAAGAGAAGGAGAATGGAGAGGGAGAGAGGAGAAGAGACTGACACATTCAGTCCTTATACTCAATTTCTCCTGCTTATTTCTCTCTTTCTCTCTCTATCTTTCTCTCTCTTTCTCTCTCTCTCTCTCTTCCTCTATCTCTCTATCTCTTTCTCTTTCTCTATCATTATCACTCTCTCTATCTCTTTTTCTCTCTCTCTCTCTCTCTCCTGCATCTCCCTGTTCTTTTCCTCCTTTTCCCTTTTCTTTCTCTCTCTCTCTCTCTCTCTTCTCTTCCATCTTCTCCAATTTCTCTTCCGACTATAACCCTCTTTGTTATCACTTGTATATTTACCTTTTCTGTTTTACGATATCTCTTTTCCCCATCTTACTAAATCTCTCTTTACCTCGTCTTCTTTTTACCTTCTTATGTAGCGATATCCTTTTTTCTCTACCTGTCCCTCTTTTTCTCTCTCTTTGCCTCTTCTTCTTAAATTTTCATATAACAGGGTGTCCCGTATACAGATGCAAATATTTTGAGGGTAGGTTCAGCCCACCGTGGACTATCATATGAGCGAAACTTGCAGTGGGGCATTTTGCTTCGTTAAAGAGTTATGGCCAAATCCCTGTTTTTTCCCACAGGTCTAGAGGTCACTTAGATCGTTGCACGTTTTTAAAGAAATGGTAGCCAGTAAGTAATTTTTGACTTCATGTATGGATAGTCATGCATATTTCCCTTGAAATGCAGTTGGTTGCATGAAAAAATATTGAAAGACCAGAGAGATATTTAATCATAAGTTCAATATTTTTCTAAAATTCGATTTTTCCCTGTTTTCCCTTTCGTGAATTTAGAGTACTTCTACAATTGCAATTCTGCGTATCACTAGGTAAAAAAATACCCTTTGCTATTTTGTTTCAATAAATACAAAGTTCTTTCAGACGCGTGAAGGAACGAATGAGATACGCCTTATCAAACGGCACCAGAAGGAGAGAAACACATCTTTCAAATTTTGAATCTGGGCGCGATTGCATTTTCAAGAACACTCGATACCTTAAGCGGTCTGTGTGACTATTTTTGTGCCAAATGCAAGTTATAAATGAAAATTTTCTGAGTACAATTAGTTCTATTAACCAACTATATCAATCAAATCTAATAGTTAAAATAACAAGGCGATCAATTTGTTCGGTGGAAGGGAAAGCCACAAGCTTTAAACCTCGCCCTTGGTTCGCTACATATTCTTTTGGGTTCTTTTCATTTCATGTCCTGTGTTGCAGAATGTATCATGTTTATAGTTTATCAATAAACTACAAACATGTATCACTGTATCACCACCCTCGATCAGTCTTTGTTTATATTTATTTCACAAATTGTTACCATGTTCATTTCAAAAAAAAAAAATGTAAATAAAGCTTGGTCCAATTGTTTATAAAATAAAAATAAAGTATTAATAATAATAGTAACCTTAAGGTTGGATGTTCGAGTTTTACCCAAGGTTAATTTTCGGCACTATTTGTTATGTTTTTGATATCATGATTGTGATAAACACAAAAATGATATTTTTAATTTTACTTCTAAAAATAAAATCATAATTTTTGTTGGTAGCGCAGAGTCTTTCTCCATGTGTATTCTTTTTCCATAATTACACCACTGGTTGCTGCTTTCGTTGCAGCCTCTCTCATTTTTCCTCATGATAACCCTGTGATTCCGTAACCCCATTCACATAAAAGTTCACACCGACCGACCAGTGTGAATGATCAATTTCCCTCTGTTAAACATCCCAGAGCAGTGTATTTATACCTCAAATTACGCGCCAATTCTGTTAAAATTGAGCCAACTTTGAATTTTCCATCATGATTCAGAAGTGTTTTTTGAGCTTTGTGTGTACTGCGTTCCATGATCTTTAAAGTAATATAAATGAGCTTTCTTTTTTATAAAACTAAACATAATAGGGTATTTTTTGAACTAGTGATACGCAGATTTGCAATTGTAGAAGTACTCTAAATTCACGAAAGGGAAAACAGGGAAAAATCAAATTTTAGAAAAGTATTGAACTTATGATTAAATATCTCTCTGGTCTTTCAATATTTTTTTATGCAACCAACTGCAATTGAAGGGAAATATGCATGACTATCCATACATGAAGTCAAAAATTACTTACTGGCTATCATTTCTTTAAAAACGTGCATCGATCCAAGTGACCTCTAGACCTGTGGGAAAAACAGGGATTTGGCCATAACTCTTTAACGAAGCAAAATGCCCCACTGCAAGTTTCGCTCATATGATAGTCCACGGTGGGCTGAACCTACCCTCAAAATATTTGCATCTGTATACGGGACACCCTGTATACTGTCAAATTCTCAACAAGAAGCAAGATAAAAACAGCAGTAATGGAGAAAAGACGGTAAAAAAATTGTGCAAAAAAGTAGGAAATAATATAAAGTGAGAGGGAGACAGAAAAAGACTAAGAGTGCAAAATTTGTGCAAAAAATAGGTAATAAAATAAAGTGAGAGGGAGTCATAAAAAGATTGTCAGAGAAGGGAGATCGGTACGGTAAATTGAGCTAAAAAGAGAGGAAGAAGGGAAGAAGAAAGATAGTGATAGAGTAAGGAAGGAAATAGAAAAAACATAGAGTATGGGAAAGGAGAGAATGAGAAAAAAACACATAGTAGGAAATAGGGGCAGTAAGGAAGAAAAAGAGAAAGGAGACAGTGAGAAAAAACATAGAGTAGAAGTGAGGGAGAAATAAAAGAAAGAGAGAGAGGGAAGCGAGAACAGGGGAAAACATACAGTATGAAAAAGGAGAGAGTAAGAAAAACACCTAGAGTAGGAAGGAGGAGGAGAGAGTTAAAATAAAGAGAGGGAAGGGAGTGAGGAAGAAAAGAGGAGAAAAACATAGAGTACGAGAAAGGAGAGAGTAAGAAAAAAACCTAGAGAAGGAAGGGGGAAGAGAGTTAAACAAATTGAGGGAATGAAGTGAGGAAGTAGAGAAAAAACATAGATTAGGGATAGAGAGAGAAATGAAAGAAAAAGAGAGTGGGAGAAAGACAGAATAGAGGAAGAGAAGGTTAGAGGAAACATAATAATATGTAGAAAGAAATTATTGTGAGTGGGAGGTTGACTTTAAAAATAGGGAGGGCAAACGGAGGAAGGTTGGCAACATTCTTGCTTTCAAAATTAGAATATATTATATTATTATGTCCCTGTGTGTCTGCATAAAAATGTCTGCCATGTCTGGATTTCACATATTTATTTTAGTGTGACTGTTCTAAGTTATAAGATAAAAAAAAAAAAAAATTGTTTGTCGCGGTAGCTCAGTTGTAAAGGCACTCTGTGAAATACATTACATTGCTATACATTAAAATGACATTGAATTTTTTCAGGAATCAGGTTGTTAGAAATCTTCAGCTCTGCAGGATAAGAATTCTGTTCCTGTTGCCTCCTATGATAGGGCGAACACAGTCCTCGGGTAAGCCTTAATTCTTCCGGGCAGAGAATAAATTAATTTAGACTGAAAATATACATAATCCTCAGGGGCTGTTTCATAAATAGAACAAATAAATCACTTTCCTAAGTGTGGGGCCTGGTGGTAAGTAAAACCGTTTTAAATTTTTATTATCTTACTTTCCCAACTGTGATTAATAACGGACGGATTTAAATCCATAAATCCCTTTATTTTTCCATTGAGAACTTTACGGGAAGTAAAAGAAAAAGTATTTTTTTTAATGATAGAGAATGAGAAAAACACAAATTTGTGTTCAATTCAAGGGTGAAAATATACCTTATTATACAATTGTACATTAATATCTTTATTAATATAATAAATGATTAGCCAAATACATAAGTATGTATTTGTAATTATTATTTTTAAGCAGAAGTATTTTTTTTTAATGATAGATAATGACAAAAAAACACAAATTTGGGTTCAACTCACGGGTAAATATACCTTATAACAATTGTATATACAATTGTACATTAATATCATTATATAATAATGATTAGCCAAATACAAGCCAAATTTAGGTATCTATTTCCAACTCCCAAGACCAAGTGCATGCATATAAATAAGGTATTCGTTCATGTTCATCTATAATGTAGAATTCCAGTATATGGAACTAATAGAAAATTTAACAGTATTAATTTTGTTCTCACTCCCTCCTTCTGTAACTCTTCCTACGTATCTCTCTCTCTCTCTCTCTCTCTCTCTCCGTCTCCATGTTAACTTATTATCTCCCTCACCCTCCCTTTTTCAATCTCCCTCTCTCACTCCCTTCACCCTACATCCGTTTAACTCTCACTCTCTTTCTTTCTCTCTCAGTCTTTATCTTTATATCTCATTCCCTACATCGCTTTATCTCTCACTCTTTATCATTCTCTCCCATTCCTTCTCTTTCTATCTCACTCCCTACATATCTAGACTCTCGTCTCTCACTCTCTGTCTCTCTCTCTCATACTTTTGACATTTTACTCTCTCTGTCTCGCCCTCTGTAGCTCTCTTTTTCTTCTGTCAGCTTTCTATTCATCCTCTGTTCCCTTAATTTCCCTCTTCTCTCTCTCTCTCCACCTCTCTCTTTCTAACTCTACCCAAACAGTTTATCACTGTATGCCATTTTTCCTCTCTCTATATTTAAAACTTCTACCCTCATTCTATGTATAATTTGTTTCTCTCTCTCTGCAAAGACCTCGTATCTATCTAGTTGAGCCATTTCTGAAAGGTCAGGGTCTAATAGCATTTCCATCTGCTAAAGTGCTTATAGGAAACAAAATACTGTGACCTTAATTTATAAAGTTCATCTTGTTTTCTTAAAGTGAGTAGTCGCTCGACTTGTAATCAGCTGACCCGGGTTCAATTCACGGCAGGGTAGAATATAATTCACAAAATTGAATACTAATGATGTATCCTTTTCTCTCTATATTTATCTCTCTCTCTCTCGCTCTCTCTCTTTCTCTTTTCCCACTCTTCTTTTTTTCATCACACCCTCACATCAAAAAACGTAAATACCTAGTAATTCTGATGATCCAGCATCTAAATGGGAAGTATTGTATCACTTCTCGCCCATCAGAGGGGAGAGAAACATACTTCGGGACGGCAGGCTACAACACAAACCACTAGCGTCTACAATAGCTAACAGTGTGTTGAAAATGAACTGATCTTGGAGAAGACACCCGACAAATATCAAAAAGACCTTCAAAAATGTCCCTTAAAGTTAGGAAAACCACCAAATTAGTTTCCATCTTGATTAGTTCTTGAGATATTTGAATGTCTCCTTTATGATATGACACCCTGTATAAAGAACCGCAGATAAGAAGACAGGAAGTGACTAAAATAGTTAAGGTGTCCGTGTGTATGTGTGGGTGGGTGGGTGCGTGTGGGGTGTATCTGTATGTGAGAGAGAGAGATAAAGAGAAAGAGAGTGAGAGAGAGGGAAATAGGTTCTTCCTGAGTCTCACAAGATTTATGGTAAAAGAGGGTGTGTTAGTAGGTAATATTCCTAACTTGTTGATACTTTCAGATGAAATGAGAGAGAGAAAAACCGAGAGAGAGAGAGAGAGAGGGAGAGAGAGAGAGAGAGAGAAAGAGAGAGAGAGAGAGATGAGGGAATTAATGAGAGGAGTATTAGGGAAGGGACGATGGAGAAGGAAATAAGGGACTATTATGAGTAAGATACCTACGTGCACCGGATACGGAAAGAGTTGTGGATAAAGTGTATGTCTTTCTTTCTCTCACTCGCTCTCTCTCTCTCTCTCTCTTCCTTTCTCATTCTTACCTTTTGCTCTCTTTCTTTCTCTTTCCTTTTCCTATTTTTCTTTTTCTTTCTCTCTCTTTCCTTTTCCTTTCTCTTTCTCTCTCTCTTTCTTTCCTTTTCCTCTCTCGTTTTCTCTTTCTCCCTTATTCCTTTTCCTCTCTCTTTCTCCCTTTTTCTTTTTCTTTCTCTTTCTTTTTCTTTCTCTCTCTCTCTTTCTTGTTCTCTTTTTCTCTCTTATTCCTTTTCCTCTCTCTCTCTCTGTCTCCCTTATCCATCTCCCTGTCTACCTCTTTTTTTTCTCTATTTTTTTATTTCTCCTTCTCCCTCTTTCTCATGTAAAACAACGCTACTTTAGAGCTTATGCTTGAATTCTGAAAGCTGTTCCGTCGGCTTGTTGAATATGAATATTGGATACATACTTCGCATTGTACCTGCTGAATATTACATACATACGCCTTGGAATTTGGTCTTATACATATTGAAACTACGAGCAAGGCAGGCAGCTTCCTTAAACTTGGTTCTATAGAGTATAGAATAGAATATGTACCTTGTTTATAGTGCCGAGGTAATACTGAAAAGTCCCTCTACTCCAGTAGTTAAACAGGTCTTATATGGCTTGCCTCGGTAGCTCAGTGGTAAAAGCGACACTCTGTGAATTCAGAGATTCCAGAGGTTGTGGGTTCGAAACCCAGCCGGGACAAGACAAGTTATCCTCCCATTTGGGATTTTTACCACATAATAATATGTCTTGGGCTTACTGCTGGAATAATGGGACTTTAATAGTCCTAATCGGGCAGTATAAACAAGGCGATATTATTATTATTAATATTATTATTATGATATATTTTATATGATAAAATATATAATACTCGTATATACATATATTATGGACTAGTAAAATCCCCGGCACTTTGTTACCGTTATGGATTTTCCCTGTGGCTGTCGTCAGGGACGGATTAAGCTTGTGCGGGGCCCCAAATTGTACAGAGATTATTTTAAAATGCCACATTGAAAACATTGAAATCGAAGTCAAATGTGCAACCGCTCAAGAGCAGTATCGAAAGCACTTAAATTACGCCCATGGCAACTACATAGTTTTACGGAATGTACATAGTAGATTGACCTCAGTAGCTTGATCGATAAAAATGAACATCTCCGGAAATATGAATTTTCAGTATGAAGGAAAAACTGATATTATGAAAAGTAAAACAATAAAGAAACAAGTATGGATCTGTTCGGATTTGATTGATACGGTCATTTTGAAAGCGCAATTACTATGGGATGTACTTAGTTTATTGTTTCATTTTTTAATTCCGCTCAGTATAAACTGTTAGAATCAATTCCTAACTCCATTTTTGTATTTTTGGAGATATTCACTTTTGCACGTATGCTCCTCAAATTGGTCATATTTTTTTTTTTTTTTTTTTTTTTTTTTTAGAAACTCTTTATTAGCAGAACATATATACAGACAAACAATGGTAAAAATTAAATATAAAAAATTGACAGTAATAATAATATAAACAAGAAAAAAATAAATGAAATATATACTACATATGTCCTAACTAAAGGGCGGGGTTATTGCCTATGGCAATCTCTTCCACCCAACCCTTAAAGTCATATGGGTAGTCCGCCAGTGGGTGTCGTCCTTTTTGATTGAAAAGTGAGATAGAAGCATGTTAAGATAGGAGTATAGTATCGAAAGGTGTCAGATTCGTAAACTAGAGGTCGATGGTTCGATTCCCATGTTCGACACCACATCTGTGATTAAATTATTATTATTATTATTATTAAACAAGTTAGATCAAGTTTTATTTACAAAATAATGACATAGAATATAATATACATACATAGATAATAAAATTAAGAAAACAAAACTTGATCAAATTAAACAAATGTGATGAGTTGTTTTTTTTTTTAACTTTAACGTTAAAGAAGTATGTTCAATCTTAGATCAAAACAGGCTTGTTTTTACTATTAAATACAGTTTTCCCAGATTTGTTGGTGTTTATTGCCATATTATTTATTATTGCCATAGAATCAACGTAGCCTCGCCACGGTAGCTACTGGCCACAATATTGTGAGGTTCTCAGGTTAAAACCTCAGGGTGTTAAACGAATGACTTAACCTCTCGACTAAACAAATAGTATTGAGAGAGAGTGGGAGAGAGCGTGAGAGCGAGGGAGAGAGAGAAGGAAAGAAAATAAGTTAAATAACAAGTGAAGGTAAGAAATTTGTTTCCCTTGACTTGTTTAAGTCACGTGTTCTTGTAAGGTAGGTAATAATACATTTAGAATATTTAGATGTGTATGTGCGAATGAGAGAGAGAGAGAGAGAGAGAGAGAGAGAGAGAGATAGGTATGATTTATATCTTTGCATAGGGAGGAAACATTAATTTCCGCTATAGCTTGTTAAATAACGCTTGACGACACATTCCTAGACAGGGAGGGACCTATAAAGGGAGAGAGAGAGAGAGAGGGAAGGAGAGACAAGAGATAAGAAAAGAGAGAGAAAGTAACAAGTAAAGAACAAAACGAGAGAAGAGAGGAAAAGAAAGAAAAGAGAGGTATAAAAAAAGAAAGAGAATAGAGGAAAAAGAAATGAAAAAGAGAGGAGAGTGGTAAAAGAAACAAGAGAGAGAGAGAGAAAGAAGGAGCGAAATGAGAAAAGGACAAGAAAAGAAAAAAAGAGAGAAGAGAGGATAATCAAGAAAAAAGAGTGAGAGAAAGAGAGAAGAGGGGAGAAAACAAACATCAGGCAGAGAAAGAGAGGAAAAAGAAAGAGAGAAAGAAAGGAGGAACAAAAAAAGAAAATGTGAGGGAAAAAATATAAGGAAAGAAAGAGAGAGACGAGGGGGAAAAGTTAGACAAGGAAGAGATTAACAATAAATGAGAGCAAGCTGAACTAGAAGAAAGAAGCTAAATAGTATACCATAAAGAGAGCGATCGAGAGAGGGAATGAGGAATCTTAAATAGGGAGAGCCATAGAGATGGTTAGGGTAAATTAGGGTAAGACAGATGGGTGGGAAAAACTAGAGAGGGAAGTAGAGAGAGACAGAGAGAGAGGTAGTGGAGAAAAGTTTTTTAATATCAACTAAGCTGTGTTGTGTGAGGTTGCATACTTCACATACGTATAAAGTATGTAGTTTAATATGCAGAATAGTTAGTAGAAATTATTCACTTCCAAAGGAAGCAAATTAAATGTGCCATAAGAAATCTGAATACTTTTGACTTTTAGATAGGCAAGTTGATTGCAGAGTTAGAAATTTGTTGAACAGTTTTTAACTGAGTGAAAGGCAGTGTGCCAGGCCAAGTTCAAACAAGCACGGCAGTGTATACAAACCAAATTATCTTCTGTTCTTACGATCATTCTTATATAAACTTTACAGCTTTAATGTTACATATATGTAATATTTTATATAAAACTAAGATTCTTTAAATTTTCACTCACCGACTGAAGTTTCGCCTAGGCTCGTAGGCTTGATCACGATTAGTAATCGTGATCTAACTTTTGTAATATGTAATTATCTTTAACCTTCAAATTCTAAGTTCATGCAATTAATACAATACCAAATTGCGTTTCAACATAAAAAAATAACAGAATATGGACATAGAAAGTAAAATAAGTAACTTTCTATGTTTCTATGTACCTATGTATCTTTTTTTAATTTTATTTGTAAAAAAAAAACACCTCGGGCGAGGTGTTTGAAAAACTTAAGTCATCAAACAACCCGCACAGTTGGAAAACAATAACAACAGGAGCAAAAGCGTCATATTTCCTCATATTTTTACTGCACTTCTTTGTGATTAAACATAAAGTCAAATAGGTTTCTGAAGCCACTGTTTTTATAACTCTTCTGGAACACTTGAAAAGTTCCGGGCAAGGTGGGATCATAAAATTTGAGCTCCCGAGGAAGCCATTAAAAGTTCATCCCAAGACTCATTCTGAGTGTCTGGTCTGTAGCTTTTCAAAGTTCAGGGTGGCTCAAACAACGTTTTGGCCTGTGCTGATGGTACGTTGAATACTTTTTGTTTTATCACTGAAGTTAATAATAATACTCTTAAGTGGAAGGTAACCACCAGGCAAGGTTAATGCTCAAAGCATTTTCTATCACCTAACTCTCAGAGTCTTATTATTATGTGGTCACAAACTCAAATTAATGAGGAAAAATTCGTGCACTGGGTGGCATTCGAACCAACGGATCCCTACGCTACCTGGTTTACAAGACTAGCGCGTTAACCACTTGTCTACCGGTTAATCAGCCTCCAGAATAGTTAGGACTTCTATAGGTGACCATTCAAATTTCAACCCTTTAATGCTGGCTATTCTTGGCTTAATCCAGACTGGGTCAGGTCGATTTGGGTGACTGGTTGTTAAATTTTCAGGCAAATGAAAAGGGTAAAACCTTGGGGAAAAAGAGCCCTATACTGTCACTACGTTAGCAGTTGAAAGGCCGAAAATCATATTATGTAATAACAAAATAACGTTAATCTAGGTGTTTAAAAAATCAATAAAATAAAGTACCCATCCTAATAAAAACCGACCAGAGAGGCAAATATCTGCATTCATTGGATAATTACCAATGGTTGATAATTTCCTTATTAATTTGAGTATTTGACCACATAATAATAATAATAATAATAATAATACTCTGAGGATTAGGTGGTAGAAATACTTTGAGCAGTAACCTCACCTATTGATTACCTTCCACTAAAGAGTATTATTAATATAATATTCCGAAATCCGAAAGTTATCATACTCGTGCTTGTGTCAATCACTTTTGTGATGTCACAACTACTCAAAGTCACGCTTCTAAAATATATTTGCCGATTTGGGTACTCGAACCACCGACCTCCAGGTTACAAGTCCACCTCCTGATTCACTTTAACTCCTTTTTCATCACTTTACTTTTCAATTGTGTTGAGGCGCCAGGAAATATTTTAAAGTTCCTTTTCCTCAGATTTCTCTACAGCACTGAATTCCTACAGGTAATTATGTCTTTTGAAAAGAAATAATTATCGGAAATACTTTTTAATTCTCTTGCTTACTTTTTGAATATTTTCCCTGGAAATATTGGAAACTTTTCAGACACTTTTCCCTGAATTACAAGAAAGATCTTACTATTCTTGAAATTGCAGTTTGATGAAAATTTTAATTTAAACTCTCATGAAGAGGCTTCAGTAAGCTCTGTTAGGTGTTCATTACTCGTATGTTTGAATTTCAACTTAAGGTTAAAAAAATATTGACCCCGTCGAAACTCGAACTCGTGCATTTCACGTATGATTTAAACACTCAAAGATAATATATGGATGTATAATATATTAATAATATTACTTAATTATAATGAGAGTTGTAATGGAAGTGGCGATGATGGTGATTGTATCAAGGCTTTTTTACGCCAACGACTGTCATAGGCAGTCCAGGGTGGAATTGCCGGGAGCCTGGTACGCACAATTTGTCGGGAGAAGAACGATGATATGTTTGTTTTGTAAAGATTTCAATAAATTGATATTAGTTAACTTAATTGATTATTCCTCTATCACCTAAGGCCAGATTTTCGAGGTAAGACTAAAAAGTCAAAAAGGATAAGCCGTCTTTCAAGTCGGAGTTTCAACCAATCACAGCGCACTATAAACTTGATCTTTTTGTAAGCCTTTTCTTATAATTCGGCCCTAAAACCATTCACTGCTGGAGTTCAAGTGTACAATTTGTACATTAAAATTTATAATAGGTAGCTGCTCGAATATCCTGGGGTGTAATTTCTCCTATTGTTTGCAGAAGATTTAAGCATTTTACAACAAAAACAAAAAAAGTTTATATTGTATCTATAGCCTATACGTCTTTGTACAATGAAGAGTTTTTACTTCTCTGCAACTCGAAAAAACCCTTGTTTCTCGCATGTAATAGTCCTTCCTCTCTCTCGTTCTACCTCACTTCTTCTCTCTCTCATCCTACCTCACTTCCTCTCTCTCATCCTACCTCACATCCTCTCTCGCATCCTATCTCAGTTCCTCTCTCTCATCCTACCACACTTTCTCTCTCTCATTCTACCTCACTTCCTCTCTCTCTCATCCTACCTCACTTCCTCTCTCTCATCCTACCTCACTTCCTCTCTCTCATCCTACCTCACATCCTCTCTCTTATCCTACCTCACTTCCCCTCTCTCTTCCTACCTCACTTCCTCTCTCTTATCCTACCTCACTTCCCCTCTCTCTTCCTACCTCACATCCTCTCTCTTATCCTACCTCACTTCCCCTCTCTCATCCTACCTCACATCCTCTCTCTTATCCTACCTCACTTCCCTCTCTCTTCCTACCTCACTTCCTCTCTCTTATCCTACCTCACTTCCCCTCTCTCTTCCTACCTCACATCCTCTCTCTTATCCTACCTCACTTCCCCTCTCTCTTCCTACATCACTTCCTCTCTCTTATCCTACCTCACTTCCTCTCTCTCATCCTACCTCACTTCCTCTCTCTTATCCTACCTCACTTCCCCTCTCTCTTCCTACCTCACTTCCTCTCTCTTATCCTACCTCACTTCCCCTCTCTCTTCCTACCTCACATCCTCTCTCTTATCCTACCTCACTTCCCCTCTCTCTTCCTACATCACTTCCTCTCTCTTATCCTACCTCACTTCCTCTCTCTCATCCTACCTCACTTCCTCTCTCTTATCCTACCTCACTTCCTCTCTCTCTTCCTACCTCACTTCCTCTCTCGCATCCTACCTCACATCCTCTCTCTCATCCTACCTCACATCCTCTCTCGCATCCTACCTCACTTCCTCTCTCTCATCCTACCTCAATTTCTCTCTCTCCTCCTACCTCACTTTCTCTCTCTCATTCTACCTCACTTTCTCTCTCTCGTCCTACCTCACTTCCTCTCTCTCATCCTACCTCACTTCTTCTCTCTCCTTCTATCTCCCTCCCTCTCTCTGCTGCATTGTATTATTTTCATACATTTATTTTTTCGTTCACATATTCGTTCAAATAAAAAATCCCATAGGAGCTTTTGTAGTATAATTCGAAGTATTCTTTTTTCTTCCATTTCTCTTTTCTTTCATTCCCTTCTGTCCCTTTCTTCCCTTCTCTCTCCCTCCTACCTCTTTCTTTTTCGTATTTCTTGCCCCTCGCAGTCATCATAACAAAATCCATTCATTATTATCAATGTGCCGACCTTTTACTCATCATTTATTCTTTCTTATTTTTCTACAATTGCACTCACATATTCTGTCTCTTCTTCTTCTTCTTACTTTTTCTTCTTTATTATTTTTCTTCTTCTTTTACCTCTGTCTCTTTTTCCTCCTTCCTCGTCTTCTTCTTGTTCTTCTGTATTTGCTCTTGTTCTTTTACTTTTCCGTCTCTTTTTTTTTCTTTCTTTCTTTTTGTGTTATGACTATGACTGTTGTGAGTTTATGACTTTCAATCATTTTGCTCAACTACTCTCGCCTTCCCTGCCTAACAAGCATATCCTACCTCTTACCTGTAGTTACTTTCAGTGTCCATGAGTGTTGTCATGGTGGTGGAAGGATTGATAGGGGTATTAAACTCTTGAGGACGACCAGAAGCAATTTTCTGGGCTTAAATTTTGGAATGAAATCTACCTCTTACCTGTTTTACTCACTTAACTACTATAAACTATACAAACGAAGGTACAGTCGAATAATAATAATAATAATAATAATGAATTTTATTATTTATCTACAATGTTTTAATTTTTATAAATTTCCCTCTAAGTACTATGTGTACTTTTAGGGAATTGGTCTACTTGTTTTTTTTTTTTTTTTTTTTTTTTTTTTTTTTTTTTTTTCTACATCTCTAACATATTCTTCAATTTAATTTAACTTGTTTTATATTTCATTGTTGTTCTTCAGATAAAACATTTGTATTTCTTTCTTCCGGTAGATAACTCAACGGAACGGAAATTGTTTCTCTTGAATCCAGATTTCTCTTATGGAGAGGTTATTTTCTCTTATAGAATACATATAGAACTAAATTTGACCTCGAAAAATTCTTTTATATCCAGGTTTGACCTTGAGTGAATTGACCTATCCTAGTCAAGTGGTTCACTGGTAGTCAAGTGGTTATCCAGGTAGTGTAGGGATCGAATCCCACCCAGTGCATGAATTTTTCCTCATTAATTTGAGTTTGTGATCACATAATAATAAGACTCTGTGGGTTAGGTGGTAGAAAATGCGTTGAGTATTAACTTCGGCTGGTGGTTACCTTCCACTAGAGAGTGTTATTATTACTATCCCACCTCTTAACTATACTATTCACGTGCCTATAAGCGTACGTGAATATCACGAGTATAAATACTACTGTTAGCGTAATGAGACTCCCTGCCTTGAGCCAACCGACAGTCTAAATAAAGCACTACTATAAGAGATTTTAAGTGTTGGGTGGAAGAGCACTAAGGGTTGTGTGGAAGAGATTGCTAAGGCAATAACCCCGCCCTTTAGTTCGGACATCGGTATATATTTTATCTATGTTTTTTTTTTTCTTGCTTATATTTATATCGTCAATTTTACCATTACTTGTTTGTACAACAAAATATCCTTCTAAGGAAGAGTTTAATAATAATAATAACACTATGCTATATTATCTACATATACTGTAGTATAGTACAAACTTAAGTATACCTAATGACCTACTAGCAATAAGTTCTTGTAAACTCTAACTTGTGTTGAAATTTCATACACTTTGCAATTTCTTATTCTGAGAAATTATGAGAGATATGAGATGTAAAATTCATACATGTTAAGTACGTTTATGTGTTCATAATGTACAATATAGGTATGTAGCATAATGTGTAATACACTTACCTCTGTAGGTATATATTATGTACAATTGTACATCATCATCATATACTAAAGGCTGAGCCTTGTCGAGATAGCCATTCTTGTCGGTCCATCGCCTTCGTCTTCATCTGAGCATAGTTGTTTACTCTCATGATTTTCTGAATGTCTGTGAAATATGAGGTTCTTGGCCGCCCTCTTGTTCTTCTTCCCAGTATTCTACCTTCAAATATATTGTTGATGAAGGGATTGTGACGGATGAGGTGTCCTATGAGTTTGATTTTCCTCTTCATGATATTCCCCAGTAAATTTCTTCTTTCTCCAATCTCAAGCAGCACTCTTTCATTTGATTTCTTCTCTATCCATGATGTTTTGGTCATTTTTCTCCAGATCCACATTTCCATTGCTTCTAGTCGGGCTCTTTCATATTCACCTAGGGTCCATGTTTCACATCCATATAGTAGTACACTCCAAATAAATGTTTTAATGAATTTCTTTCTGGTTTCTAATTGAAAATGTGTACTTGTGAGAAGCGAATATTTCTTAAGGAAAGCTTGTTTGGCTATAGCTATTCTTCTTTTAATGTCAATACTTGTTTTGTTATTTTGTGTTATTATGCTTCCTAAGTAGCAGAATTCTGCTACTTGTTGTATAAGTGTGCCTCCTAGATAAACATGGGCTTCAGAACTGACGTTAGTGCTATTTTTCCTTACAATCATTGTTTTAGTTTTGTTGGAATTTATCTTTAGTTTGTAATTATTCAGTTTTTCTGCCAGGATATTCAGCATATTATTAATTTCTTCTTCATTTTCAGCAATTAGGGCGATATCGTCTGCAAATCTTATACTATGTACTTTCTGTCCATTTATTCTAACTCCGACTGTCTCTTGCTTCATCTCATTCATGGCTTCCTCAATAAAGATGTTAAATAGGTACGGAGAAAGTGGGCATCCTTGCCTCACTCCTCGCCTTATCTTTGCTTCTGTTACAGCTCCATTCACATCTATGACTGTTGTTTGTGTTTTATAAAGGTTTAATATGAGCCGTCGATCTTTCCAGTCTATCTTTCTATCTCTTAGGGTTTTGAATATAAGCCTCCACTCCACCTTGTCAAATGCCTTTTCTAGGTCGATAAAGGTCACATAAGTTGGTAAGTTGACATCAATCCTTCTTTCTAAAATTTGTTTGAGGGCCAATATTGCTTCTCTAGTACCTTTTTCTTTCCTAAACCCAAATTGGTCATCTCCCAGGTGCTCTTCTATCCTACTTTTCAATCTATTCTTGACAATGTTGAGAATAATTTTGGATGCATGTGATAAAAGTGAGATGGTACGATAGTTTGAACAGTCATTTGCATTCCCTTTTTTTGGGATCATTATACATTTACATTTTACGAAGTCTGTTGGTAATTTTCCTTTTTCATAGCATTCACTTAGTATGTCAAACAGTTTTTCTTTATAGACATCATCCAAGTTTTTCAAAATCTCTGCTGGTATTTCGTCAATTCCTGTAGCTTTTCTGTCACTAAGTGTCTTTAGGGCCAATTCAAATTCATCTCTTGTCAATGGTGGGCCTCTTTCCTCTAGGGCAACATCTTCCTCTTTTTCTATGTATATTTCTTCGTTTCTTATTTCATCTCCTTCATAAAGCTCTTCCATGTATTCTTTCCATCTTTCTGAGACTTTTCCGTTTTCAAATAAAATTTTCCCTTCCTTATTCTTTACTATGTTACTTTTAGTTCGGGGAGTTTGTTGTAGACTTTTAACTTTGTTGTAGGCTCTATCAGTGTTGTTTTTTAGAAGGCAGAATTCAATCTCCTTACAGTTTTCTTCTAACCATGTGTTTTTGGCTTTTCGACATTCTTCTGTTATTTTATTTTTCAATTGTTTATACATTTCAAAGTCCTCTCGTCTTACTTTATTTCTTTCGTGAATTAAGTCCAAAATATACTGTGTCATCCAAGGTTTCCTAGGTTGGAATTTATGTTTGCCTAGAATTTGATCGCTTCCTTCTTTAATATTTGTTTTCATTTCTTCCCATGACCGTAAATCTTTGTTGTTATTAATCCTTGTTAGTTCTGATTTGAAATTGATTACTGTTTCTTCTTCTTTAAGTTTTTCTATGGACCATTTTTTCTTAGTAACAAATTTTCTTTTCTTAAACCTAATATTGCACTTTGATTTAACCATACAGTGATCAGTTTCTATTTTGCAGCCTGGATATGAATGACTAGATTTAATTTGATTCCTATATTTCTTCTTGACTAGTATATAATCGATTTGGAATCTTCTGATATCACCAGGTTGTTTCCATGTATATCTTCTTCTTTGTGGAAATTCATACATTGTATTGGTAATGATCATATCGTATGCTTCACAAAATTCTAACAATCTTTCGCCTCTTTTATTCCGTATGCCATATCCAAATTTCCCAACACATTCTTGGTTTGATGACGAACTACCAACACTTGCATTGAAATCTCCCATGAATATCACATTAGATTTATCCTCGGTTAGCTTCAGTACTTCTTCAAGTTGTTCATAGACTATTTCTATTTCTTCGTCAGTTGCCCTCGTAGTGGGAAAATACACCATTATAATGTACAAGTCTGTGGGGTTTGCTTCAATTTTTATCATCATTATTCGATCATTTACATGGTATGTGTTCAGAACATTTTGCTTCCATCTTCCTTTCAATACGATTGCTACACCACTACTTCCTCTCTTCTCTTTTCCACTGTAAATTATCCGCAAATCATCTCTGATGTAGTCGCCATTACCAGCCCATCGTGTCTCACAAATTCCTAAAATATCAAGATTTGCTTCATTCATTTGTGTATTCAGCTCGTCTAGTTTTCCTGATTTTAACATAGAGTTTACATTCCAGGTACCAATATTGAATTTTGAGTTGTTATTGTCACAAGGATTTCGCTGGCTGATGACCTGTGTAGCCTTGTTACTACACCTGCCAGATCTTGGGTTCCGAATTCCATGATCAGTAACGTATATTTCCGAAGACGACTTTTCCATTAGGGCTATCTGGGTTAGGGAATCCTATTGGATCTTTAATGCACTGATTTCCCTGTTGTCTGGTGCATCCTCATGACCGTTGATCAGTAGTACTTGATTCATCCGCTCTTTCAAGACGATTTCTCTTCTTGTGGACAAGAGATTGCCCTGCTCTTCTGGGCTCATCCGCTCCGAGGACCGTTGGCTTTGTAGAGTTGCCGCCCTTGACCGGGAGACTTTCGGTGTTGGGTGTAAAGAGTAGAAGTGTGAAAGGAAAGACACCATAATTGATAATGGACTATTGTCTTCTTATGTGTCGAAGAGAACAAGAGTTGGCCAAGAGAGGACTGATAGGAAAGATGAAAGGGAAGGAGTTTGACATAAGTAAGTGGAAGCAATGTCAAAACTCAGCTCGGGCCCTGTGGTCGCTAACCCACATTTCACAAGCGTGAATCCCTAGGGAATTGTACATATAATATAAATAAATATTATAATAATAAAGAAATAAATGTGTCTCTTTGTGTTATTATATTACATTCTTTAGTGGGTAGCGCAGAATTATAGGACTTCTCCATACCTTCAATATCCTAATATCTTATTTTTGTCTACATATAATTCCGCCGCTGCTCACATTAAAGCAGCTACTCATTTTGCCTCACCGCTTCCTCTGTCATTTCTCTCATTGCTTTCAAAGGTTGTGCACCAGAACAATGATATTTTGTCTTTCCACATGATTAGCTCTCTATGGACCAGAAACAAAACATCGCTTTCTCTTACGCTAACCCAACAAATCTTACATTGTATTGAACCATTGAACCTTTATTCTCTATGGAGATTATTAGCTTGAATTTGTTATAATTCTGGAAAGACCATATGAACAAAGAGAGAGAGACAGAGAGAGAGAGAGAGAGAAGGAGACATAGAGAATTGAATTGAATTTAAAATGCTTCTTTTTATTTGTACAATAATAATATTTCTTGATATTATCTCCTAAGCTTATGCAAACTTCTGAGAGAGAACGAAACAGAGGGAATGAGAAAGAGAAGAGAGAGTGAGAAAGAACCCACAATACATGAGATATTATCAGACGAAAGGAAGACAATAGAGATAGACTAAAATAAGTTGAAAAAGGGAGGGATAAAATATGTGAGAATAATGAAAAGGTAAAGAAGTAGAGAGAGAAGGAGATAAAGATAAACCACAATACATGAGATGTTAACAGATATCCTAGGATGACAAAAGAGAGAGAATGAGTGAAAGATAATGTCAAAGAAAGAGAAATCAAAATACGTGAGAATAATGAAAATGAGAGAGAGGGAGGGAGAGATAGAGATAGAGAGAGAGAGAGAGAGAGAGAGAGAGAGAGAGAGAGAAGACAGAAAGAAGGAGATTAAGAAAACCACAATACATGAGATGCTAGCAGATATCGAAGACAACATATAGAGAATGAGTGAAAGATAATCTCAAAGGTAGAGAAAAAGATAGAGATAAAATACGTGAAGATATTGCAAAGGAAGAGTGAGAGAGAGAAAAGAGAAAGAGGGAAAGAGAACCCAACCTACATGAATTGTTAGCAGACAATAAGAAAACAACAAGAAGACTTCTTGTAAAAGTTGAGGGTTTTGTTGAAAGAGCAGTGATTCCCAGAGGAACAGAAAGTTTGGCCCAACTTCATAAAGAATAGGTTTGGCCCCAAGTGGGCCTCTGTTAGGAAAGATATAGAAGGAAGAGGATGATGTAGAGGGAGGAAGAGGAGGAGGAGGGAGAAGATTAAATAGAGAAAATCTATAGCTGGTTTTTTTTTGGGGTTAAAGGCGATAAAAGTTTTCTTGAAGTCTTCTAAACGAAACCTCCAAGGAAATGGTGCACTTTATGTATACATACTTTTCCTTCAGAGTATTATCTATAATATTATACTTCTACATCGAATTTGAAAAGCTCTCTTAATAATTTCTATGTTCTGCTGAGCCTTTTGTTCATTTGGGTTCGTTAACCCAGAGGTGGTAAATCTCTTTGGTAGGAAGAAGGAGGAAAAGAGGAAGGCCCAAAGTATGGTCGGTATAAACAGAAAAGTGAGAAGTTGTACTTGTACATGAATATCAGAACAAACCTAGACAGCTGTTTCGAGCTTATTTGCTTTCATTAGCAGGTAATAGTTCTGATTATCCATGTCATCAACTAACCTCACTATTTTAATCAATATAAACAGAAAAGTGAGAAGCAATTATGTAGAGTGATAATGTAGAGGAATACGCTCTAAGTAGAATTCAGTGAAGAAAGAAAGATTTGGGAAAAGGTATAATTTACTATAGTATAGTAGTGCTTTATCAACAGCCTCCGTGGCGTAACGGTTGTGACTACTGCCCGTAGTCCAGAGATTCTGAGTTTGATTCTCGGTCGGAGCAGACTTTTCATACAGAAAATTCTGTTCCCCCCAAACACGTGAGTCTGGCATTTCCGCCCATACCCAAGCTGGGTGAGGTTAATGTGGATAGTCCCATTACGCTAACACGTAGATTGTAAGAAGAGGTGGGCCCTTTTTCATTGTCGAAACTATCCCGAACAAAGAAACTCAGAGAACAAGTGAATTTGTCAATGCACTGAATTCCTAATACAAAGAGTTTGTTGTGAATTGGGTATGTTACCTAATATTATGTTAAAGGTAACTCATTTCGCATAAAATGGTAATAATAATAATTCCGTGTCCGTGAGGTAGGCACAGATACCTAAATCACGGTGGTGAGAGGATTATATGGACGGCCAGATCCAATATCTAGGCTTTTTTCATGTCCATTGATTCTATTTGGTTTAAAAAAATAAAACTAAAAAAAACGCCAAGTGTTTTCTATCTTCAAATTATTTCAAAATCAACTTACTTATACAGCCCAAATAGAACTAATAATCCCATTATTCCAGCAATCACCAAGTTGTATTATTATGTATTATGTGGTCAACATGATCATCTACATCCAACTTGTCATGTCCCAGTTGGATTTCGCACCATGAATATTTTAATAGGACTTGAGAAAAAATAAAGAAAAATCTCAACTTTTTCCACACATGCACTAAAGTTATGTGTGCCTGCATGTGTATACTAAAAATTCCTTGTTTGATAGCCATCAGGGATTATAAATTCAACTTATTTGACATCCAATATGTAACAATTATATTAATAATTTATGAGACTACGATTCATTATCATTTGGACAAATTCATAGTCACAAGATTAAAAGCTTGACTTGTCTATATCATAGACTTTAATAGATATAAAGAGCAGTCTAAGACTAGTTTCGTAATTATTTGGACTCATCAGTTAGACCCATCTCTCATTAACTGACGAGTCCTAATAAGGACGAAACTAGTCTTACACTACTCTGTAAATCTTTTAAAGTCTATGATATAGACAAGTCAAGCTTTTAATCTTGTGACTACAAATTAGTCCAGATGACAATGAATCCTAGTCTGATATAATAATTATTATCAGGGATTATATTTACTTGTCCACCGTAATCAGTAGCTTGATCGATAAGGCGGCGGACTTTAAGCTGGAGGCCGGTGCTTGAAGTCTTAAGTTAAGCAAAATTTTAGTAAAGCAAGTTTTAATATCGTGTTTAATACATATTTAAACTGTTCCAGTTTCAAGTCACTTGAAAATTTGAAAGATAATACAATACATAATTAACACTGGAGAGTCAAGCAACAGGTTGCCGAGTGTAAACGGATCTCCAGGGCAGGAACCACCGCGTTAAAGGCACGCTCTGACTTAATCATTTTAATGACTTTCTCAAGTCAACACTGCAGCACTTGTTGTTGATAGGAGAAAGTTGGGAAAAAAAGGAGGGAGCGTTGTAATAGAGTTATGGTTGACATATGACATACTACTGAGATTGGGATAAAAGATTTTAGACGAAATTAATAGACAAAAGAGAAATCACAAGTTTAAGTCAGACCTTACGTTTCTTCTTACGAAAAATCTAGAGTAAAGTCTACAATGATATAGCAAAAATGTCTTTTCATTTCGCCCTCCAAAAAGTCTTGCAAAAATGCTGGGGTCCAGATTTGCCCAACTTTCCCCTACATTAACGAAAACCCTTAGCGTTCATACATCAGTCATCACCAGATGGGGTGGGGCCATGCCTCGGCTTTCGTTCTAATGAGTAATATGATATAAGGGGTGGGGGTGAATAATGAGGAGGGGGGAAATTAAAATGGAGGGGCTAGATTATGAAATGGGATAGAATAATTTTGAATTTTAGTCAGGGTCGAGCATCGGCTTTTACACAACACAGTCTGTTCTACTGAGGGATCCGTTTTTTCGAATAACTTTTTTGTGATTCAATGTCACTTCTCGCCCACCAGAAGCTACAACACAGACCACAAGGCGTCTACAGTAGCTCCTGTTTCAGGCTACGAATTAAAAAGGCTGTAAACACTCATCTTAAAAAAAAAAAAACATAAAAACCCCACCCAATACATTCATTTTTCCTCATATATTTGGTTATCTTCTATGTGCTAATCACAAAAAGATGTCAGAATTACTCAAACCAGCCTTACTAAATTTCTCCATGTTTGGAACTCAAATCTTCGTATTCCGTAAGGTAAAAATAAGAAGGCAAGATGAAGAAATAAAGAAAAATCTGAAAGTAATAGAGGAGGGAGAGAGGGAGATAAGGAGAGAAGGAGAGAGAGAAGAGAGGAGAGAGAGGAGAGAAGAGAGAGAAAAAGAAAGGAGAAACAAAGTCAAAGTAGGCAAGGGGTGTGTTACGGAGATGTTGTGGTTTTGGGCTTAGCACCCATTGTTTTACTTACAAGCGCAGAGTTGTGAAAGAAACAGCAAGATAAACCAAGGTGGAATAAAGGAGAGGGAGATGGTAGGAAGTATAGGGAGGGAAGAGAGAAGTAAGAAGGAGAGAAGAGAGAAGATGAGTAGGCAGAGAAGAAGAGAGGGAGAAGAGGAGAGAGGAGAGAGGAAGAGATGAGAGAAGAAGAGAAAAGTAGAGAGAGAGAGTAGGAGGATAGAAGTACAGAGAGTTGGAAAGAAAAGAAGGAGAAAGGAGAGAGGAGAGGAGAGAGATGGGGGAAGGAGGGAGAAGAAGAGAGAGGGAGAAGGGTAAAAAGAAGGAAGTTGTAGGGAGGGAGAGAGAGAAGTTAAGGGGAGGGAGATAGATAGAGATAGATGTGTGGGGAGACACGAGAGAGGGCGAGAGAGAGAGAGAAGAAGGTTAGAAGGAAGTTATAGGGAGGGAGAAGAGAAGTTAAGGGGAGGGAGATAGATAGAGATAGATGTGTGGGGAGACACAAGAGAGGGCGAGAAAAGGAGAGTATTAGAAAGTTATTGGGAGGAAGAAGAGAATTATTAAGGGGAGGGAGATAGAAAGTGATGAGAGAAAGAGAAAAAGGAAGTAGGTAGAGTGGGAGGAGATGAATAGAAAAATGAAAAGAAGAGGGGGAGGAATTAGAATGTAAAAAAATAGATAAATATAAACAATTGTCCTAATAAGGGGCGGGGTTATTGCCTTTGACGACTCTTCCACCAGCCAGTGAAGGAAAGAGACACTAATGTAAAGAAATGAGGGAGGTAGAGTGGACTTGAGAATGTGAGAAGTAAAGGAGTGCCAGTGCGTGATGGATTAGAAACGGAAAAAAGAGTGGGAGAATTATATAAAGAGAAGAGGGGGAGAAATGGAGAGAGAGAGAGAGTAAGGGAAAGGGATAATTAGAGTGGGTTGAGAAAAAGAAAGAGAAATGAGAAACATTAGAAGGAAGGAGAAGGTAGATCGACTGGGAAGAACGGGATCAGAAAGATAAAGAGAGAGAGGAACAACTTTACAAAGGTAGAAAGACGCAGAGAGAGAAAGACATATTAAAAGAAAGAAGAGAGAGAGACATTACAAGAAAGAGAGAGAGAGACAGAGCTGTGTGCACACAACATGGGAATTATTTAGAGCATCCCAGCCAAAACATCACCGCAGGATATGCAAAGTTCAGAATCCTCAACTGAAAATAGGAATTCTCAGCTCAAAGTACAAAACTCTTAACTCCAAGCTTCCATGCACCTACAGAATCTTTAGGTTTAGCTGATTCGTGGAAAACATACGAAATTTTCAGTAGAGGGATCCATGTAAGCCTTACTAATGGAAGAATTAAGAGGATGGTGCATAATTTACTTGGCAGAACTTGACTGCATGTACTTAGGTATCTTACTTAACACTTACTCAAACTAACCGATATCAGTAGCTTGATCGATAAGGCGACGGACTTGTAACCTGGAGGTCGGTGGTTCGAGTCCCAAGTTCAGCAAATACCTATTTAGTAAATTTAATTTGAGTAATTGTGATATTTTTTTTGTATAACAAAAAATAAATAAATGATCTTTTCTTTTTTATTATTATTAACAATACATTCCATGTGCAGATTGTGTAGTTATCTGCTTACAAGTAATAGGTTAATTCGGAAAGTAGATATCGCTTTCATCAACGAAAAAAACACTGATCCTATTGTCCCCATTTTACTTCAGTTAAATTTCCCCAATTTCACCCTATATTTCAAATTTCCATTCTTACCCTCTCTGTAATGTGTATCACGTTCACTGTAAAACTGTAAATAGCATCCTATTATTGCAGGCCCTAAAATTCGAATTACTCCAGTACAGTACCTACATTATTGTACATTCTTTGCTTTATATCAGTGCACGGAGCAAAAATACATAAAACCAGATACTTCGTTCATTTTTGACGTTCCCCCCGCACTACCGCCCCACACCAAACTTTGCATGTGTCATAAAACACGCCAAGTTTATAGTCTGGAACAAATGACAAGTCAAGCCGGGAGTTGGTGACTGCCAAATTACAGGAGACAACACTTTCCTTTTCTTTTCAAATACAGGGTGATTCACAGGCAATATTGAACCTGCTAACGCAGCAATAATGGAACTTATTTTTAGTGCCCAAATAAAATTAATAATATCTTTGAATAGGGTTTTCCTTAGTTTCTAATTCGTCTTTTAACCTTCAGATTAAGAAAACTGTATTTATTTTCTACCCCTGTTTTACGGAGTTTTATTTCTTATATTATAAACATAGGTACTTTGATTTTTTGATTCTAACAGATTATTCTAGATTCTATAGTTATGTAGATTAATTTTTACTTATTTGTACTTTTTCTTACTTTTGTTAACTGTCAACCTTGTAACTATTCTTTTTTTTTTTAATAAATAGAACAATTTTTTATCTATCTATCCAATAAACATATTTATAAATATTTCAACTATCTAATGAACAAAATTTAAAAATACAAAAATAAAAAACTAGTACCTACATAACAAATTTTGCTTGGTGGTGCTATTGATAACACCTCTAGACCCTTAGACGTCGTCACCCTGTCTACATACATCAAAATGTACTTATTCTTCCTTCTTCTTGCCCGAATTTTAGAGCCCATATCTCTACATATTTATACTACCAGCGCATAAAAAGAAGCTCTCCTATTGCTTTTTGAATTTAAGCTCCCATTGCCCTTCCATTTTGAGGGGTCTTACCGTAAAAGGTCGCAAAAGTCGTAAAGGAGGGCTTTTTCAGCGCGTTTAAATTACCTAAAAAACAAATTTTCACTTTTTCTAAGAAGATTTTTTGTTGGCACAAGCAAAAGCAATGTTGGAATGAGTAGCAGTTGGAGATTCCATGGCAGTCATGAGAAAAAGTTACGAAATCAGTACATACAGGGGAGTAACATGACCAGTGACCACCCATCCAAACAAAAAAAACAATACAATACCATGGTGCAAAACAAAACAAAAAATATATTACCTATATGAAAAAAATTGAAATCGGAGTAAAAAAATATTTTTGGCTATCTCTTCCACCCAACCCTTAAAAATTAAACTAGTATAAGACCTTAAACCCAAATAAACATTAAACAATACATCAGTACGTAAAACACAACTTTTTATTCACCTAGATGCGAGAGTACCTTCAAATACAATTTTTTTAAAAAAACTTAGTGACTTACCAGTCCAGTCTGAATTGACAAGTTCCAATTTTGTCTTCTGATCAGAATGTTCACAATCAAACTTACTCTGAAATCAAAAAAAGAACAGAATCGTAAGACTTGACGTATAGTGAAAATTACATGTCCAATTTTTGTTAATTAGGTATGGGGATGAAGTGGAGTCAGGGGGGGGGGGGGATTTAAGGGATGGAAGTTGTTGTAAACCTTTGGTGTAAAATAAAAAAAAAAAAACTAATAATTGTTCAAAAAAATTAAACTCTACCTCATGGACTCAAAACACAACATGAAGATGAAAATGACAAAAAGTTACGCCAGCGTTGCCAGATGATCCATGTTCACATTCAAAAAAGTTGCCCCAGGTCAACATGCGTTAACAATATTCAGTAGATTTTTTTCATTTTAGTCACTAATTGAAATTCCAGCGATTCGGAACTGTAGAAATACATGCTGGGCTATTGTTGGGCTAATGACAATGAATGTCCATGTAATTAAAATTGGGAACGTGGAACATGGAACTAAATATAGGGGCCAACTCTTCTGCATTAAAAACTGAAACCTGGCTTTTTCTGGCCGCTAAGGTTTCGCCCGTGGCTGACATCCCATTTGGAGCTTATAAAAAGACATTCTATGTACGAGCGCCCTTACATGACAAATAGAAGCTATTTGCCAAATTTCAAGACATTTGGTCCAACCGTTTCGGAGTTAGTTATAAGCAGGCAGAATAAAAAAGACGATTTTATTATACACTTATTTTATTATACACATCCCTAGGTAGAAGTTTTATTGCTACATTTCAACTAACATTTTAGAATTCTATAGGGAAGCCCAGGGTTTCAAAATTTGAAGCCTTTCATTACCATAGAGATAAAATAAATATAAAAATAGAGTTCTCCTGCATTATTTGTTCAATTTTCAAAGGCTTTATTAGGTAGGTACTTTGAATTTAAAACTAACATTTTCACACCCTTGCAATTTTACATTAACACTACAGTTTTCAAAGCATTAAATAGAATACTTGAGAAAATTCGTACGCCTCCGTGCTAAAGTTTGACAAAAACTTTCCCTTTAATGGGCGGTAATGATGTTAATTTGGCCTAAAACGTACCTAATCTACTTTACGTTGGAAAATTACTTTTCACCGATATTATCTCTGGTAAATGTGACCCGATGCCATTTGCAGCCCACTTCATTGTTTTGCTAATGTGCTCTTGAAAAGGTGAAGCACATTAGTGTTATAGTTTCGAAATTTCGAATTTCAACAAAACCAATACCATTTGCTAGGGCAGTTCTATTTCTTTTTTTTTTTATTCTTATTCTCTCTTCTTTTTTTTTCTCTTAACCCTTCTCTTTCTTTTTCTCGTTCTTTTTCCTCTTTATCTTATTCTTGCTCTTTCTCTTTCTCGTTCTCTTTCCTTTTTCCTGTTTCTCTTTTTCTTTCTCTTATTCCACCTCCTTCTCTTTCTCCTTCTCTTTATAAGGATTATATTTCGGTGATGTTGGGTAGACCCATCACCTGTTGACAAGGGACAAACCAATACTGTCTCAAGTAACTCTTGTTTCATCACTGAAAATGTAAACAAAAACATATTTAAAGAGAAAAAAGCGAGAGCACATTTTTGGCTTTTGAAAAAGTTATTTTTCGAAAAAGATTTTTTGTTGTAAAATATATTCACTCATTTATGCTTAATGGAGCTCATCACTGGATACGTTACCTCACTCCCTGTCTCATTCTCTTTATTTTTCTCTCTCTCCCTTCCCTTCTCCCTTCATCTCTCCTTCCCCATTGCCCCCTCCTATCCATTCATATTTATCTATTATGGCCTCAGGGGGGTGGGCGGAAATTTCCGTTGTGATGTGTGCTCCTACTGGGTGTTTCATGGGAAGACTATTACTTCCAAGTGGATAAAAGAAATCTAAAAGGTAAGAAGAAGAAGTAAGAAAGTTGTTATATTTGTGTTCTCTATCTATATTCTATTATATTAAAGTGGTGTTTTTCAACTTTTTAGTTATATACACCATATATTTGTGTTAATCACTCTCGTAATATCACAACTCAGGGACGGCCGGTGCTAAGGAGCTGCGGAACTCCAGCACCCCCAGACGAAAAGGAAAGAAAAGATTTTTTTTCATGTCTCTCTAGCTTGTAGTGAATGAAAATCATTACGCATATTTCGAACAAAAATTCATAAAAATTATCTAATTATAATTAGATAAACCTTAGCCAAGCTTAATTGTAGAGATTGTAGAGAACATAAGTATAAACTTTTGACCAATAAAGCTTTCATATTGGTGGTTTTAGGGGCGAGCCAACTTCACGGAGCTATATCTAACGCACTTCTTACTTTAGGGGCGAGCCAACTTCACGGAGCTATATCTAACGCGCTTCTTACTTTTTGGCTTCTCCGTGCGGTACGCTGCCGCGCTCCGTAGAGCATTTCTCTTTTCTCTGCTCATGCCTTATTGAAAGAGAAGGCATGGAGCAGCCAAACCTACCCGCACAGCGGGTTGGTCTCGGGGGAGACGAGAAGGAAGCAAATGGGGTACGCTGAAAAATTTCTAACTGACTGCAGAGCTAATAGAGTGATGTGGTAAAATTTCGAATTATTTTTAGATTTCCGTTCAGAGGAGGAAGAGGGGAAGCCCTCCGGCTTCCCCTTCATCCACTGAACTAATTTACTGGTTCCTTCCGGAACTAACAATTAGTTCAAGGTCTCGTTTGCGCCTGACTCGGTCCGTGCCCTTTCGTTCCGCGAAATTTATGTTAATAATTTCACGTGTTTTTGTTTTGAAAATTAATTAATAATCGATAACAATTTATTTAATGATTTAAAGTACAGTGTAACAAATAACAATTTTATTAATCATTGAATTTACCTAACAGTTTATTTTACGCAAAGTTTTGTAAACATAATATTGGTCTATAAGATTATAACATTTATTTTATCCTTAATTTTGAATTCATTTTAAGATTAAATTTGTGCAATCAATTTAAGTTGGGTTTGAAACTTCTTATAAAGGATATTAAAATTAAATTAGCATTATCGATTCATTCTCTTTAAAGTTAAAAATGTATATTTTTACTTTTAGTATTGTTTTTTTTATCACAGAGGAATTAGGTAATTACATTTCAAAGCAGGTATGGAAAAACAAAATTAATTCAGTTGACATCTTATTAAGAATAAGATTTCTTTGTTTTTACTTGACAAAAAAATGATTTCAAACATAGGTACATATTTGATTCTGACTTTAATGAAAAAGCCATTCACAAGTTTTGTTCGAAATCCAGCGAATGGATTCTACTCCAAATAATCAGTAAAGAGTAAGTCCTTTATAAATTCTTATTTTCTTTCTTTTGAACATTTTTTATTCTTATGTATGTTGAAAAAATATCTACAATGGTCGTGAAAAATAAACGTTATTCCAAAATTATCATCATAATATATTTGCGTCAGCTAATCATTTTTATAAATTAAAACAAATTAATTTATTATGATACTTAACCACTCTAACTGAATTCTCGAAAATCACCATACGTGAGACTTGAACTATTGACCCCCTAGTTAGAATTCCCTCTCCCTGACATAACCACTTCACCACTAGGCCTTGCAGACATGTATTAAATGTTGCATAGTTTTTCTTTTCGTAAAATTTTGACAGCACCCCCAAACCAAATTCCCACCGGCCGCGCCTGTCACAACTACTCAAATTCTCTTTGCTAAAACGACGCTAAAACCGGGACTTGAACCGCCGACCTCCAGGTTACAAGTGCACCGCCTTTTAGATTTATACCTTTTAGATTTTAAGTTACAAGAAATCTAAAAGCTATGAACTGGTCCATTATGGTCAACTGGTCCGTCTTGAATGGGATCGATGTAAAAGACAAAATTTAAAAAATTAGTGATTTGTTAAAAAACTAAATAGTTCAAAAAAGAAAAAAAGGTTCTGGTCGAAACTACTATTACGTCTCAACGCACTTCAGAGAGTGTTTGAACGAACAAGGGTCTCGATGTTTTGAAAGAACAGATATTTTGCCGTAACTTTTTAACAAAGCGAATCATACTCGTATATGTACTAATGTACTATCCCCTCTGCATATCGGAATAAGACATAAATAATTCATGAGGTACCGGACCTTTGTGAAAAAACTACTCAAAAATAAGAGAATAATAATCAAGAATCAGAATGAAATGTTATTATGTATTATTAAATTTTCAATTAGATACATATTAAAGGACATATGTAAGTACAGTACAAATAATTATTAAAGAATTTTTTAAAGGCAAACAATATAGACAATAAAAAGGAAAAGAAATTGATAAATTCCTTTACTTTCCTTTCTATAGGATAAGAAAAGTAATATATACACACAAATGTCCTAACTAAAGGGCGGGGTTAATGCCTATGGCAGTCTCTTCCACCCAAACCTTTATTTACAATGTTGTCATTTATTTAACTGTGTCAAATCTAGTGTCATTTATTTAAAACAGGTCAGTGTGACCACCCTGTATTCACTTGAGAAGACCTGTCCAAATGAATAATGACCCAAACACTTCACTACAGCTGGTTCTTGTAGGTAGCCAAAAAAGAACGAAAATGCTTTTTATTTAACTTGACCATTTTGGAAGGGCATTTTGTGAAACCCTAACACGCCTACAGTCCACAGTCTTTATACTTACTCTATCTTCTTAACTTCTATATTTCTTTTTTTCTCTCTCTCTCTCTCTGTATCCTTTTCTTTTTTCTCTCTCTCTCCCTCTCTATTAATCTCTTTATTGTTCTCTTTCCCTTCATTTTCTTTCTTACTCTAAAGAGTCACTCTCACTCCACCTCCATTGCAATACAAACATTTCTTCATTCTCCTCTTGCTCTCCCTTCAATTTCAAACAATTTCTTTCTCATTCATCTAGGTACGCCTCCTTCTTTTTCCTCTTATCATGTATCACATTCTATTTTCATTTTATCAACGATTTTTTTTCTCTTATATCTACAATTTTCTACAAAAATATCTTCTCATATGTCATTACTATTTTTTCTCTTCTTTTGATTCATCCTCTGTCATTACTATTTTTTCTCTTCTTTTGATTCATCCTCTCTATCTCTCTTTTTCTTTCTCTCTATCTCTAACACACTTTGCTATTCCTTCCTCTCTCATATTTATCATACATTTCTCTCTTTCTTAATTTCTTTCACAATATTTACTTACTATACTTTCTCTCACTCACTGTACTGCCTATCTCTTGCTCTTACTCACTATGCTACTTTCATCTCTCTCTCTCTCTTTTTACCCTGCAACTCAATCTCTCTCCATTTCTTTCTCTTCACTCACTATCTTATTTCTATCTCTTCTTCTCTACCACATCATACTACCTCTCTGTCTCTCTCTTTCTTACCCTGCACCTCACTCTCTCTCCATATCTTTCTCTTCACTCTCTATCTTATTTCTATCTCTTCTTCTCTACCACACCATACTAACTCTCTGTCTCTCTCTTTCTTACCCTGCACCTCACTCTCTCTCCATATCTTTCTCTTCACTCACTACCTTATTTCTATCTCTTCTTGTCTACCACACCATACTACCTCTCTCTCTCTCTCACTCTCTCTCTCACACACACATTCTCTTACCCACTACACTCACTACCTCACTACCTCTCTATCCTTATCCCCTCCACTCTCTCTCTCTCTCTCTCTCTCTCATCCCCTACAAAGGTCATTAATATTAAAAGTTTTACCAAATCATTTTTCTCTCCTTTTTTGTTGCGTTTACTGGACCTCGCCTCTGTCAAGGAAGCAGGCCATTTAGAGGACTTGCGTTCTCAAGTGCTGAGGGTATAATGGAATGGCCTACATTTTCATAGGATGTCCAAAAAGTGTACCATGTGCGATTTTCTTTAGAAAAGAAAGTCCTTGATTATAAGAATGAGGAAAAGGATTCTATATTAATATAAGAATGAGGAAAAGGATTGTATAGGAATATAAAAATGAGAAAAAGTAGGCGTGTTATCCTTTCTCTCACTTTTTGAAGTTGAAGCTTTCTCAAATCTGACTTTTCTGCACCAGAAGGATATGCAATGTGTAAACTTTTTATATATTTTTCCTCAATGTGAAGTCTCCTCGTAATCCTTGGTGTCAACTTGTCTTATTCACCTGTAATCCCCCGTACCTCCTCCATCAAATCTTCCTCCTCCTTTTCCTACATTTCATCTAACCCTTCCTCATCCTCTTCATACGCCCCTCCCACCCCTGAAACAACTTTTCTCTCACCTTCCCTCTCCTATTCCTACATTTCATATAACCCTCCTCTTCCTATTCCTACAGTTCATTCAACATTCCTCCGCCCTGATCCACCTTTCTCCCATTTTCCTATTCCTACTTCATCTGACCTTCCTTCACCCATATTTCACCTTTCTCCGAGCTTGGGAGCTATCATCTTCTCTTGCCAACCTATTCTCATACTTACCTACTTCATCCAATCTTCTTCCATCATTTCATCCAACCCTCCTCCTCCTACTCCTACATTTTATGTAACCTTCCTTCACCCAATCTCCACCTCTCTCCCAGATTGAGAGGTATGATCTTGTCTTTCCCACCCATTAGCATACTTACCTCCTTCATCTAATCTTCTTCATCTTTTCATCCAACCCTCCTCCTCCTCCTATGCCTACATTTTATCTGACCTTCCTTCACCCAATCTCCACCTCTCTCCCATCTTGAGAGATATTATCTTGTCGTTTCCACCTATTCTCATACTTACCTCCTTCATCCAATCTTGTTCCATCTTTTCATCCAACCTTCCTCCTACTATTCCTACATTTTATCTGACTTTCTTTCACCCATATCCCACCTCTCCTATTTTCAGAGTTATCATTTTGTCTTTTCAACCTTCTTTTCAAAGGTAAGAATTTACGTTTTTCATCCAATCTTCCTCCATCATTTCATCCAACCTGCCTTCGCCTATTCTACTATTTCATTTAACCTTCCTCCTAATATCCCTGCATATCACCCAACCCTCCTTCATTTGTTCTAAACCCCCTCTCTACCCCCTTGATTGTCAATAGCCTTGACAGTCGACAGCTATCACACAAGTGACGCGGGGGAAATGAAGCCTTCCTGTGAAAGGTGCCATGTGGCTGAGATTTAGGCTCAGGTTGAGTTTTTTACCTTGGAGACATGTTCGAAGATTGATAAACTTTGGTGAAGAGAAGATAGAGTTAGTATTTTTTATACCTGTCTCATAATGTACTAGTAAAATCCCCCCACTTTGTTGCCGTTCTGTGTTTTCTAGGTAGTATGACGGTGGTTTAAGATTTAAGATCAACTCTCATGAAAATTTCAATATCTGTTACCGTTTGGACTGTGGTATTGTAAACAGGCAACCCCAAGGAGAACACAGTCAGCCAGACACGCACAGATTTTAGTATATGTATATAGAGATACAAACATAAATGTATTGGTAAGGATTTCCAAGAACTGCGATCAGTGGCGGAATTCTGTGCCAAGAAAATAGGGCGTAATTCTGCGTTACCCACTAGAATTGTATTTTACTTATTTAAAATTCCTATCTATCTTTTAAATGAAACATGAATTTTCCTTGAACTTGAAAAAATCCCACAAACATGCAGGGACAGAACCTTCAGTATTATTTTTGTTACCTCTGATGACGTGTTGACACTTTCACTACACTTACCCAACACAAAGGCTGACATCTCCATCAATGTGTGCCTACCCGTGAACATTCCTGATAAATTCTTCCCTTTCCTGAACAGATAAAGGAAACAAAGGAGATGGAGCGACTTTGTTATAATAATAATTCCGTGTCCGTGAGATAGGTATTGATACCTAAATCACGGTGGTGAGAGGATTATATGGACGCCCAGATTCAATGTCTAGGCTCTTTCCATTGATTCTATTTGGTTTTAACGTCCTGACTTGAAGTAGACAGGACGGGGGGTTTACCCTCCATTCGCTGGGAATCGTACCAGCTACCCACGTTAACCTCACCCAGCCTGGGTAGGGCCGGAATTGCCAGCCTCACATGTTCGGAGGGAACAGAATTTTCGGTACGAAAAGTCTGCTCCAACCGGGAATCGAACTCAGGATCTCTGGACTACGGGCAGTAGTCAGAACCGTTACGCCACGGAGGCCGGCGTTGTTATATTAAAAGTAGTAGTAGTAGTAGTAGTAAAGATACCCGTTTAGACGGGGTCAGCGTTTCTCGATAGAGCCCTCCACTTAGTCCGATCGTACCACTCGTGAACTCTCATTCCCTTCTCTCTTATATCATATTTTACACAATCTATTCTCCTAACCGTCTTACTCACATAACTATCGTACCTTCTTTCGACTTGCCCATACCACTGTAATCTTATCTCCTGTATCTTTTTTGAAACTTCTGTTACCTTGATTCTGTTTCTAATTTCTTCGTTCCTTATTCTGCCCAATCTAGTTACTCTATCTTGACATTCTCATTTCAGCCACTTCCAATCTGCTCTCGTGTGCTTTTTTAATGGGCCAAGTTTCAGCCCCGTATAGCATAGCAGGTCTAACAACAGTTTTATAAATTTTACTTTTCATTCATAAACTCATTCTCCGGTCACACAGTACTCCAGCCATTCTTTTCCAATTCATCCAGGCAGCAGTCATTTGATTTACAATTTCACACCCTAAATCCCCTAGATATTTCTACTTCTACTTCCCCTAGGTGAATATTGTCATTTCTCTACACTCCCACCTTTAGTTGTACGGTTTTTGTTCTATTTAACTTAAGCCCTTATTCTTTCTACGCTTTTTTCCAGTACTCTAGATCTCTCTCAATTTCCTCTACATTCACAGCACATAACACATCATACACCAAGGGACAACAAAGCAAAGGGTATTTTTTTAACTAGTGATACGCAGAATTGCAATAGTAGAAGTTCTCTAAATTCACGTAAGTGAAAAAAGGGAAAAATCGAATTTTCGATAAAAAAAAATTGATCTTATGATTAAATATCTCTCTGGTCTTTAAGTATTTTTTGATGCACCTAACTGCATTTGAAGCGAAATATGCATGACTATGCATACATGAAGTCAAAACTTACCTACTGGCTATCCTTTCTTTGAAAACGTGCATCGATCTAAGTGACCTCTAGACCTGTGGGGAAAAAAATCCTTAACGAAGCAAAGTGCCCCACTGCAAGTTTCGCTTATATGATAGTCCACGGTGGGCTGAACCTCCCCTCAAAATATATGCATCTGTATACGGGACACACTGTAGAATACTAATTTTTGTTTGGCCTTTTACCTGTATATTCGAGGGGATCAATTGGACAAGTAATTATTAACATTTTTCAAAGTTTGGTCGAAATTTCACCATTGGTGACAACAGCAACTGGCTTCTCGTAATAAAAATTGAATATGAGAATCCTATCTTTGATTTGTGGGGAGCAACTTTAATATATTTTTTGATACCTCTAACAATTCAACCAAAAATACAGAAACCGACAAAAAGCGTTCAAATCTCCGCCGGTGGCGGTTATAGTATCAAGAAAAACTTCATAGTCTTATTATATCTGCACGAGGAGCCTACACACCAAATTGCAAATTCATAGATATAAGGGTTCGAGATATCTTATTCACAGAATATCCCATTGTTTCAAACACAATGGAGATGACGTCACAATAATTTTGTTACCTAACTGGTTTCCCATGATACCCTTCTCATCGGTTCACATGAATCATCAGATAGGCTCAAAATCATCAGGTTATATAAGGAACTACTGAAGCCTGCTTTGCTCAGTTTAATTTGGTTTCTCGGAGAGTTAACATCGTCTCTCTGCTAGTCGGTCGGTCTGCTAGTCAGTTTTTTTTTTTTTTTTTTTTTTTCCTTTTCTTTTTGCAATACGTTTGTGTAAAATAAAAATATCTGTTTAATATTAATAATTGTATAACGTTTTTGTGAAGTGTTTTCTGTGATATGGGATCAGCAGAATAGCAGATTAGGGTGAGTGTTTTTATGCATGCTTAAATAATTAACATTTACTTGAACCCGGGATCCCAGTGAGTGCAACATTTTGTTCCTAAACATATTGAATTTTAACTGTAATGCTACGTTACGAATTCAGTGGGGATCGATCTCGTTTGATCCCTAAGGAAGAGTGGAGCATGAAACGTTGCGAGACAAAATGTTGCACTCAGTGAGATCCCAGTTAGGACTAAAATTTTCTCTTTTTCTATCAGACCCTTATATTTTTGTCTCCTTTTTTGTTACTTTTTCCACAATCCCCCTCTCACTAATTTTACCCGGCTCCTTCTCATTCTTCTTTCTTCTACTCATTTTTCCTTTCGATTTTCTCTTCTCCTGTGACAACCCGCTCTTTTGCCAACCTCCGTGCTCATTTTTCTTTCTTCTACTCATGTTTCCTTTCGATTTTCCACTGTCATTATCTTTTCACAAATAATTGTTATCTATCACCTACTCTTTCTTTTTTTTTTTTTTTTTTTTTCAAATCAAGTTTCTCTAATCTGTTCTCTTCTTTTTCTTATCAATTATTATCCAGTCCTTTCTTCTCACTGTTCGTTTCTCCTAGATTTTTTTCCTCTATTTTTTTGTGTCTTTTTCACTTTTTCAAGAGAATAATTAGATTCTCTTTGTCTATTTTCTGTTTCTTACCTTTTCTATTTTATCCTTTTCTATTGTCTGTACTTAATTTGTTATATCCACTCATTTTCTCTTTATTTCTCTTTATTTCTCTGTCCTTTATCTTTCTCCATCAACCGCCTCTCATCCAGTCTCTTCTTCTCTCTCCTTTTCTCCTTTCATTTGTAATTTGTGTAAATCACCTTTCCTCTTAATCTGTTCTTTTCATCAAGTATCTCTCATCTATTCTCTTCTTTTTTTTATCAATTATTATCCATAATTAGATTCCCTTTGTCTATTTTCTGTCCTTTTAACTTTACATAAATTATTTCTTACCTTTTCTATATCTTCCTTTTTCTATTGTCTGTACTTAATTTTTTATATCCACTCATTTTCTCTTTTTTTCTCTGTCTTTTATCTTTCTCCATCAACCGTCTCCCATCCAGTCTTTTCTTCTCTCTCCTTTTCTCCTTTCATCTGTAATTTGTGTAAATCACCTTTTCTCTTAATCTGTTCTTTTCATCAAGTATCTCTCATCTATTCTCTATTCTCTCTTCTTTTTTTTCATTTATTATCCATAATTAGATTCTCTTTGTCTATTTTCTGTCCTTTTAACTTTCATCAATTATTTCTTACCTTTTCTATTTCTTCCTTTTTCTATTGTCTGTACTTAATTTTTTATATCCACTCATTTTCTCTTTTTTTCTGTCTTTTATCTTTCTCCATCAACCGTCTCCCATCCAGTCTTTTCTTCTCTCTCCTTTTCTCCTTTCATCTGTAATTTGTGTAAATCACCTTTTCTCTTAATCTGTTCTTTTCATCAAGTATCTCTCATCTATTCTCTATTCTCTTCTTTTTTTATCATTTATTATCCATAATTAGATCTCTTTGTCTATTTTCTGTCCTTTTAACTTTTCATCAATTATTTCTTACCTTTTCTATTTTTCCTTTTTCTATAGTCTGTACTTAATTTTTTATATCCACTCATTTTCTCTTTATTTCTCTGTCCTTTATCTTTCTTCATCAACCGTCTCCCATCCAGTCTTTTCTTCTCTCTCCTTTTCTCCTTTCATCTGTAATTTGTGTAAATCACCTTTTCTCTTAATCTGTTCTTTTCATCAAGTATCTCTCATCTATTTCTATTCTCTTCTTTTTTTTATCATTTATTATCCTATATTAATTCTCTTTGTCTATTTTCTGTCCTTTTAACTTTTCATCAATTATTTCTTACCTTTTCTATTTCTTCCTTTTTCTATAGTCTGTACTTAATTTTTTTATATCCACTCATTTTCTCTTTATTTCTCTGTCCTTTATCTTTCTTCATCAACCGTCTCCCATCCAGTCTTTTCTTCTCTTCCTTTTCTCCTTTCATCTGTAATTTGTGTAAATCACCTTTTCTCTTAATCTGTTCTTTTCATCAAGTATCTCTCATCTATTTCTATCCTCTTCTTTTTTTTTCAATTATTATCCATAATTAGATTCCCTTTGTCTATTTTCTGTCCTTTTAACTTTTCATAAATTATTTCTTACCTTTTCTATATCTTCTTTTTCTATGTCTGTACTTAATTTTTTATATCCACTCATTTTCTCTTTTTTTCTCTGTCTTTTATCTTTCTCCATCAACCGTCTCCCATCCAGTCTTTTCTTCTCTCTCCTTTTCTCCTTTCATCTGTAATTTGTGTAAATCACCTTTTCTCTTAATCTGTTCTTTTCATCAAGTATCTCTCATCTATTCTCTATTCTCTTCTTTTTTATCATTTATTATCCATAATTATATTCTCTTTGTCTATTTTCTGTCCTTTTAACTTTTCATCAATTATTTCTTACCTTTTCTATTTCTTCCTTTTTCTATTGTCTGTACTTAATTTTTTATATCCACTCATTTTCTCTTTTTTCTCTGTCCTTTATCTTTCTCATCAACCGTCTCCATCCAGTCTTTTCTTCTCTCTCCTTTTCTCCTTTCATCTGTAATTTGTGTAAATCACCTTTTCTCTTAATCTGTTCTTTTCATCAAGTATCTCTCATCTATTCTCTATTCTCTTCTTTTTTTATCATTTATTATCCATAATTAGATTCTCTTTGTCTATTTTCTGTCCTTTTAACTTTTCATCAATTATTTCTTACCTTTTCTATTTCTTCCTTTTTCTATAGTCTGTACTTAATTTTTTATATCCACTCATTTTCTCTTTATTTCTCTGTCCTTTATCTTTCTTCATCAACCGTCTCCCATCCATCTTTTCTTCTCTCTCCTTTTCTCTTTCATCTGTAATTTGTGTAAATCACCTTTTCTCTTAATCTGTTCTTTTCATCAAGTATCTCTCATCTATTCTCTATTCTCTTCTTTTTTTATCATTATTATCCATAATTAGATTCTCTTTGTCTATTTTCTGTCCTTTTAACTTTTCATCAATTATTTCTTACCTTTTCTATTTCTTCCCTTTTCTTACTTATTATCCTTTTACTTTCATTTTTATTTCCACTCATTTTCTCTTTTTTTCTCTGTCCTTTTCTTTCTTATGTAACCGTTCCAACCATTTCATTTTCTTCTCTCATCCTTTTCTTCTTTCATTTGTAATTTTGTCATAATACCTTTCTTCTTAATTTCTGTTCTTTTCATCAAGTATCTCTCATCTATTTCTTCTATTCATCTCTTTCATTTTTTTATCAATTATTATCCTATAATTATTCTCTTGTCTATTTTCTGTCCTTTTAACTTTTCATCAATTATTTTCTTACCTTTTCTATTTTTCTTTTTCTATTGTCTGTACTTAATTTTTTATATCCACTCATTTTCATCTTTTATTTCTCTGTCTTTATTTTTTCTTCATCAACCGTCTCCCATCCAGTCTTTTCTTCTCTCGTCCTTTTCTTTTCATCGAATTTTGTAAATCACCTTTTCTCTTATCTGTTCTTTTCATAAGTATCTCTTATCTATTCCTCTATTCTCTTCTTTTTTTCTTCATTTATTTATCCATAATTACATTCTTTTGTCTATTTTTCTGTCCTTATTTAACTTTTCAATCATTATTTCTTACCTTTTTTCTAATTTCTTCCTTTTTTTCTTGTCTGTATTAATTTTTATATCCACTCATTATCTCTTTATTTCTCTGTCCTTTTAACTTCTTCATCAACCGTCTTCTTCCATCTTTCTTCTCTTCCTTTTTCTGCTTTCATCTGTAATTTGTGTAAATCACCTTTTCTCTTATTTTCTGTTCTATCTTCATTACATCAACCGTCTCCATCATCTTTCTTCTCTCTCCTTTCTCTTTCATCTGTAATTTTGTAAATCCCTTTTCTTTAATTGTTCTTTTCATTAAGTATCTCTTATCTATTCTCTATCCTTCTTTTTCACATTTTATCCATAATTAATTCTTGTCTATTTTCTGTCTTTTAACTTTTCATAATTATTTCTTACCTTTTCTATTTTCCTTTCTATAGTCTGTACTTAATTTTTTATATCCACTCATTTCTCTTTATTTCTCTGTCCTCTATCTTTTCATCAACCGTCTCCCATCCAGTCTTTTCATCTTTCTCCTTTCATTTGTAATTTGTGTAAATCACGTTTTCTCTTAATCTGTTCTATTTATCAAGTATCTCTCATCTATTTTCTATCCTCTTCTTTTTTTTATCAATTATTGCCATAATTAAACTTCTGAGGAGAAGTCAAACTTCTCCAAAGTTAGACTTAGCTTATAGGATGTATTGTTTATAATATTCTTCTTGTACAAATAAATAAAAGTATTCATTCAATTCAATTCAATTTTAACTTTTCATCAATTATTTCTTACCTTTTCTATTTCTATAGTCTGTACTTAATTTTTTATATCCACTCATTTTCTCTTTATTTCTCTGTCCTCTATCTTTCCATCAACCGTCTCCCATCCAGTCTTTTCTTCTCTCTCCTTTTCTCCTTTCATCTGTAATTTGTGTAAATCACCGTTTTCTCTTAATCTGTTCTATTTATCAAGTATCTCTCATCTATTTTCTATCCTCTTCTTTTTTTTATCAATTATTCTATAATTAGATTCTCTTTGTCTATTTTCTGTCCTTTTAACTTTTCATCAATTATTTCTTACCTTTTCTCTTTCTTCCTTTTTCTATTGTCTGTACTTAATTTTTTATATCCACTCATTTTCTCTTTATATCTCTGTCCTTTATCTTTCTTTATCAAACGTCTCACATCCAGTCTTTTCTTCTTTCTCCTTTTCTCCTTTCATTTGTAATTTGTGTAATCACCTTTTCTCTTAATCTGTTCTTTTCATCAAGTATCTCTCATCTATTCTCTATCCTCTTCTTTTTTTTTGAATTATTATCCATAATTAGATTCCCTTTGTCTATTTTCTGTCCTTTTAACTTTTCATCAATTATTTCTTACCTTTTCTATATCTTCCTTTTTCTATTGTCTGTACTTAATTTTTTGTATCACTCATTTTTTCTTTATTACTCTGTCCCATTTCTTTACATCAACTGTCTCTCATCCAGTCTTTACTTATCTCTGTCTTTTTCTCCTTTCATTAACAAATTTTATGCCACCAGCCTCCGTGGCGTAATGGTTGTGACTACTGCCCGTAGTCCAGAGATCCTCAGTTCGATCCCCGGTCGGAGCAGAGTTTTCACACAGAAATTTCTTTTCCCTCAGTACATGTGAAGCTGGCATTTCCGGCCCTACCCAGGCTGGGTGAGGTTAATGTGGGTAGCTGGTACGATTCCCAGCGAATGGAGGGTAAAAAATGGCCAAAACCAACCAACCTGAGGTTGAACAGCGTCGACCCTGCTCAAGCGGGATAAGACAGAGAGAAAGAAGAAGATTAATATGTTTTATGTGTCTTATCTTACTCTGTTCTTTTTATCAAGCGTTTCTCATCTATTCTCGTCTTTTTTTAATCAATCATCTCTTACCTTTTTTTTCTTCGTTGTTCTATTCTCTGTCTTTTATCTTTTCACTAACAATTTTTATTTATCACCTACTTTTTCTCTTTTTTTTTCGTCGAGTATCTTTAGTCTATTCTCTTCTTTTTCTGATCAATTATTATCCAGTCTTTTCTTCTCTCTGTTCTTTTCTCCTTTCCATAATATTTTTTTTTAATTACCTATTCACTATCTCTGTTCTTTTTATCACGTATGTTTCATCTATTCTCTATCTTCTTTTTTTTTATCAATTATTATGTATCACTAAGACTTTCTTTATCAATTTTCTTTTTAATTAATCATTTCTTACCTATTTTTTATTTATTGTTCTATTCTCTATCTTCTTATCTTTTCACTAATAATTTTTATTTATCACCACTTCTTTCTTTTCTTTTTCATCAAGTATCTATAATCTGTTCTCTCCTTTTTGTTATCAATTATTATCCATCACCTAAATTTTCTTTCTCTATTTGGTATCTTTGCACTTTTCATCAATTACTTTTTCTATTTGTTCCTTGTGCTATTGTCTGTACTCGATTTTTTGTATCCCTTCTTTTTCTGTTCTCTGTCCTCATTCTTTTCATCAACTGACTCTCATCCAGTCTTTTCTCCTCTCTATTCTTTTTTTCTTTCACCATCAATTTTATTAATAACCATTATCTCTGTTCTTTTTATCAAGTATCTTTCATCTATTCCTTATCCACTTTTTTATCAATTATAATCTATCACCTAGACTTTCTTTATCAATTTTCTGTTTTTTTTTTTTCTTTATCAATCCTCTCTTACCTATTTTTTCTTCATTGTTCTATTTTCCGTCTTTTTATCTTTTCACCAATAATTTTTATTTATCACCAACTTTTTCTTTTTTTTTTCATCAAGTATCTATAATATGTTCTCTTCTTTTTGTTATCAATTACTATCCATCACCTAAATTTTCTTTCTCTATTTTGTGTCTTTTTTCATCAATTATCCATTACCTTTTCTATTACTTCTTTGTTCTATTCTGTATTTGATTTGTTCTATTCTGTATCCAGCCCACGCATCCTACCCAGTTCAAACAGCCCACGCATCCTACCCAGTCCAAGCAGCCCACGCAACGTACCCAGTCTAACCAGACCATGAGACCACACAACCCACCCAGTCCAACCAGGACACCTAACTCAGATTCTATATTTTTAGGGTCGATAAAGTCAGTTATTGGGTAAAGAGCAGGTATTATAAAAGCAATTATTTAATCAAGTATGTTTTTTGTGAGATTTTTTTGCATGATTTTATATTTTAACTCGAATCCATGTTTTTCGTATAAGATTTCTATTATGGTGAGGAAAGGACCGGGTGTAGGGGTGGGGGAGCCCGAGGGTGTTGGGTTGTAGTGTTAGGCTACAACTCAACACCTATTATAAAAGCGACAGTACGAGATAATACTAGTTACATCGCGTATTATCGCTTTCTTTTTTTTTTTCTTTCTTTTTTCTTGTCGCATTTTGTGGCTTTATATGTGTTGCATATTGTGTATTTTTTTAACTTATCTTAATTCCTATTATTTTTAATTTCTGTATTTAATATTACATTGTTTGCATGATTTTACAATGTTGCATTCTAAGTTTGTTTCAGAACTGATTTCAAGGTGTGAAAAACTAACTCAAATAGACCATGTAACCCACACTGTCCAACGAGCAACGTAAAACAGATTCTAAACACTCGATGAGGTCAGGTAAACTATTTCAGCGATAAGGTGTCAGGTATTGAGTTTGATAAACAACAGATACTATAAAAGGGATCAGGTGTCAGGTATAGAGTGTGGTAAACAAGAGAGAAAGTATATTTACTTATATACGGCCGTGTGACGACTACGTCACTTGACTACGAAGTCCGGCTTTCTGGACATTTTTTTTTAAACAAGATTTTTACAAGATTTCAAGGTAAAGGTGGAACATTTTTATCAACATTTTTTTAATTTGTTTGGTTAATGGAATAAGTGGTAGTTGAGAATATGAACTGAATCTTTCAAGATTTTTAAACTCGGGCGATTGTAAATTCCCCCGCTTTCATACAAACTCCCCCGATTGCAAATTTGGGACTTGAAAAGGTACATGAAAATTCCCCCGATTGCAAAAAAAAGGTATAATGTAAATTCCCCCGATGGTCAACCTACAGAAAATAACAAAAATGTCAGTTTATTGAATATTTGTAATCAAGTTTCGATATGCCTTGGGTGTATAGTAAGGTTAGGTAAAATACAATGAAGGCCATGCCTTGGGTTTATATAGTAGGGTTAGGTAAAATACAATGAAGGCCATGCCTTGGGTTTATAGTAGGGTTAGGTAAAATACAAGGAAGGCCATGCCTTGGGTTTATAGCAGGGTTAGGTAAAATACAATGAAGGCCATGCCTTGTGTTTATAGTAGGGTTAGGTAAAATAAAATGTAGGCCATGCCTCGGTTTATTAATTGAAGGCTATGCCTATAAAGAAAAAAAGATTGCCTACATACCTACAATATACAATTTTATACCTGTACGTACAGAATCGGGGGAATTTACCATGAAACCCTCAGGTAATCAAATATTTTACCGGGGGAATTTACAACCGGAAATACGAACCTTTAAAAAAACCGGGGGAATTTACATGTGTCCTTAAACTCATATCAATGATCTTCTTATTGGGGATTCCCAGATCACGCAACACTGAGAAGGTGAAAGAAGGTATTGCACCTCGTGCTCCAAATAAAAGTCCTATCACCTTGAACTTGTTGGCTTCTATTTGATATCTACGAGCAAGATCACCAATACACGGCTCGTAAATGGATTTTTTTTTTCTCTGTCCACTTCATCAGCTTGAGAAGCATTTTTTTCAAATCTTACTGTTGGGTCAAGAATGAGCACTTGACTAGAATCTGATTTTACAGCAATAATATCGCAACGACGAGTTGAAGAGTCATCCGAGAGACAGCTGATTTCCTCGTCAACATTCCATCCAAGGTGACGCATTTCACTTGCAATAGTGGACCTCACGGTGTGGTGGCGAGTATTTCGGAGGAGCTCACTCTTGCGGCAGGAACCAAGTACATGGGGGAGGGTTTCTATCTCTGTGCAGCCAGAGTGGCGACACAGGGTTGTACCAGTGGTCCTGCCGGGAATTGCTCGAACTCCGGCAATATTTGCTGACATCTTGAGGGCTGCAGTCCATTCACTTGAAGATAGAGTTTGTTTATCATAAACCCACTTATTACATTTTGTTGTTTCTTTATAAACAGCCACTCCAATTCCTCTTAGAGACATGTTTGCCCACTCATCAAAAGCACGTACCCGCAAAACTTCACGCATCATCTTTACTGTCAAGCTATTCTCTACTTGAAGTCCATTGCACGCAACAACAATTTCATTTTCACAAATGCGAAGAAGTTTCAAAAGAGGATTATTAGAGTCGGATAATTTTTTTAGGATATTGATATTCTGGAGAGAAGCTTCCCACTCTGCTTTCATAATTCCCAATCCACGATATTTTTTAGGGCCATATATCATACCGTTTGGCGTATCCATCGGAATACTCAGAATCTCTTTTACAGCATTTCTCGTTTGAATGTCAACATCTTTCAGGAAACGAGAGGGAATCTTGTCAAGAGGCGCACACTGAAGAGGGTATATAAGGATTGGCCAGATGTATTGGTTGATCACATTAAGTTTTTGGCTTGGTTGGAGTAGAGGTGATTCTGCTAGGTTTTGAAGTTTTGATGTCAATTGATTCCTCTGATGATTCCTCTGTATGAGAATACTATACAAGCTATCAGGCGTCAGGTGTTGAGTGTGATAAACCACAGATACTATGCAGGTGGTCAAGTGGACGTACACTCATTGAGTCCCGTTGACCTTTTTTTCATGTCATTGAGTCCCGTAATTTTAGCAGGTACCTCAGACCATATGCCTCATTGAGTCCCCTAATATTTTTGGGTCTACCAGACCATATGACTCATTGAGTCCCTTTACCTGATGTTAGTATATAAGAAGAAGTAAATAAGAACACAGTTAATTTTTATAAAAATGAATACGCGGACAGATATGTCTAAATGTTGTGTTTCGTTAGCCAGCTAGGATAGCTTGGGTGAGGGGCTTAGGTTAGGTTGAAATTAGCGCAGGGTTAGACCGGGTCACTGCGCGACCCGGCCTAACCGCCTGCGCTAATTTCAACCTAACCTAAGCCCCTCACCCAACCATCCTACCCGACAAACTGAAGTCAGAAATCTATCGTGCAATCTCACCTTGTTAACTTTACCTAACCTTATCTAACTACAAAATTCCTCTAACAAAAAATTCACTTACGCATCAAATTCCAATAGACAATAATTTCATTTTCATTTATGGATAAAAATAAAAACAAGAATTCTTAATAAAAAATGAAAAGAGTGTTCTAATTTTTTAGAGGAGGACTGACCCAACTGACTGACAAATAATATGATCTTCTATGTACAAAGTTTATGTATAAGGAAAAATAGGTATTAATTATGTACGGGACTCAATGAGTGGTACGATAACTTCAACCGTTCCAAACCTTGGGACTCAATGAAGCATCGACAAAAAGGGACAAATCCAGACGGGACTCAATGAGGCGCCTCCCGGTCAAGTATGATTTTTTTGCATGACTTTATATAATATTTTTACTTTCCTTATCCTATAATAAGGAAAGTATTGTATTCGTCGAAAATTTGACCTACCCAGCTTTTCACATTTCTGGACGAATCATAGCCTCAGGATACCAAAAAAGTGGTTTTCAGCCATTGGTCCGTGCGTCTGTCTGTGTGTCTGTCTGTGTGTCTGTCTGTGTGTCTGTGTGTCTGTGTGTGAACAGGATATCTCAAGAACGGTAAGAGCTAGAGACTTGAAATTTGGTATGGTAATTAATTTTATACACCAGACGAACCATGAAACTTTTGGTTGAAATCGGCCGCATTCTGCGGCCGCAGGGCCGCAAATATTGGCCGCAAGCACCGCTTCTTTGAATTGGTTAAAGATACAAAAAAAGTTCGAGAACAACATTTTCTCAGATTAAAAAAATAATAGGGGTTCACTCTGATCATTTTTTTGATATCTTTAACTTTTTGGAAACCGGCCCCAATTTACCGGTATTGTAGGGGGACCCGATTGGACTAACTTTTTTATTATTCATCCTAGATGGGGGTTGTGACATATCAAATTAAATGATTTTGAAGTGCTGATCACGAATTTGGCATTGATTTTTAGTTATCTGTTACCGTTCAGTCACCAGTGGCGGAATTCGACTCCTTTTTGGGAGATAAGGAAAGTCGTGTGATGTTTACACCAGATTTTTTTTTTTTAATTCGAATGCATGTTTTTCGTATAAGATTTCTATTATGGTGAGGAAAGGACCGGGTGTAGGGGTGGAGGAGCCCGAGGGTGTTGGGTTGTAGTGTTAGGCTACAACTCAACACCTATTATAAAAGCGACAGTACGAGATAATACTAGTTACATCGCGTATTATCGCTTTTTTTTTTTTTTTTTTTTTTTTCTTTCTTTTTTCTTCTCGCATTTTATGGCTTTATATGTGTTGCATGTTGTGTATTTTTACTTTCCTTATCCTATAATAAGGAAAGTATTGTATTCGTCGAAAATTTGACCTACCCAGTTTTTCACATTTCTGGACGAATCATAGCCTCAGGATACCAAAAAAGTTGTTTTTAGCCATTGGTCCGTGCGTCTGTCTGTCTGTCTGTCTGTCTGTCTGTCTGTGAACAGGATATCTCAAGAACGGTAAGAGCTAGAGACTTGAAATTTGGTATGCAAATCAATTTTATACACCAGACGAACCACGAAACTTTTGGTTCAAATCGGCCGCAAAATGCGGCCGCAGGGCCGCAAATATTGGCCGCAAGCGCCGCTTCTATGAATTGGTTAATGATACAAAAAAAGTTACAGAACAACATTTTCTTAGATTAAAAAAAATAATAGGGGTCTCTTCTTATCATTTTTTTGATATCTTGAACTTTTTGGACCTCGGCCCCAATTTACCGGTATTTTGGGGGGGACCCGCTCAGACTAACTTTTTTATTATTCATCCTAGATGGGGATTGTGACATATCAAATCCAATGATTTTGAGGTGCTGATTACGAATTTGGCTTTGATTTTTAGCTGACTGTTACCTTTGAGTCACCAGTGGCTTTTGGTCCTGTTCCCATTCCTAATATGATAAGGAAAGTCGTGTGATGTTTACACCAGATTTTTTTAAACTTATCTTAATTCCTATTATTTTTAATTTCTGTATTTAATATTACATTGTTTGCATGATTTTACAATGTTGCATTCTAATTTCAAGTTTGTTTCAGAACTAATTTCAAGGTGTGAAAAACTAACTCAAATAGGCCACGCAACCCACACTATCCAACGATCCAACGTAAACCAGATTCTATACACTCGATAAGGTCAGGTATACTATTCAAGCGATCAGGTCGGGTATTAAGTGCGATAAACAACAGATACTATACAAGCGATAAGGTGTCAGGTATTATGTTGATAAACAACAGATACTATACTGGCGATCAGGTGTCAGGTATTAAGCGTGATAAACAACAGATACTATACAAGCGATCAGGTGTCAAGTATTAAGTGTGATTAACAACAGATACTAAACAAGCGATAAGGTGTCAGGTATTAAGTGTGATAAACAACAGATACTATACAAGCGATAAGGTGTCAGGTATTTAGCGTGATAAACAACAGATACTATACAAGCCATCAGGTGTCAGGTATTAAGTGCGATAAACAACAGATACTAAACAAGCGATAAGGTGTCAGGGTATTAAGTGTGATAAACAACAGATACTATACTAGCAATAAGGTGTCAGGTATTAAGTGCGATAAAAAACAGATACTAAACAAGCGATAAGGTGTCAGGTATTAAGTGTGATAAACAACAGATACTATTCTAGCGATCAGGTGTCAGGTATTTAGCGTGATAAACAACAGGTACTATACAAGCGATCAGGTGTCAGGTATTAAGTGTGATAAACAACAGATACTATACAAGCGATCAGGTGTCAGGTATAAAGCGTGATAAACAACAGAAACTATACAAGCGATAAGGTGTCAGGTATTAAGTGTGATAAACAACAGATACTATACAAGCGATAAGGTGTCAGGTATTAAGTGTGATAAACAACAGATACTATACAAGCGATAAGGTGTCTGGTATTTAGCGTGATAAACAACAGATACTATACAAGCGATAAGGTGTCAGGTATTAAGTGCGATAAACAACAGATACTATTCTAGCGATCAGGTGTCAGGTATTTAGCGTGATAAACAACAGATACTATACAAGCGATCAGGTGTCAAGTATTAAGCGTGATAATTAACAGATACTATACAAGCGATCAGGTGTCAGGTATTAAGCGTGATAAACAACAGAAACTATACAAGCGATAAGGTGTCAGGTATTAAGTGTGATAAACAACAGATACTATACAAGCGATAAGGTGTCAGGTATTAAGTGTGATAAACAACAGATACTATACAAGCGATAAGGTGTCAGGTATTTAGAGTGATAAACAACAGATACTATACAAGCGATCAGGTGTCAGGTATTAAGCGTGATAAACAACAGAAACTTTACAAGCGATAAGGTGTCAGGTATTTAGAGTGATAAACAACAGATAGTATACTAGCGATCAGGTGTCAGGTATTAAGCGTGATAAAAAACACAAACTATACAAGCGATAAGGTGTCAGGTATTAAGTGTGATAAACAACAGATACTATACATATACAAGCGGTAAGGTGTCAGGTATTAAGTGCGATAAACAACAGATACTATACTATAGCGATAAGGTGTCAGGTATTTAGCGTGATAAACAACAGATACTATACTAGCGATCAGGTGTCAGGTATTAAGCGTGATAAACAACAGATACTATACTAGCGATGAGGTGTCAGGTTTTTAAGCGTGATAAACGACAGATAATATACAAGCGATTAGGTGTCAGGTATTAAGCGTGATAAAGAACAGATACTATACTAGCATGTGGTGAAGCATGCTTTTTTGCATGTTTTTATTATTTTTTAACTCGAATGCATGTTTTTCTAAGAAGATTTCTGTGAAGGTGAGGAAAGGATCGGGTGTTGGGTTGTAGTGTTAGGCTACAACCCAAACACCAATTTAAAAAGCGATAGTATGAGATAATACTAGTTACATCGCTTACTATCGCTTAATTTCTTGTCGCATTTTGTGGTTTTATACGTAGGTTGTTTTTCATAGTTTTATTGTTGCATGTTATTATTTAATATTTATTCTTGTACATGCTGTATTTAGGATTGCCGTTTTTGTATTTTACAACAGTGCATTCTCAGTATGTTTCAGAACTGATTTCAAAGTGTGAAAAGTTACAGAACCAGTCAAAAACGCACCCAGTCCAACCACCTAACGCAACCCAGCCAGTCCAACCAGACCATGCATCTCGACCAGTCAAATCAGCCGATGCAACCAACCCAGTCCAACTAGTCCACGCGTCTCACCCAGTCCAATCAGCCCAAGCAACGCACCCATTCCAACCTCCCCACGCAACGCACCCAGTCCAACCAGCCCACGAATCCCACTAATCCCACCCAGTCCAACCAGGCCAAGCAACCCACCCAGTCCAACCAGCCCATGCATATCGACCAGTCCAATCAGCCGACGCAACCCACCCAGTTCAACCAGCCCACGCAACCATTCCAGTCCAACCAGCCCATGCATATCCACCAGTCCAATCAGCCGACGCAACCCACCCAGTTCAACCAGCCCACGCGTCTCACCCAGTCTAATCAGCCCAAGCAACGCACCCAGTCCAACCTCCCCACGCAACGCACCCAGTCCAACCTCCCCACGCAACGCACCCAGTCCAACCAGCCCACCCAACCCACTGATCCCACCCAGTCCAACCAGGCCAAGGAACCCACCCAGTCCAACCATCCCACGCAACCCGGGAATCCCACCCAGTTCAACCAGGCCAAGCAACGCACTCAATCCAAACAGCCCACTCAACGTTGCGTTGAAAATATAATCACCAGATCTAATTTCTATATTAGTATTAAGAATATAAACATCAGATCTAACGTTAAGAATATTGACATTCGTTCTAAGCTCCTTTATTATTAAGTTTAGTATTAAGAATATTGACATTAGTTCTAAGCTCCATTAGTATTAAGTTTAGTATTAAGAATATTGACATTAGTTCTAAGCTCCATTAGTAATAATTTTAGTATTAAGATTATTGACATTAGTTCTAAGCTCCATTAGTATTAAGTTTAGTGTTAAGAATATTGACATTAGTTCTAAGCTCCATTAGTATTAAGTTTAGTATTATGTATATTGACATTAGTTCTAAGCTCCATTAGTATTAAGTTTAGTATTAAGAATATTGACACATGAATGCAGATTTATTTCTTTGTACTTAATTTACTTTGTCTTTCTCTTGTTGGCGCCACAAGATTTTTATCGATATATTTTATAGAGAAGTGGATTAGGCCTTACAATATGTATCCCTTCTGTGCAAGGGATACATATTATAGGGGATACCACTTAGGAAGTTAGAAAAACGGGCTGGAACTCTACCTCTTGGGTGGTCTGGAAACGAGTTCATTTTGTTATTTTTATTTGAATATTTTTATGAATGACCTGTCGGTCGTATAAGATCTCTGTTTTGGCGAGGAAAGGTCCGGCTGTAGGGGAGGAGGAGGCCGAGGGTGTTGGGTTGTACTGTTAAGCTACAACCCAACACCTCTTTCACAAGCGATAGTACGAGATAATACTAGTTACATCGCGTATTATCGCTTTCTTTCTTTTTTCTTTCTTTTTCTTGTTGTATTTTCCCTTTCTAGCATGTTTTTATGTTGCATGATTTTGTGTTGCATGAATTTGTTGTTTTCTTCTATTTTTGGCTTTCCTTTTTTCTCTTAATTGTACTGTTCAATTGTGCATTTTGTTCCTAGGATTCTTTTTCAGCCTATCCAGCGTACCCACTTTACACAGTCGGGCCGCCACTCATTTAGTATTAATAATTTAGAGTGGCAATTAATAAATCTGCCCACAACGTTGCTTAGCTTTTTTAGCTTTAAGTTTAGTATTAAGAATATAAGGGGATCAGTTCGAGTGGTAGTTAATAAATCTGCCCAAAACGTTGCTTAGCTTTTTAGCTTTAAGTTTATGTATTAAGAATATAAGGGATGAATTAGAGTGGCAGTTAATAATCTCCAAACGTTGCTTAGCTTTATGCTTTAAGTTTAGTATTAAGAATATAAGGGATCAGGTTCGAGTGGTAATATAATCTGCCCAAAACGTTGCTTAGCTTTTTAGCTTTAAGTTTAGTATTAAGAATATAAGGGGGATAATTGAGTGGCAGTTAATAAATCTCCACAAAACGTTGCTTAGCTTTTTAGCTTTAAGTTTAGTATTAAGAATATAAGGGGGATCAGGTTCGAGTGGTAGTTAATAAATCTGCCCAAACGTTGCTTAGCTTTTTAGCTTTAAGTTTAGTATTAAGAATATAAGGGGGATGAAATTAGAGTGGCAGTTAATAAATCTCCACAAAACGTTGCTTAGCTTTTTAGCTTTAAGTTTAGTATTAAGAATATAAGGGGGATCAGGTTCGAGTGGTAGTTAATAAATCTGCCACAAAACGTTGCTTAGCTTTTTAGCTTTAAGTTTAGTATTAAGAATATAAGGGGGATGAAATTAGAGTGGCAGTTAATAAATCTGCCCACAACGTTGCTTAGCTTTTTAGCTTTAAGTTTAGTATTAAGAATATAAGGGGGATCAGGTTCGAGTGGTAGTTAATAAATCTGCCCAAAACGTTGCTTAGCTTTTTAGCTTTAAGTTTAGTATTAAGAATATAAGGGGGATGAAATTAGAGTGGCAGTTAATAAATCTGCCCACAAACGTTGCTTAGCTTTTAGCTTTAAGTTTAGTATTAAGAATATAAGGGGGATCAGGATTGAGTGGAGTTAATAAATCTGCCCAAACGTTGCTTAGCTTTTTAGCTTTAAGTTTAGTATTAAGAATATAAGGGGGATGAGGTTAGAGTGGCAGTTAATAAATCTGCCCACAACGTTGCTTAGCTTTTTAGCTTTAAGTTTAGTATTAAGATATAAGGGGGATCAGGTTCGAGTGGCAGTAATAAATTCCACAAAACGTTGCTTAGCTGTTTAGTTTAAGTTTAGTATTAGAATATAAGGGGGATAAGTGAGTGCAGTTAATAAATCTGCCCAAAACGTTGCTTAGCTTTTTAGCTTTAAGTTTAGTATTAAGAATATAAGGGGATCAGGTTCGAGTGGTAGTTAATAAATCTCCACAAAACGTTGCTTAGCTTTTTAGCTTTAAGTTTAGTATTAAGAATATAAGTGGTCGGGGGGTTGACAGCTAATACCTTTATGCCCTTATCGGCACTCAAGAAATCAAACTGTAGAAAATTTTCTGTTTACCACTAACTGAGTTAGAGTTCAGCTGCCATCAGATTATTTAGAAGTTAGTATGATGCTTTAAGGGGGTAAGGGTTTAGCAGTCATTACATCTGCCCAAAACGTTGCTTAGCTTTTTAGCTTTAAGTTTAGTATTAAGAATATAAGGGGATGACAGTTGAGTAGCAGTTAATAAATCTCCACAAAACGTTGCTTAGCTTTTTAGCTTTAAGTTTAGTATTAAGAATATGAGGGGGATGAGATTAGAGTGGCAGGTAATAAATCTGTTCACAAACGTTGCTTAGCTTTATAGCTTTAAGTTTAGTATTAAGAATATAAGGGGGATCAGGTTCGAGTGGTAGTTAATAAATCTGCCCAAAACGTTGCTTAGCTTTTTAGCTTTAAGTTTAGTATTAAGAATATAAGGGGGATGAAATTAGAGTGGCAGTTATAAATCTGCCAAAACGTTGCTTAGCTTTTAGCTTTAAGTTTAGTATTAAGAATATAAGGGGGATCAGGTTCGAGTGGTAGTTAATAAATCTGCCCACAACGTTGCTTAGCTTTTTAGCTTTAAGTTTAGTATTAAGAATATAAGGGGGATGATTGAGTGGCAGTTAATAAATCTGCCCAAAACTTGCTTAGCTTTTAGCTTTAAGTTTAGTATTAAGAATATAGGGGGATGAGATTAGAGTGGCAGTTATAAATCTGCCCAAACGTTGCTTAGCTTTTAGCTTTAAGTTTAGTATTAAGAATATAAGGGGGATCAGGTTCGAGTGGTAGTTAATAAATCTGCCCAAAACGTTGCTTAGCTTTAGCTTAAGTTTGTATTAAGAATGGGGATTGTGCAGTTAATAAATTGCCACACGTTGTAGTTAAGTTTAAGTAGATTAAGAATATAGATAGTTCGAGTGGTAGTTAATAAATCTCCCAAAACGTTGCTTAGCTTTTAGCTTTAAGTTTAGTATTAAGATATAAGTGGTCGGGTTGACATAATTCCTATTGCCCTTATCAATCAAGAATCAACTGTAAAAATTTTTGTTACATAATGAGTTAGAGTTCAGTGATCAGATTATTAGAGTTTAGTATTGATGCTTTAGGGGGTAAGGGTTTAGCAGTCAATACACTGCCCAAAACGTTGCTTAGCTTTTTAGCTTTAAGTTTAGTATTAAGGATATAAGGGGGATCAGGTTCGAGTGGCAGTTAATAAATCTCCACAAAACGTTGCTTAGCTGTTTAGCTTTAAGTTTAGTATTAAGAATATAAGGGGGATGAAATTAGAGTGGCAGTTAATAAATCTGCCCAAAACGTTGCTTAGCTTTTTAGCTTTAAGTTTAGTATTAAGAATATGAAGGGGGATGAGATTGAGTGGCAGTTCATAAATCTGCCCAAAACGTTGCTTAGCTTTATAGCTTTAAGTTTAGTATTAAGAATATAAGGGGGATTTAGTTCGAGTGGTAGTTAATAAATCTGCCCAAAACGTTGCTTAGCTTTTTAGCTTTAAGTTTAGTATTAAAAATATGAGGGGGATGAAATTAGAGTGGCAGTTAATAAATCTGCCCACAACGTTGCTTAGCTTTATAGCTTTAAGTTTAGTTTAAGAATATAAGGGGATCAGGTTCGAGTGGTAGTTAATAAATCTGCCCAAAACGTTGCTTAGCTTTTTAGCTTTAAGTTTAGTATTAAGGATATAAGGGGGATCAGGTTCGAGTGGCAGTTAATAAATCTCCACAAAACGTTGCTTAGCTGTTTAGCTTTAAGTTTAGTATTAAGAATATAAGGGGATGAAATTAGACTGGCAGTTAATAAATCTGCGCAAAACGTTGCTTAGCTTTTTAGCTTTAAGTTTAGTATTAAGAATAAGGGGGATCAGGTTCGAGTGGCAGTTAATAAATCTCCACAAAACTTCTTAGTGTTAGCTTATTTATATTAAAATAAAGGGGATGAAATTAGAGCATTAATAAATCTCCCAAAACGTTGTCTTATTTTTTAGTAAGTTAGTATTAAGAATATGGGATAATTAAGTGGCAGTTATAACCCGATCAGTTCGAGTGTAGCTAATAATCTACCAAGACGTTCTTGCTTTTTACCTTAATTTAGTATTAAGAATATTGACATAATTCTAACCCTTTAGTATTAAGTTTAAGTATTAAGAATATGACATTAGTCTAGCTCCATAGTATAAGTTTATGTTAAACAATTTGACATTAGTTCTAAGCTCCATTAGTATTAAGTTTAGTATTAAAATATTGACATTAGTCAATTTCCATTTTTATTAAGTTTAGTGTTAAAATATTGACATTAGTTCTAAGCTCCATTAGTATTAAGTTTAGTGTTAAAAATGTTGACATTAGTTCTAAGCTCCATTAGTATTAAGTTTAGTATTAAGAATATTGACATTAGTTCTAATTTCCATTAGTATTAAGTTAGTGTTAAGAATATTGACATTAGTTCCAAGCTCCATTATATTAAGTTTAGTATTAAGAATATTTACATTAGTTCTTAGCTCTATTAGTATTAAGTTTAGTATTAAGAATATTGACATTATTCTAAGCTCCATTAGTATTAATTTTAGTATTAAGAATATTGACATTAGTTCTAAGCTCCATTAGTATTAAGTTTAGTATTAAGAATATTGACATTAGTTCTAAGCTCCATTAGTATTAAGAATAATGACATTAGTTCTAAGCTCCATTAGTATTTAAGTTTAGTATTAAGAATATTGACATTAGTTCTAAGCTCCATTAGTAATTAATTTTAGTATTAAGAATATTGACATTAGTTCTAAGCTCCATTAGTATAAGTTTAGTATTAAGAATATTGACATTAGTTCTAAGCTCCATTAGTATAATTTTAGTATTAAGATATGACATTAGTTCTAAGCTCCATAGTATAAGTTTAGTATTAAGAATATTGACATTAGTTCTAAGCTCCATTAGTATTAAGTTTAGTATTAAGAATATTGACATTAGTTCTAATTCCATTAGTAATAAGTTTAGTGTTAAGAATATTGACATTAGTTTGAAGCTCCATTAGTATTAAGTTTAGTATTAAGAATATTACATTAGTTCTAAGCTCCATTAGTATTAAGAATAATGACATTAGTTCTAAGCTCCATAGTATTAATTTATATTAGAATATTGACATTAGTTCTAAGCTCCATTAGTATTAAGTTTAGTATTAAGAATATTGACATTAGTTCAAACCTCCATTAGTATTAAGTTTAGTATTAAGAATATTGACATTAGTTCTAAGCTCCATTAGTATTAAGAATATTGACATTAGTTCTATGCTCCATTAGTATTAAGTTTAGTATTAAGAATATTGACACATGAATGCAGATTTATTTCGTTGTACTTAATTTAATTTTTCTTTCTCTTGTTTGCGCTACAAGATTTGTATCGATATAGTTTATAGAGAAGTGGATTAGGCCTTATAATATGTATCCCTTCTGTGCAAGGGATACATATTATAGGGGATACCACTTAGGAAGTTAGAAAAACGGGCTGGAACTCTACCTCTTGGGTGGTCTGGAAACGAGTTCATTTTGTTATTTTTATTTGAATATTTTTATGAATGACCTGTCGGTCGTATAAGATCTCTGTTTTGGCGAGGAAAGGTCCGGCTGTAGGGGAGGAGGAGGCCGAGGTGTTGGGTTGTACTGTTAAGCTACAACCCAACACCTCTTTCACAAGCGATAGTACGTGATAATACTAGTTACATCACGTATTATCGCTTTCTTTTTTTTTCTTTCTTTTTCTTGTTGTATTTTCCCTTTCTAGCATGTTTTTTATGTTCCATGATTTTGTGTTGCATGAATTTGTTGTTTTCTTCTATTTTTGGCTTTCCTTTTTTCTCTTAATTGTACTGTTAAATTGTGCATTTTGTTCCTAGGATTCTTTTTCAGCCTATCCAGCGTACCCACTTTACACAGTCGGGCCGGCCACTCATTTAGTATTAATAATTTAGAGTGGCAATTAATAAATCTGCCCAAAACGTTGCTTAGCTTTGTAGCTTTAAGTTTAGTATTAAGAATATAAGGGGGATGAAATTAGAGTGGCAGTTAATAAATCTCCACAAAACGTTGCTTAGCTTTTTAGCTTTAAGTTTAGTATTAAGAATATAAGGGGGATCAGGTTCGATTGGTAGTTAATAAATCTCCATAAAACGTTGCTTAGCTTTTTAGCTTTAAGTTTATTATTCAGAATATAAGGGGGATCAGGTTCGAGTGGGTGGTAGTTAATAAATCTCCACAAAACGTTGCTTAGCTTTTTAGCTTTAAGTTTATTATTAAGAATATAAGGGGGATGAAATTAGAGTAGCAGTTAAAAAATCTCCACAAAAGGTTGCTTAGCTTTTTAGCTTTAAGTTTAGTATTAAGAATATGAGGGGGATGAGATTAGAGTGGCAGTTCATAAATCTGCCCAAAACGTTGCTTAGCTTTATAGCTTTAAGTTTAGTATTAAGAATATAAGGGGGATCAGGTTCGAGTGGTAGTTAATAAATCTGCCCAAAACGTTGCTTAGCTTTTTAGCTTTAAGTTTAGTATTAAAAATATAAGGGGGATGAAATTAGAGTGGCAGTTAATAAATCTGCCCACAACGTTGCTTAGCTTTATAGCTTTAAGTTTAGTATTAAGAATATAAGGCGGATCAGGTTCGAGTGGTAGTTAATAAATCTGCCCAAAACGTTGCTTAGCTTTTTAGCTTTAAGTTTAGTATTAAGAATATAAGGGGATCAGGTTCGAGTGGTAGTTAATAAATCTGCCCAAAACGTTGCTTAGCTTTTTAGCTTTAAGTTTAGTATTAAAAATATAAGGGGATGAAATTAGAGTGGCAGTTAATAAATCTGCCCACAACGTTGCTTAGCTTTATAGCTTTAAGTTTAGTATTAAGAATATAAGAGGGATCAGTTCGAGTGGTAGTTAATAAATCTGCCCAAAACGTTGCTTAGCTTTTTAGCTTTAAGTTTAGTATTAAGAATATAAGGGGGATCAGGTTCGAGTGGTAGTAACTAATTCTGCCCAAAACGTTGCTTAGCTTTTTAGCTTTAAGTTTTGTATTAAGAATATAAGGGGGATGAAATTAGAGTGGCAGTTAATAAATCTGCCCACAACGTTGCTTAGCTTTATAGCTTTAAGTTTAGTATTAAGAATATAAGGGGATCAGGTTCGAGTGGCAGTTAATAAATCTGCCCAAAACGTTGCTTATCTTTTTAGCTTTAAGTTTTGTATTAAGAATATAAGGGGGATGAAATTAGAGTGGTAGTTAATAAATCTGCCCACAACGTTGCTTAGCTTTTAAGCTTTAAGTTTAGTATTAAGAATATAAGAGGATCAGGTTCGAGTGGTAGTTAATAAATCTGCCCAAAACGTTGCTTAGCTTTTTAGCTTTAAGTTTATTATTAAGAATATAAGGGGATGAAATTAGAGTAGCAGTTAATAAATATCAACAAATGGTTGCTTAGCTTTTTAGCTTTAAGTTTAGTATTAAGAATATGAGGGGGATGAGATTAGAGTGGCAGTTAATATATCTGCCCAAAACGTTGCTTAGCTTTTTAGCTTTAAGTTTAGTATTAAGAATATAAGGGGGATCAGGTTCGAGTGGTAGTAACTAATTCTGCCCAAAACGTTGCTTAGCTTTTTAGCTTTAAGTTTTGTATTAAGAATATAAGGGGGATGAATATAGAGTGGCAGTTAATAAATCTGCCCACAACGTTGCTTAGCTTTATAGCTTTAAGTTTAGTATTAAGAATATAAGGGGATCAGGTTCGAGTGGCAGTTAATAAATCTGCCCAAAACGTTGCTTAGCTTTTTAGCTTAAAGTTTTGTATTAAGAATATAAGGGGGATGAAATTAGAGTGGTAGTTAATAAATCTGCCCACAACGTTGCTTAGCTTTTTAGCTTTAAGTTTAGTATTAAGAATATAAGAGGGATCAGGTTCGAGTGGTAGTTAATAAATCTGCCCAAAACGTTGCTTAGCTTTTTAGCTTTAAGTTTATTATTAAGAATATAAGGGGATGAAATTAGAGTAGCAGTTAATAAATATCAACAAATGGTTGCTTAGCTTTTTAGCTTTAAGTTTAGTATTAAGAATATGAGGGGGATGAGATTAGAGTGGCAGTTAATATATCTGCCCAAAACGTTGCTTAGCTTTTTAGCTTTAAGTTTAGTATTAAGAATATAAGGGGGATCAGGTTCGAGTGGTAGTTATATTAATCTCCACAAACGTTGCTTAGCTTTTAGCTTTAAGTTTTGTATTAAGAATATAAGGGGGATAGAAATAAGATGGCAGTTAATTAAATCTGCCCAAACGTTGCTTAGCTTTATAGCTTTAAGTTTAGTATTAAGAATATAAGGGGGATCAGGTTCGAGTGGCAGTTAATAAATCTGCCCAAAACGTTGCTTAGCTTTTTAGCTTTAAGTTTAGTATTAAGAATATAAGGGGATAGAAATTAGAGTGGTAGTTAATAAATCTGCCCACAAACGTTGCTTAGCTTTTTAGCTTTAAGTTTAGTATTAAGATATAAGGGGGATCAGTTCGAGTGGTAGTTAATAAATCTGCCCAAACGTTGCTTAGCTTTTTAGCTTTAAGTTTATATTAAGAATATAAGGGGATGAGATTAGAGTGGCAGTTAATAAATCATCACAAAACGTTGCTTAGCTTTTTAGCTTTAAGTTTAGTATTAAGAATATAGGGGGATGAGATTAGAGTGGCAGTTAATATATCTGCCCAAAACGTTGCTTAGCTTTTTAGCTTTAAGTTTTGTATTAAGAATATAAGGGGGATGAAATAAGAGTGGCAGTTAATAAATCTGCCCAAAACGTTGCTTAGCTTTTTAGTTTTAAGTTTAGTATTAAGAATATAAGGGGATCAGGTTCGAGTGGTAGTTAATAAATCTACCCAAAACGTTGCTTGGCTTTTTAGCTTTAAGTTTAGTATTAAGAATATTGAAGTGAGATCTAAGACTTTAGTATTAGTTATGTAATAGAATATGACATATATTTAGCCCATATATAAGTTTAGTTTAAATGTTGACATTATTCTAAGCTCATTAGTATTAAGTTAGTATTAAGAATATTGACATTAGTTTAATTTCATTAGTATTAAGTTTAGTTAAGAATATTGACATTAGTTCTGAGCTCCATTATTATTTAAGTTTAGTATTAAGAATATTCACAGTTAGGTTCTAAGCTCTTAGTATTAAGAATAATGACATATTCTAACTCCATTAGTATTAAGTTTAGTATTAAGAATATTGACATTAGTTCTAAGCTCCATTAGTAATAATTTTAGTATTAAGAATTGACATTAGTTCTAAGCTCCATTAGTATTAAGTTTAGTATTAAAATATTGACATTAGTTCTAAGCTCCATTAGTATTAAGAATATTGACATTGTTCTAAGCTCCATTAGTATTAAGTTTAGTATTAAGAATATTGACATTAGTTCTAAGCTGCATTAGTATAATTTAGTAGTAATATCATTGACATTAGTTCTAAGCTCCATTAGTATTAATTTGTATTAAGAATATTGACATTAGTTCTAAGTTCCATTAGTATTAAGTTTATATTAAGAATATTGACATTAGTTCTAAGCTCCATTAGTTTTAAGTTTAGTATTATTTATAAGGGGATCAGTCTTCGAGTGGTAGTTAATAAATCTGCCCAAACGTTGCTTAGCTTTATTAGCTTTAAGTTTAGTATTAAGAATATAAGTGGGGGTGACACTAATACCTTTATTGCCTTACGACTGAATCAACTGTAGAAAATTTCTGTTTACCCAACTGATTAGAGTTCCTCATCAGACTTTTAGAATTAGTATGTGCTTTAAGGGTAGGATTTAGCATCATTATACTGCCCATTATACTAGTCTTATAGGTTAAGTTAGTATATATAAAGGGATCAGGTTCGAGTGGTAGTTATTAATCTCCACAAAACGTTGCTTAGCTTTTTAGCTTTAAGTTTAGTATTAAGAATATAATTGGGGAGATTAGAGTGCAGTTAATAATCTCGATCAGTTCGAGTGGTAGCTAATAAATCTACCAAGACGTTGCTTGCTTTTTAGCTTTAAGTTTAGTATTAAGAATATTGACATTAGTTCTAAGCTCCTTAGTATTAAGTTTATAGTATAAGATTATTGACATTATTCTATGCCCATTAATTAGCTTAGTGTTAAAAATTTGACATTAGTTCTAAGCTCCATTAGTATTAAGTTTAGTATAAGAATATTACATAGTTCTAATTTCCATAGTATTAAGTTAGTATTAAACATTAACATTAGTTCTAAGCTCCATTAGTTTAATTTTAGTATTAAGAATTACATAGTTCAAGCTCCTAGTTAGTTACTATAGAATAGGGTCAGTCGAGTGGTAGTTAATAAATCTGCCCAAAACGTTGCTTAGCTTTTTAGCTTTAAGTTTAGTATTAAGAATATAAGGGGATCAGGTTCGAGTGGTAGTTATTAATCTCCACAAAACGTTGCTTAGCTTTTTAGCTTTAAGTTTAGTATTAAGAATATAAGGGGGATCAGTTTGAGTGGAGTTATTAATCTCCACAAACGTTGCTTAGCTTTTTAGCTTTAAGTTTAGTATTAAGAATATAAGTGGTCGGGGTTCACGCTAATACCTTATTGCCCTATCGACTCAAGAAATCAAACTGTAAAAATTTTCTTTTACCACTAACGAGTTAGAGTTCAGCTGCATCAGACTATTTAGAAGTTTAGTATTGAAGCTTAAGGGGTAGGATTAGCAGTCATTATACCTGCCCAAAACGTTGCTTAGCTTTTTAGCTTTAAGTTTAGTATTAAGGATATAAGGGGGATCAGGTTCGAGTGGCAGTTAATAAATCTCCACAAAACGTTGCTTAGCTGTTTAGCTTTAAGTTTAGTATTAAGAATATAAGGGGATGAAATTGAGTGGCAGTTAATAAATCTGCCCAAAACGTTGCTTAGCTTTTTAGCTTTAAGTTTAGTATTAAGAATATGAGGGGATGAGATTAGAGTGGCAGTTAATAAATCTCCGGGATCAGGTTCGAGTGTACTATAACTACCCAAAGTTCTTGTTTTTTAGCTTAAGTTTAGTATTAAGAATATTGACATTAGTTCTAAGTCCTTTAGTATTAAGTTTATAGTATTAAAAATATTGACATTAGTTCTAAGCTCCATTAGTATTAAGTTTAGTGTTAAAAATGTTGACATTAGTTTCTAAGCTCCATTAGTATTAAGTTTAGTATTAAGAATATTGACATTAGTTCTAATTTCCATTATATTAAGTTTAGTGTTAAGAATATTGACATTAGTTCTAAGCTCCATTATTATTAAGTTTAGTATTAAGAATATTTACATTAGTTCTAAGCTCTATTAGTATTAAGTTTAGTATTAAGAATATTGTAATTAGTTCTAAGCTCCATTAGTATTAATTTTAGTATTAAGAATATTGACATTAGTTCTAAGCTCCATTAGTATTAAGTTTAGTATTAAGAATATTGACATTAGTTCTAAGCTCCATTAGTATTAAGAATAATGACATTAGTTCTAAGCTCCATTAGTATTAAGTTTAGTATTAAGAATATTGACATTAGTTTAAGCTCCATTAGTAATAATTTTAGTATTAAGATTATTGACATTAGTTCTAAGCTCGATTAGTATTAAGTTTAGTATTAAGAATATTGACATTAGTTCTAAGCTCCATTAGTATTAATTTTAGTATTAAGAATATTGACATTAGTTCCAAGCTCCATTAGTATTAAGTTTAGTATTAAGAATATTGACATTAGTTCCAAGCTCCATTAGTATTAAGAATATTGACATTAGTTCTAAGCTCCATTAGTATTAAGTTTAGTATTAAGAATATTGACATTAGTTCTAAGCTCCATTAGTAATAATTTTAGTATTAAGATTATTGACATTAGTTCTAAGCTCCATTAGTATTAAGTTTAGTATTAAGAATATTGACATTAGTTCTAAGCTCCATTAGTATTAAGTTTAGTATTAAGAATATTGACAATTAGTTCTAAGCTCCATTAGTATTAAGTTTAGTATTATGTATATTGACATTAGTTCTAAGCTCCATTAGTATTAAGTTTAGTATTAAGAATATTGACACATGAATGCAGATTTATATCTTTGTACTTAATTTACTTTGTCTTTCTCTTGTTGGCGCCACAAGATTTTTATCGATATAGTTTATAGAGAAGTGGATTAGGCCTTACAATATGTATCCCTTCTGTGCAAGGGATACATATTATAGGGGATACCACTTAGGAAGTTAGAAAAACGGGCTGGAACTCTACCTCTTGGGTGGTCTGGAAACGAGTTCATTTTGTATATTTTTATTTGAATTTTTTTTTAAAGGACCGGTCGGTCCTATAAGATCTCTGTTTTGGCGAGGAAAGGTCCGGCTGTAGGGGAGGAGAGGCCGAGGGTGTTGGGTTGTACTGTTAAGCTACAACCCAACACCTCTTTCACAAGCGATAGTACGAGATAATACTAGTTACATCGCGTATTATCGCTTTCTTTTTTTTTTCTTTCTTTTTCTTGTTGTATTTTCCTTTCTAGCATGTTTTTATGTTGCATGATTTTGTGTTGCATGAATTTGTTGTTTTCTTCTATTTTTGGCTTTCCTTTTTTCTCTTAATTGTACTGTTCAATTGTGCACTTTGTTCCTAGGATTCTTTTTCAGCCTATCCAGCGTACCCACTTTACACAGTCGGGCCGGCCACTCATTTAGTATTAATAATTTAGAGTGGCAATTAATAAATCTGCCCAAAACGTTGCTTAGCTTTTTAGCTTTAAGTTTAGTATTAAGAATATAAGGGGGATCAGGTTCGAGTGGAGTTAATAAATCTCCACAAAACGTTGCTTAGCTTTTTAGCTTTAAGTTTAGTATTAACAATATAAGGGGGATCAGGTTCGAGTGGTGTAGTTAATAAATCTCCACAAAACGTTGCTTAGCTTTTTAGCTTTAAGTTTAGTATTAAGAATATAAGGGGGATCAGGTTCGAGTGGGTTGTTAATAAATCTGCCCAAAACGTTGCTTAGCTTTATAGCTTTAAGTTTAGTATTAAGAATATAAGGGGGATCAGATTCGAGTGGTACTTAGTAAATCTGCCCAAAACGTTGCTTAGCTTTTTAGTTTTAAGTTTAGTATTAAGAATATAAGGGGGATCAGGTTCGAGTGGTAGTTAATAAATCTGCCCAACAACGTTGCTTAGCTTTATAGCTTTAAGTTTAGTATTAAGAATATAAGGGGGATCAGATTCGAGTGGTAGTTAATAAATCTGCCCAAAACGTTGCTTAGCTTTTTAACTTTAAGTTTAGTATTAAGAATATAAGGGGGATCAGATTCGAGTGGTAGTTAATAAATCTGCCCACAACGTTGCTTAGCTTTATAGCTTTAAGTTTAGTATTAAGAATATAAGGGGGATCAGGTTCGAGTGGCAGTTAATAAATCTGCCCAAAACGTTGCTTAGCTTTTTAGCTTTAAGTTTTGTATTAAGAATATAAGGGGGATGAAATTAGAGTGGTAGTTAATAAATCTGCCCACAACGTTGCTTAGCTTTTTAGCTTTAAGTTTAGTATTAAGAATATAAGAGGGATCAGTTCGAGTGGTAGTTAATAAATCTGCCCAAAACGTTGCTTAGCTTTTTAGCTTTAAGTTTATTATTAAGAATATAAGGGGGATGAAATTAGAGTAGCAGTTAATAAATAGCAACAAATGTTGCTTAGCTTTTTAGCTTTAAGTTTAGTATTAAGAATATGAGGGGGATGAGATTAGAGTGGCAGTTAATATATCTGCCCAAAACGTTGCTTAGCTTTTTAGCTTTAAGTTTAGTATTAAGAATATAAGGGGGATCAGGTTCGAGTGGTAGTTATTAATTCCACAAAACGTTGCTTAGCTTTTTAGCTTTAAGTTTTGTATTAAGAATATAAGGGGGATGAAATTTAGAGTGGCAGTTAATAAACTGCCCACAAACGTTGCTTAGCTTTATAGCTTTAAGTTTAGTATTAAGAATATAAGGGGGATCAGGTTCGAGTGGCAGTTAATAAATCTGCCCAAAACGTTGCTTAGCTTTTTAGCTTTAAGTTTGTATTAAGAATATAAGGGGGATGAAATTAGAGTGGTAGTTAATAAATCTGCCCACAACGTTGCTTAGCTTTTTACTTTAAGTTTAGTATTAAGAATATAAGGGGGATCAGGTTCGAGTGGTAGTTAATAAATCTGCCCAAAACGTTGCTTAGCTTTTTAGCTTTAAGTTTATTATTAAGAATATAAGGGGGATGAAATTAGAGTAGCAGTTAATAAATATCAACAAAAGGTTGCTTAGCTTTTTAGCTTTAAGTTTAGTATTAAGAATATGAGGGGGATGAGATTAGAGTGGCAGTTAATATATCTGCCCAAAACGTTGCTTAGCTTTTTAGCTTTAAGTTTTGTATTAAGAATATAAGGGGGATGAAATAAGAGTGGCAGTTAATAAATCTGCCCAAAACGTTGCTTAGCTTTTAGTTTAAGTTTAGTATTAAGAATATAAGGGGATCAGGTTCGAGTGGTAGTTAATAAATCTACCCAAAACGTTGCTTGGCTTTTTAGCTTTAAGTTTAGTATTAAGAATATGAATTAGTTCTAAGCACCTTTAGTATTAAGTTTATAGTAATAAGAATATTGACATTAGTTTTAGCTCCATTAGTATTAAGTTTAGTGTTAAAAATGTTGACATTAGTTCTAAGCTCCATTAGTATTAAGTTTAGTATTAAGAATATTGACATTAGTTCTAATTCCATTAGTATTAAGTTTAGTTTAAGAATATTGACATTAGTTCTAGCTCCATTAGTATTAAGTTTAGTATTAAGAATATTACATTAGTTCTAAGCTCCATTAGTATTAAGAATAAGACATTAGTTCTAAGTCCAAATTAGTTAGTTAAGAATATTGACATTAGTTCTAAGCTCCATTAGTATAAGTTTAGTATTAAGAATATTGATTGTCAAGTCATGTAGTTAATAAATTGACTGTTCAAGCTCCATTAGTTTAAGTTTAGTATTAAGAATATTGACATTAGTTCTAAACTCCATTAGTTAATTTAGTATAGAATATTGACATTAGTTCTAAGCTCCATTAGTATTAAGTTTTAGTATTAAGAATATTGACATTAGTTCTAAGCTCATTAGTATTAAGTTTAGTATATAAGAATATTAAGATCATTAGTGTTTTATAAATTGCCATTGTTAGTTTATATTAGTTTAGTATTAAGAATATTGACATTAGTTCTAAGCTTCCATTAGTTTAAGTTTAGTATTAAGAATATAAGGGGGACAGTTGAGTGGAGTTAATAATCTCCCAAACTTGCTTAGCTTTAAGCTTTAAGTTTATATTAAGAATATAATGTCGGGTGACAGTAATACTTTATATGCCCTTATCGTACACTCAAGAAATAAACTGTAGAAATAGTTCTGTTAATACCATAACGTAGTTAAGTTTCAGCTGATTAGAATTTAGAATTTAGTATTGATGCTTAAGGGGTAGATTTAGCTAGTCATTAATACTTGCCATTTAGTCTTAGCTCATTAGTTTAAGTTTAGTATTAAGATATATGATCATAGTTCAGTTAGTTATTAAATCATCCACAAAACGTTGCTCACTTTAGCTTTAAGTTTAGTATTAAGAATATGAATGGAATGAGAACGATTTTAGTTTTGCAGTTTGAATTGCGCCGATCAGTTTCGTAGTCGAGTAATAAATCTACAAGACGTGCTTAGGCTTTTACTTTAATCTTTAGTATTAAGAATATATGGGATACATTAGGAGTTAATAAACTGCGACTCTAGCCTTTAAGTTTAGTATTAAGAATATGACAGTTCATGTTTGTATATAATTTTGTTAAAGTTGCTTAGTCTTATATTAGTTTAAGTTTATATAGAATATTAATTGTACTAATTTCATGAGTATTAAGTTATATAAAATATCGACACAACTTCTTCACGCTATTAGCTTAATGTTTAGTATTAAGAATATGTGTACAGTCTAGTTCAAAGACTCCAAATTAAGTTGTTAGTTTCTTAGTTATGTATTAACGGGATCAACTTCGAGTGGAATTAATAATCTCGCCAAACGTTGCTTAGCTTTTAGCTTTAAGTTTATATTAAGAATATAAGGGATAGGTTCGAGTGTTATTATAATTCCACAAAACGTTGCTTAGCTTTTTAGCTTTAATTTATATTAAGATAAAGGGATGCTTAGAGTATGCAGAATTATAATCTCACAAAATTGTTAGCTTTTAGCTTTAGTTAGTATTAAGAATAAGTGGGTGCAAATTATCCCGCACGTGCACGTAAAAATTCTGACCACTAACTGTTGCATTAGCTTATACTATTTAATTTAGTATTAAGTAATCTAGGACAGTAAGGATAGTTAATAATATCTCCCAAAACGTTGCTTAGCTTTTTAGCTTAATTTAGTATTAGATATAAGGGATCAGGTTCGAGTGGCAGTTAATAAATCTCCACAAAACGTTGCTTAGCTGTTAGCTTAAGTTTAGTATTAAGAATATAATGGGATGAAATTAGAGTGGCAGTTAATAAATCTGCCCAAAACGTTGCTTAGCTTTTTAGCTTTAAGTTTAGTATAAGAATAAGGGGATATTCGAGTGGCAGCTAATAAATCTCCAGGGAATCAGTTCGATTTAATAATTTAAACGTTGTTTTTTATTGGTTTAAGTCAGTATTAAGAAATTGACAAGTTCTAGCTCTTTAGCTTTAAGTTTATAGTATTAAGATATTACATGTTTAGCTCATTTTTAAGTTAGGAAAATGTTCTTACAAGCCTGTAGCTATTAATTTAGTATTAAGATATTACATTAGTTCTAATTTCCATTAATAATTTAGTGTTAGAATATTACATTATTCAAGCCCATTTTTAAGTTTAGTATTAAGAATATTACATTGTTTAAGCTCATTGTAGTTAGATAAATTTGTAATAGTTCAAGTCATGTAAATTGTATTGAAATTGACATAGTTCTAGCTATTAGTATTAAGTTTAGTATTAAGAATATTGACATTAGTTCAAAGTCATTAGTATTAAGAATATTGACATTAGTTCTAGCTCCATTAGTATTAAGTTTAGTTTAAGAAAATGACATTAGTTCTAAGCTCCATTAGTATGAAGTTTAGTATAAGAATATTGACATTAGTTTAATCCATTAGTATTAAGTTTAGTATTAAGAATATTGACATTAGTTCTAAGCTCCATTAGTATTAATTTTAGTATTAAGAATATTGACATTAGTTCTAACCCATTAGTATTAAGTTTGTATTAAGATATTGACATTAGTTCTAAGCTCCATGTAAGTAGCTTTTTAATCATTAGATAGTTTAGTGTAAGAAAATTGACATTAGTTTAAGCTCCATAGTATTAAGTTTAGTATTAAGAATATTGACATTAGTTAAGCTCCATTAGTATTAAGAATATTGACATTAGTTCTAAGCTCCATTAGTATTAAGTTTAGTATTAAGAAAATTGACATTAGTTCTAAGCTCCATTAGTATGAAGTTTAGTATTAAGAATATTGACATTAGTTTAAGCTCCATTAGTATTAAGTTTAGTATTAAGAATATTGACATTAGTTCTAAGCTCCATTAGTATTAATTTAGTATTAAGAATATTGACATTAGTTCTAAGCTCCATTAGTATTAAGTTTAGTATTAAGAATATTGACATTAGTTCTAAGCTCCATTATATTAAGAATATTGACATTAGTTCTAAGCTCCATTAGTATTAAGTTTAGTGTTAAGAAAATTGACATTAGTTCTAAGCTCCAGTAGTATTAAGTTTAGTATTAAGAATATTGACATTAGTTTAAGCTCCATTAGTATTAAGTTTAGTATTAAGAATATTGACATTTTCTAAGCTCCATTAGTATTAAGAATATTGACATTAGTTCTATGCTCCATTAGTATTAAGTTTAGTATTAAGAATATTGACACATGAATGCAGATTTATTTCGTTGTACTTAATTTAATTTTTCTTTCTCTTGTTTGCGCTACAAGATTTGTATCGATATAGTTTCTAGAGAAGTGGATTAGGCCTTACAATATGTATCCCTTCTGTGCAAGGGATACATATTATAGGGGATACCACTTAGGAAGTTAGAAAAACGGGCTGGAACTCTACCTCTTGGGTGGCCTGGAAACGAGTTCATTTTGTTATTTTTGTTATAGTTTTCTTATATGTACATTCGACCGTATACCCACATGTTCAGTATTGTACCTATCATTCAGGAAACTAATTTTGAAAATGACGACACACCCTCTTCACGTATACACCTGCCCGCTGATGTAGATAACATCTGTGATACCAGTCAGCAGAAAGGACAAAATTAATGAGTATTCTTGGTATACTTCGAGCATCAACTCATCATAAACATTAGCAACTCTGCATACCTGGTATTTAATATGCTACATATTACACTTATAAGCATCATAATTCATATTGTTACATTGTTATTACCTGAATTCACACACACTACTCATAATAATACAACTTCTAATTTAAAAGCTTATGTATCATACCACAATTATAACCATCAAAAATAAGTGTGTAGGTAGGGTAATAGTGGGTAATTTCCGCACGGACGCATATACTAATATTCATATTAATCTTCTTTCTTTTTAATCAGATCTAGATACATAAGGATTGAGTTAAAATATTAAACACTCATTTGCTTAATACCTAAAAAAATCTTTCAATTTTTAAAAAAATTAATGCTTTTTGTATGTTGAATGGAAAGCTGGACCATGTGGTCATGTAGTTATGTGTACAGCCAACTAATAAATTTAGTATAAATTGATACCCATTTCCCGAAGTCTCTATTTTTCTCTAATTTAACATTTTCACACAAATAGAGCGTGTACCAAGGGAATAGTTCGATTTTTAATATTTTTTTTTTTTTTTAGTGGGGTTTAACGTCGCTTTCAACTGCCATGTCATATCACGACGGGGGTTTTACCCTCCATTCGCAGGAAACTCACAAACCTGCTACTCACATTGACCTCACCCAGCCTGAGTGGGGCCGGGAAAAGCCAGCGTCACGAGAATTAGAATTTGAATGGTCACCTATCCAAGTCTTAACCTCGCTGGATGTCGCTTAACTTCGGTGTTCTGAAGGGAACCGGTGTATTCAACATGCCATCGACGCTGGCTGATTTTTAATATTTAAACTGTTTAAATTTATTCGGTGATATATCAGATTAAGACAAAAAAAAATCGAACAATATAGTGCATTTCGTTTTTTTCTTTCTTTTTTTGAACAAAAATTTTCCCTGTGACCGAATTTCACCCCAAACTACCATATACTTTGACTCATCATATTAACCAGGTAATTAATCTCCCTGCTGCACATTTATTATTCAGCAGCCCCACTGTTGAATGCTGACCACATGTGTTGCTTCAGCAGGAGAGAAATTTATGATGCACTAGTCAGCGGAAATGCTGATTGAAATTCGTCCGGTGTTTCGTTGTTATTCATGAAGTGTTCGAGTTGAAACAAGATAGGTAGATGTCATTGCTGACTCAACTTCCAGGTTTCATTTGTCAGAATGTAGAAGTGGATTAAGTTATCATGGCGACCAAATTTGTAGGAAGTACTACATAATATGTAGGTACATAGCTAATGGTGTGGATATTCAGAAATTACTACTTAAAAAATGTAATTTAACACGTTCAGCGCCTGAATCCATTTGGAAGCTTTTTTAGAAATAGAGCTGGTACCGAAAACCTACGTGGGGCTTTTTGATTTCATTGACTGGTACTGATAAACCACCCCTGGGAGTTGTAAAAGATGTGAAGAGGTTCTGTACACTAAACCTCCAGGGCTTTTATTTCAATGTATTTCTTATGGGATTATGAGTGTTCTTGAACAGAGCTACAACTTGATATAGTTATCAATTTGTAAAAACATGTCAATTTTGGCTGAAAAAGGTTGGCACAGAACAATATGTCATATAAAACATTGCGGCAATGAACGTGTTAAGAAAAATGTATCAAGGGGAAAAAATGTATTTTACTGATTAGCAAAAAATTTCTTTGTTTTATTTTTATTTACTTTGTAATACTTCGTTTTACTATTATTTAATAAATAAAACATTTGTGTCTCTCTCTGATGAGATGAAATTAAGCTTGAATCAGCTGTCCAGGTATGTTATGATATTTATATTCAATATTGCACATCTCACATACTTTTTTTTACAGTAAATAAATCAATTTACTCATAATCTAAGAACCAATCAAACTTCATGGTAAGGCACCCCGAATAATATTGCTTCGGAAAAAAAATGAATTACCTAATTGAATTAACGATCTATAGATTCAGTGACATAAGCTATTCTCTACTGAGTAAATAGAATGAAAAAACACTGAACACTTTCAGAGAAACCTTCACAAATTTCTGGCCATTTGTTTTGTGCTTCTTGTTATAAATTCAGCATACTGTACGAGTTTTATTTGCTGACTTTAGTCTGTAGCTTTATATCTATAAATGCTGAGTGGAATTATTAATATGCTGAGTCCCAGGTGTATGACATCAGCACAGTACTGGGTATAATATACGTATAGGGTTATCTATTCTTTAAAAGCGAGCCACTTTTAATATCTACAGAAAGGATAGAAACGTCAAATAATAATAATAAACGAAGACGACCTCAGTAGCTTGATCGATAAGGTAGCGGACTTGTAACCTGGAGGTCGGCGGTTCAAGTCCCGAATCAAGCGAAGATTTTAGTAAAGCGAGTTTGAGTAGTTGTGATATGACGAAAGTGATTAACACAAATATGATAACTATTTATAAATTCCAGAGGAGTCAAAGGGTCTCCCTCTATCCAAATATTTATAGGCAAGCAAAGCATGGTCAGCATCCTTGACTAGGGAAAACATGAAATGGGTGCCAAATCCAGAGGGCGTAAACATGTATGCACATTCAGGCGAAATATTAGTAGTTGTGAGTTTGAGTAGTTGTGATATCACGAAAGTGATTAACACAAATATGAAACTTAAAACAATAAAATAATAATAAACGATATTCTATTATATACCTTCAAAGTATTGAAGGGAACATTTTTTTTTCCCGAGGAAAGGAGTGGCGCTCTGCTGTTAGGAAGACCCTCAATTTCGAACACCTTGGAATTTTTCAATTGTGTAAAAATCTGAGAATATTGCCCTTATTTGACAGTGCTAAGATGCAAAAGTAGGTAGATTCTAATAATTAAAAAACCCACTATGTAGAATTTGAAGAAATAAAATCGCCTTATTTATAAAGCCCAAGACAATTATTATTATGTGGTCAATATCCCAAATGAAGGATAAATTGTCATATCCTGGCTGTTTTTGAACGACGACCTCTGGATTACTAGTCAAACGCTTGACCACCGAGCTACCGGGAACAGAATATTTACACACTTTACACAGAATAGTCAAAGAAGTCCCAACATAGAAATTGGTTTCATCCTGTTTAAAAATATCTACCGGGCATAAGAATTCTCACTGTAAATAATAATCGCATAGCTTCAGAAAATTTTGTTCAGCTGAGAAATTTTCATCCATGACTCTATTTTTGCAATTGAATATTTCCAAATACCTGGTATTCCACAATCACATCTAAAATCAATGTGACTTTCATATTCTGCTGAACAAATTTAATTTGAATTTCATGAGATTTTTTTTTCTTTTTTTTTTTAATTTCCATCCATGAGAGGTAGAGAGAAAAAATACCTAGGTACCTTCATCTGTTTATTTTTTTCCATAAATATTTTATTTCTTGTATCTTATTTTTCAATACACACTTAATGACTTAACCTGAAGCTATGTACATCAAATCTTTTTTATTCCACTTAGGTATACAGGGTGTAAGTAGTTTTTTAGATTTGTGCGTTGCAAGCAATACAAATGGACAAACAGAAACAGCACCAACATCAGAAATGTGTTTTTTTATTAATCGGAGCAAAAATTAATATATTTTACAAGAACGAACAAAATACTTCTGTTCTAATAGTATATTCTCTTTGAGATGGAAAACTTTTGATTAATTTAGGTAGGTACTTCATATCTCGAAACAACCGAAGACTGATTTTTATTGAACACTGAATAAAATAGAAAGTAAGAACCAGTGAACTAACGAGAAATTCGAGCTTTGAGAGTTCATCTCCCTTCTTTCATCTATTCCATCTTGTCTTTAATTTATTCAATAAATTTTTAATTTATTTTTAAAACTAATTTATTTTTTATTTAGTTTGTAAATCCCGGATTGAGTGTATTATCTAGGTCCATTGAGGTACCTTACCTATATTAAAATCTTTTGAATTGTCGAAAAAAGAATAATACCTGAACTCTGAAGGTTACACAGTACACACTCTCAAATTCATGACTGAGTACATCAAAGATGAATAAACCTATAAAATTTTAAAAAAAAATCTTTGGATTAAAAAAAAAATACTTATACATGAACAGTACAGCCATGAAGAAAAACAAATAAAAACTCGTAAAAAAAAGAAGGTTCTTTTCGACTGCCGTGCACTGGTAGTCAAGTGGTTAAAGCGCTAGTTTCCCCATTAATTTGAGTTTGTGATCACACAATAATGTTGACAGGTCTGTAAAAATATGTGTGCACTAATTATTTAACAATGAAAAAAGCGACCATAATTTTCAACACTTTTTTTCAACCCTACTATATTTTTTTTACACGGAGACATTTTAGAAATTTTAGTTCATATAAGAAGAAAGGTATAAAGGAATACTATCGACTCAAATATAGCATTCACTTTTTTTGTTTTTTCAAAGTGTACATTTACGATGGTTTAAAAAAAAATTGAAGAAATGAAATAAACAAAATACCAATACAGACAGCCTAGTAAAAAACACTAATTCAAAATTGAGATTAAACCCAGGAATTTAAAACCCACCGATGCGAGTTTTAAAACCCACCGATGCGTCTGGTCAATTCTTCCCGGAATAAAACTTCTCACCACTTGAGTACTGGAACGCAAATCCATCTTGAGGAAGTTCAAGATTCAAGAGAGAAGTAAAGTCCATGCTGCGTTATTTGACTTGCAGAAAACTTTGCGAAAAGTTTTAACGACTACCCGAAGTGGTTTAGAGAGAGAGAGAGAGAGAGAAAGCGAAGAGCAGGGCAAAAGAGAATAAATAACAAGAGAGGAAGATGGAGAAAAAGAAAGGAGAGAGAGAGAGAGAAAAGAGAGAGAGAGAGAGAGGAGAGAGAGAGAGAGAGAGAGAGAGAGAGAGAGAGAGAGAGAGAGGAAGCAAGAAAAGCCGAGTAGAAAAAGATTCTTTAATTGAGAGAATGAAAATAGAAAAGAGAGGTAAGCCAATTAATGAAAGAAGATGAAATAAGAGAGAAGTAGAGAAAGAAAACGAGAGAATAAGATAAAGAAATAAGGAGAAATAAAAGAAGAATAGAAGGGAAAAAAAACATAATAGAGAGAAGGGAGGATACAATGAGAGAAAGGAGAGGTAAGGGTTGAGATAACGAAAAAAGGAGAAGTAGGAAGAGGAACAGGGAAAAATGGGAAGTGAGATAAAGGGAAAAAACGTAAGAAGCAGAAATTCCCACGATCCAAAGTTTTTGATTCAGGTCAGCTGGAGTCAAATTGAGAAATGAAAACTTTCCCCTGCTTTCTTTTTCAAGCAAAATTTACTTACTGGAGGAAATGATCAGAAGGAGAGAAATTTATTTCTCCTGAGATTAGTTGAAAGTAAAATCTTGAATTATTAATTTTGGAGAAATAATTTGCATTTGACTCTCTGGACACTCGAATTTATTTATTTTAACTACCTAGGTACCTATATCTCGTCAAATGTTTCAATTTTTAATATTCACATTTTAACAACATTGAAAGATATCCCAAGTAACTACTCATTTTTCCTCAGGAGGTATGAGTGGACCCCGGACATTCAAAGTACAGAATAGGAGATTTAGATTTTCTACCCAGGTAACTACTCATTTTTTCTCAGGAGGTGTAAGTAAAAGCAGAACATTCAAAGTACAGAATAGTACATTTTCTACCCAGGGACTCCTAATTTGGCACAAAGTCTTCTTTGGATATGTGTAGGACTGTTGTAAGTACGCACTAAGAAAAGAAAATAATTCCAAATAGAATGAAATCCACGGGCAAAAACCTTTACGGCGATATAGTACCATGTTTCAGCTACTTAATATACATATTACAATTATTACATATTATGTATAATAATATTGCGTCATTTATACTGCTCAATTAGGACTATTAAGTCCCATTATTCCAGCAGTAAGCCCAAGACGTATTATTATGTGGTCAAAATCCCAAATGGGGGAGGATAACTTGTGATGCCCCGGGTGTGTTTCGAGCCCGCGACCTCTGGATTACCAGACAGACGCCTTGACCACTAAGCTACTGGGACAGGCGGTACACAGGTGCATTATGTAATAATTCTGCACCTACTGTGTGTTCAGTTGTTCACCCTTCATGATAATAAAACTTCGGTTCTCTTAGCTTTAGAGAGTAATATCAAAGTTTTACTACTATCCTACATATAATTATACAGAACTTGTTTTGAAAATAAAAAAATAGACTAAAAAAACCGGGTTAGGAAAGCTTCAGCGAATAAATTTATGGGTATTGTCAAAGTCCAGCCAAAAAGCAATTTGGCTTTTCCTGTTTGAGATTGTGCAGCAAAAAAGAATGACCTCAAAGCAGAAAGCAACTTTTGTACCTATCAGATAAAACTATAAAAAAAACATGCTTTAGGAGATTCCAAGGCAACACATTTTAGTATGTAAGAAACATAATACATATGTATGTATCTGAACATGTCTAGCGGATGTACCTCCTTGCTTACATGTTTTTTTTATGTCAAAAGTACCCATGTGCTGAAATAATAATATAATACATAATATATGTACATAATTATATACTAGTACATGATTATATTATTCTGAACAGGTACGGTTACTTCATGTCCTTTCCCGCTCTTTTTCCTTCTCACTCTCTCTCTCTTTATCTCTCAGTCACTCTCCTTCTCACTTTCTCTGGAGTATATGTAGTTATGTACCACACCTAAGTCTTCTCTCTCTCTCTCTCTCTCTCTCTCACTCTCCTTCTATCTTTATCTCTCTCCTTTTCTCCCTCTCTACATCTCTTTTTTTTTCCTCACTGACCTCAAAAATCCCTTTGTATTGAATATTTTCCACTCCTCAATATAGCCGAAGAAAAAAACCTGTGATGGAGTCGAGAGAGGGAGTGAGAGGAAGAGGAAGAGAGAAGAAGGTAAAAGAAGTGGTCTGAAGTTTGAGAAAAAAAATTAATAACCTAGGAAGAGAAATTAGAGAAAAAAATGAGGAGCAGATAGACGTGGATGAAAGGGAGAGAAGGGAGAGAAGGTGAGAGTGAAGGGGAGGGACAAAGGTAAAATGTGGATGAGGGAAGGAAATTGAGAGTGGAGTAATGAATGGGAGAGAAAGAGAGAGAGAGAAAAAAAATAGCGGAGGTAGAAAAAGGGGGTATAACGGCTACTGTCGGTAGTCTAGGTCTAGAGATACTATATTCGATACTGTCGGTAGTGTCGGTAGTATAGAGATACTAGGTTCGAAAATTCTGTTCCCTCTAAAGTAAGAAACACGTCAGGTAGGAACATAATCTCAATCAGCCTAGGGTTTAAGTTATATCAGTAGCTGGAACCATTCTCGGCTAATGAAAGGTAAATCCTCTGTCCTGCATAAATAAAATCAACTGGTCAACTGGACGCAATAGATATCCAATAGGTCACAGTGTTAACTGTACGGAGTTTCCAACACTACAATTAGGTCAGATAATAGGAGAGGGGTGGTGAGAGAAGAAATAAAGAGAAGAGGAGAAATTGAGTGGGGAGAAGTGGGATAAGGGGTAAATGGGAAGTGGGATAAGGGGAAAATGGGAAGTGGAATAAGGGGAAAATGGGAAGTGAGATAAGGGGAAAATGGGAAGTGGGATAAGGAGAAAATAGAAAGTGGAATAAGAGGAAAATGGGAATTGGGATAAGAGGAAAATGGGAAGTGGGAAGTGGGATATGGAGAAAATAGGAAATGGGATAAGGTCAAAATGGGAAGTGGGATAAGAGGAAAATGGGAAGTGGGATATGGAGAAAATGGAAAGTGGTATAAGGGGAAAATGGGAAGTGGGATATGGAGAAAATGGGAAGTGGGATAAGGGGAAAATGGGAAGTGGGATATGGAGAAAATGGGAAGTGGGATAAGGGGAAAATGGGAAGTGGGATAAATGGAAAATTGGAAGTGGGATAAAGGGAAAAACATGAGAAGCAGAAATTCCCACGATCCAAAGTTTTTGATTCGAGTCAGCTGGAGTCAAATTGAGAAATGAAAGAAGAAAGGGGAAGAGGGGTAAGGGTAAGAGAAAATAAATACAATGGCAATAAATAGAAAGAACAGACTAGAACATAGAGATAAAGAAAATTGAGTCAGAAAAAGGTAAGAGAATTGAGATAGATAGAGAGAAAGGTAGAAAGAAAATAAGAGAAGGGAGATAGATAGAGAGACGTAAACAAAGGGAAATTTCTGAGAAGGACAACAGGCAAAAAAAAAAGGGATTTCAAACGTAGAAAATGTCCAGAAGGTGTATTTTGTTTATGTATTATTTTAATTGCTTCTGCCTCTAGGAAAGGGAAAGTCGGCAAACAATATCAGAATAGGATATACCTACCTATAGTTCATTTACTTAGTCCTCAATCATATCATGTACATAAATAGTTATACATAGAATATACATATCCTGTTCAATGTTCATCCTCATTAAGTAGTTGAACAATGTAACTTTTGTAGGTAATGAAAAAAAGGTGAGTAACTGAGCAGCTAGAAATATAGGTACTTTAGAATGAGGTTGTCACTTTTTACAGACAAAGAAGGAAAATGAAAAAGAGATAGAGAGATCATTTAATAATAATATTCATAATATCTCATCTCCTCAAATCTCCTTAACAACATTGTAATTCTTCTATGTTTGCTATATCCTAGCCCATAGATGATGTTAATTGTTACCATGTATAATATGAGAAATAAAACAAAAATAAGGACTATTTAAGTCCCATTATTCCAGCAGTAGGCCCAAGACATATTATTTTGTGGTAAAAATCCCAAATGGGAGGATAACTTGTCATGTTCCGGCTGGGTTTCGAACCCACGACCTCTGGAACCTGTGGAATCACAGAGTGCCGCCTTTACCACTGAGCTACCGGGACATTTAATAAAGATAGATTTTTTTTTTCATAATTATACTTTACTAACTACCTATGGAACTTTTAACTAAACTCTATCAACTATTACAACTTATCACTTTTCTGTTTATACTGATCATCTTCTTTTTTGCTTCTCTCTCTCTTCTTTTGTTTTTTCAAATTATTGTTCTCTCTCTTTCATTACCCTACAAATAATTACCCACCGACAATTATTCTTCCTGAGGAAAGAAATACTATCCGATACGTACACGATTTTTATAATTGAGGAGGCAAATATTATTTTTAACATGGCGTGATTAGGGTATCACTTTTTTTAACGAGATAAAATCCCCGGATCATATTATTTTTTTAAAAGTTCCCGAAGGCAGAGGGAATGAGGGAAAAAATCGGACAGAAATTTAGGAGAAAGAGAGAGAGAGAGAGAAGAATATTATAGAAAGGAGAATGGAAATAAATGAGGAGGAGAAAGCCATTTTAAGGCAAGAGAGAGAAAGAAAGATAGATAGTATATTGATATATCAATAATATATTATAAGGAGATATTAAGGCAGAAGAGAGAGATATTAAGACGAGAGAGAGAGAGAGATATTAGAACAAAATAGAGAGAGAGAGATAGCAAGGAAGGGTAGATTGGGAGAAGTGAGTGAGAATAACAATTAGAGAGAAAAGAGAGAGTGAGGGCGGGAAAAAAGTGTGAAAGAGAGACAGAGAGAGAGAGAGAAAAAAAAGAGAGAGAAAGCAAGTGAAAACCAGAAAGGAAGAGAAAGAGCACATGTACAGATTGATTGATTGATGAACATTTCCAATAAAAGAACTATTTAATTCATTTCAGCGTTTCTTAACATTGGGAACAAAAAAAAATCGCTCCAGTAAGTAATTGAAGTAAGATAGAACATATAAAACATAACAATAATTGCTGGTCTGTGCTGTATAGCTTCCTCATCCCGTAGTATAACTCCCCTCTGATGGGCGAGAAGAAAGACAGTAAGTTCCATACCTACTTCCCATACTGAGCTAACAAACAACTAAAACAGTCTGGCTGGGGGACGTTAAACAGGGAGAAGACCATTGTCTCGCTAGAGGACTGTAACAGAGAACAGACCAGCCAACCCTTACAAGCCAGGTTAGCTTGCAGTTTCCTAAGGATTTAATGGCTTATAAAGAAAAGTCCAAGTCGTCATGATGGTTGATCACACATAGAAATATGTGGTTCGGGACGAGCCATCTTTGAAATAAAGTAGGCTGAAGACCACCACTCACCCCTCCAGCTGTAGCCAAGCTGGCTACAACAACAAAAACCAAATTTTGAATACAAATTGTTCTGTGGGCTCTGGGATCTTCCGTATGGCAAGCGAGTGCCTTACCATAGAACTAATCTTAGCTGAGTAAACTCTAGAGATAAGTAAGTGATGGCAGGATAAAAACTATAAAAAATTCCAATTTATAATTTGTCCATTAATATTCAAGTCCCGTCTTCGCATGGACTAGGATCATCATTCTCGGAAAACGCGCCGCTACTTTGGAATGCCAAGAAAATAAAATGAGCGTGTCATATACAAATACGTACTACCAATAGCTATTATTACTATTTTACACTTTATGAATAAGTACATATTATATATACAACATAGATAATTAGAAATTAATATACAATATAAGAAGAAGTAAAAAGAGAAAAATAAATGAAAAATAAATAGATAAAGGGCGGGTATATTGCCTTTGGCAATCCCTTCCACCCAACCCTTACCTTTATAGGTACATGGTTATTAAACTACTCTGATGATGTTTAGGGTATGGACTCAGGAAATCTAATAGGTAATAGAAGGTAAAAATATACCCCGTCGCCGTGATCAGAAAATTTCAAGTTGTAGAGTTCGGTGCACCGGTTCTCGTAGAATCAACGAAGGTAAGCAACGTCCAGCCAGCTGAAGATTTCGTGATGCTGGCATCTCGGCCCAACCCGGGCTGGGTGAGATTAATGTGGGTAGCAGGTTTCCACCACCCAAACCCTTTTCCACGCTTTGTAGATTTGAACTCTTCGGGTTGCTGAATAATATGCTCACACCACACAATTCCCATTTGATAGAAACAGTTAAAATACCCAAATGACCTAATCTGAAACGAGCTTCATTCTCTTGAACAATGAATAATTGTTTTTCTTCATTTGGGTAGGATTTATGTTGGATTAAGTTTTTGTACGATAGAATAAGCTGAGAGAAGCGGGGCCGAATTTAAGGGAGAAACCAGTTATTTAGACCAAAGTGGAATATGGACTTGTAATTCAGGGCCGTATCCAGGATTTTCGTCAGGGGGGAGCCCAAATAGTACAAAAATCCAAGGCAGGGGGGCCCAGGATGAGAGCCTGCGTTCAAGAGAGAATTTCGAGAGAAAAAAAAACTAAAATAAATATAAATTGAATGGGTGAGTAGAATGTCAAAAATCGGTTTTTTTTTCTTTTCTTCGTAGAATTAGAAGGAATGTACTTTTCTCTATCATCTCTGTGTATATGAAGGAGAAATACCCGTTAAAAGTATATTTTTTTTTCGATTTTAAAGTGGGGGAAGCGGAAAAAAAATCTGATGTAAAACAAGGAATGTAACAAAATCACTGACCACTTTTGCTAGCGGTATTAGTACCTAGTTGTGAGAATCTTGTCGAATAACAAGGAATGTAAAATTTAATTTTATTATACTCATTAGCATCAGGAAAGCAAAAATAAGACAAATCTATTTTTTGCTTTCCTGAAAAGTCGATTTTTGACATTCCTGGTTCTTCTACTCACCCATTCAATTATTATTACATTTTATCAGATACCTACTGACTTAGCCAGCCTCCGTTATGTGACGGTTGAGACTACTGCCCGTAATCCAGAGATCCCGAGTTCGATCCCCGGTTGGGGCAGACTTTTCGAAGGGAATTCTGTTCCCTCCAAACAGGTGAGGCTGACATTTCCGACCCTACATAGGCTGGGTGAGGTTAATCTGGGTAGCTGGTACGATTCCCAGCGAATGGAGGGTAAAACCCCCGTCCTGACTATCTATCTCAATCAGGACGTCAAACCCAAATAGAATCAGCTGGTCACAATAGATCTATAAATGGGGCGCAGTGTTAATTATAAAGGTTTCACTGAAAACCCTGCAACCAATTTTAAATTAAAAGAAAACAATAGCACTTAAATTATTTTAAACTCTAATTACTCCATTAACACTTTGCACTAGATTAATCAGTTAATTTTTTAATAGGCCTTAAAGGATATCTATTTATCACTCTGATTAGCCTTTGTTTTTGAACTAGGACATTATAATTAAAAATACTTTAGAATGTATATTGTAGATGAGAGAGACTTGAATCAATATTCCTAACGGCACCTATCCCTGCATCGGAACTTATCAGGGCCTGACACTGTGGTTAATTCGTTGTCTCCTCTGGGTGTTTTATATAATTCAATGCCACTTTCATTTGGAAAATTTCAGTTTCCCAAACCACAAACTATTTCTAGGGTGAGCGTTTTCAGGCTTTCTCTCTCAGGGACAGACAATCCAACGCGGGGGATCAAATCAGATCTTTTTAATCTATTTAATTCCTCGATGCGATTCAAGATACAGATAGTAATAATATCGCCTCATTTATACTGCCTGATTAAGACTTTTAAGTCCCATTATTCCAGCAGTAAGCCCAAGACATATTATTAAAATTCAAAATGGGAGGATAACATGTTACCAGACCGCCGCCTTTATCACTGAGCTACCGGGACAGTTTCGATTTAAACAAATTAGTGGAAAGAAGAAATGATCAGAATGTACTGTACAATTTGTACCTATTATTATAATTATGAAACAGGATTAAAGTTTATTATTGAAACACTTTTATATGTCTAGGATTCGAATTTATTATTGAAAGTGTTTCAACAATAAATTCACATTAAAAAGTCAAATACATAAATAAACAACATGTTAAAAAAAAGTATTAAAGTAAAGATAAGCCAAACAAGTTTGGCAATAGTGTACTGTGATTGTTTGAAACTTGAGGGCGTGTTAGGCTCATCTAAACTTTAATCCTGTTTCATAATTAGGCCCTAAGTGGTAGAGAGTGCCCTGGACATTAAGTTCAAAGTCCTAACTAAAGGGCGGGGTTATTGCCTATGGCAATCTCTTCCACCCAACTTTGAGCTGTGGATCAAGACATTTCACTTTTGTTTACGCAGCTATTCTATTTGAGAATGTTGTTCAGCTACCTACTACCAGATATAGTTGCTTACATTAGCAGTAAGATAAGAGGCTTAAAACAAAACCTAGCTAACAGTGGAGGAACTAATTGTAGATATTCATGGCAAGAGAATGTATAGCTCGACAGTTAATGAGAATATATTATGAATTATACATTATTTATCTGTACATATTATATCTCGTGCAGCATACAGGGCCGTGACATCTGGTGGCGCCAACAAAAAAGGAAATTAGAGGTGCGTGAAGATAGCACCCGACATTGAAGGTAGAATTTTGTACCACCTACCATAATAATGTACTAATTATGTACCTACTGTTAGGAACAACAAACCCCGAATTTTGTACTCCAACCGTAACCCCGGGAGAGAGGTTGAAACATGTCGGGCTAACTTCACGCTAGCACCCGACATTGAAGCTAGAATTTTGTACCACCTACCATAATAATGTATATCACCTGGAAATTAGAGCAAATAAGAGTAAACCAGCCCTTTAGTTAGAACATAATATGTTTATATTTTGTTTATTTTTTTCTTGTTTATATTAATTTTGTCAATTTTGTATAATTTTTACCATTAATTGTTTGTATATAATTATGTTCTTCTAATAAAACGTTTCATAGATAATAATAATAGATGTATGAATGCGGTTTCTTGTATGTTATGCTGTAACAACTTTAGTGGGTAGCTGAACATAATTTTAAATATTATATACCGGGCGTAGTTAAATTATAGAAATGTCCACTGATACGAGTCTGCAGTCTTATGGGTGGAGCTAATGAACAACCACATTGACGCTTGTAGGGAGGACATAACTATTCTTAGAGAAAATGGAGAGAAAAAAATATTTTTTCAAAGCCTTTTAATTAGTTAATAACTTTTAATAAGTCATAGTTAGTTAGTTAATTTTAGTTATCTTATCTGTGTTAATCACTTTCGTGATGTCACAACTACTTACTAAATCTTTGCTAAACTTGGGACTTGAGCCACCGACCTCTAGGTTGCAAGTCCGCCGCCTCATCGACCAAGCTATTGTAATTATCTGTGTTGTATATAATATGTCCGCTTAATAAAGTGTATATAAAAAAACACAATACTTCCGATTCCTAATTATAGAATTTTATCGGAAGTAAAACTAAGTCAAGAGTGGTTAAGCCACTCCTGTATATTTATATTAAGCAATGAACCATAAACAAAATATTTACTGCATTTTGAAGCAAAGGAAACGCATTTCGTCAGTTTGTTGAGTCACCCTAAATTTCTCAGGCAAAAAGTGTTCATGAATTAATAGGTCCCTATTACAACATGCTTACTGTTTAACACTCCTCTCTCTCTCCCTCCTCCTCTCTCTCTCTCTCTCTCTCTCTCTCTCTCTCTCTCTTCTCTCTCTCTCTCTCTCTCTCTTCTCTTTTCTCTTCTCTCTCTCTCCTCTCCTCCCTCTGTCATATCTTTAACAATAACATGATTTGCCATCACTTGTTTGCTTGATAATGTATGCACATAGGTAATATAGGACAGGGGTTCCCAAATTGATGGTCCATCAAGACCATCAATTGGTTTAAACTGTCTCATATTAAAAATCATCAAAAACCAACAACAAAAAAAACACTCAATGTTTATTTATTCGTCACAATCTCAATTTAATGAGAAAAATTCATGTATGGTGGATTCAAACCACGGATCCCTTGCTACTGGTTACATACTAACGCGTTAACCACTGATGCTAGTGCACTTAGAAGTTATATTAGGGGCCAAATTATTAAGTAGATTTCAACCAAGGTATGACACGGTTCCTCAAGTCGGAGTTTCAACCAATCACAGGTCACTAAATCGCTCAGGGATCAGCTACCTTTGTGGAATCTGTTTATAATCGACATTATATTATATCCTAAAATACAAAAATTAGGTTCTTATTTTTGGTTAACGTCGCTTAAGAGCTTGGTCTAATATCACTACGGGCTAAAACTGTAACTATAAACATATATCAAAATAATTTGTCTGAAAAAAATACCCAAGGAAGACGTCTTCTCATAGCACAAGACAGAACCACAAAGTGCAATGATTCCGATCTCGCAGTTCGAAAATAATCAAACCACTTTCCGGTAATCGAACCCGGGACTCTCCACTGTGAACCACCCGCTGCTCGGAAATCACCCGTGCTATCTAATAGACAGCATAGATAGAGCGGCATGTGTAATAGTCTGTTTGTACTGCCACAGACCAGATGGCACGACTCTCTAATATCGTATAAATATGTCAACATTCACGTATTTTATGTATGTACACATAGGTAATATAATTATGACATTATGTCTATTGGTGAGTCTATTATACTACGCTGTGGATTCATGAATTGATATCAGATTATTCATGCAAATAGCACCCCGTAAACTAGTACCTACATTCATACTGCCTAGAAGGAAATGTGCAACAGACTCATTTTTACTTTATATGACCTATAAATTTATAGAAGTATTGTTTTACCTTTCAGTACTTATAAGGAATAGAAAGTATTATTTTCAGTAGTTTTTTTGAAATTGAGTAACCTGGAGGTCGGTAGCTCAAGTCCCGGTTAGAGCGTACATTTGGTAAAGCGAGTTTGGGTAGTTGTGATATCATGAAAGTGATAACACAAATAATTATGATAACTTTTTTTAAATTAGACGATATTGTCAGTATCACCAACAAAATTGTGATATAAGTAAGTCACGATACACTTTAATTTATTATTATAATTATAAATTTAGAATGGCAACAAAAAGTACCTATACAAAATTGTAAGCAGTATATTGATTAAAATGTTTGTAAATATTTTCACAAAAGAAACAACGAAGGAAAAAGTGATGGATGGTGTAACATAGGAAGGGGAATAAGGAGAAGAGAGAAGGAAGAGGGAGGAAGGGGAAGGAGAAAGGAAAAAGAAGAAAAGAAAGTTGTGGTAAGAGTAAGAAGAGAAGAGAGAGAAGGAACACATTGAAGAGAGAGAGAGGAGTGAGAGAGAGAAGAATAGATTGAAGAGAAAGTGAGAGAAAGAGAGAGAGAGGGGGAACAGAATGAAGAGAAAGGGGAGAGTAAGGAAGGGTGTTCAAGAAAAGAAAAAAAGGGGAAGTCAGAAGAAATAGGAAAAAGAAAGAGAGAGATAATACAAAGGCATTAAGAGGGAGAGATATTGCCTAAAGGAAGAGAGAGAGGAAGGAAGAGAGATTCAGTGAGGGAAAGAGAGGGCTAGAGGAATAAGGGTAAAGAGGAGGGGTAAAGGGAATTAATTAATATAAATGGGGTCTAATATTTTCCAAAACATCCCCTCTCTTCCCCCTCTTTCTGATAGCACCTCCATTAACCCGTAATTCCCCTTCCTCTCTCCTTCTCTCTCTTGTTTCCCTTCTCCTGCTATCCTCTCCTCTCTCTCTCCTCTCTCCTCTCTTCCTCTCTCTCTTTTTCACTTCTCCACTTCCAATCTCATGTTTTCTATACTCTTCCCTTTTTCATTACTTCAGGCTTCACCCTTCCCCCCTCTTCTTTCCTCTCTTCTCTCTCTTCTACGTCTTTCTCTCTCTCTCTCTCTCTCTCTCTTACTTCTCTTCTCTAATTTTCACTCTTCCAAACTCTTCTCTACTCTCTCTATTTCATTCCTTCAGGCTAGTTTTCCAATCTTCTGACTCCTCCCTGCTCTCCATTTTCCTCTCCCCTTTCTCTCTCTCTCTGACTCTCTTTCTCTCTTCCTCTCTCTCTCTCTTCTTCCTCTCTCTTCCTTCTCTCTCTTTTCTTCTCTCTCTCTCCTCCTATCTCTCTCTCTTCTCTCTCCCACCTACCTTCCCCTCCTCACTCCTTCTTCTCCTGACCCCCCTCTATTCCTCCTCCCTATACCAACTCCTCCTTCCCCTCCCTTTTCTCCCTATCTCCCTCTCCTCTACCCTCTCTCCCCAAAATCAAGTATAACGTGATACGCACGTCTGGATGTTATTCAACTCTTCCAGCTTTCCATCAATGCCTCCGAGGCTTTTCCACGTTCCTCAACCAAGTTGAAAATTCTTATGTAACGAGAAACGGAGAAACTCACAGGAATGCAGAGGAATACACTGAACAAAGACAAAAGATCAAAACACGACCTCTACTTCTCTCTTTCAAAAAAAAACCACAAAAAACTTCTGCAAAAGATCAAAAACTACTTTTAAACATTAAACTTGGATTTTTGCTTGAAAATGCACCGCATTATAATGCACATCACCTGCATTACACTTGAAAGACTCTCGTTTGACGTAAAAATGTTTCAAACAAGTTAGAAAACTCTTGGTGTGGTAGTTGAAAGTAAAGTATTATGAAACTTAGATTTGTAGAACCTACTTACTCACCGTTCCCAAGAGTGGTATGTCATGGTGATGGGAGGATTGATGGAGTTTATATTAACCGACCTCAGTAGCTTGATCGATAAGACGGCGGACTTGACCCCGAACATCCAAAGTACAGATCCGAAATTTTTTGACTACGCCGGGATTCGAACCCAGACCACCGTGACTGCAAGCCTAGCGCGCTACTCCACTCTGCCACGGTGACTACTGATTACATTATGTAGGTATGAGCCAACCTATTTGGACTTGGAAATGGCTTGAAAATCTACCTCATAACCACATGGCATAGGTAAACCTGTAGTTGGTAATTAAATTTTTAAAATATTTAGTAGGCATTATGTATCTTAAGAAATACAGATGATGCCTCAAAATCCTCAAATAATATAAATGTGTCTTCACTGACGTAAAAAATAAACTGGTGTGACACCACACGACTTTTCTTATCACTCGAAAAGAGGTCAAATCCGTTACTGGTGACAATTAGCTAAAAATGAATGTTAAATTCGTAATCAGCAGCCAAAATCATTGGCTGTGATTATGTCACAGCCAATGATCCCCCAAAAAGGAGTCACATTCCGCCACTGGTGACTCAACGGTAACAGATAACTAAAAACCAATGCCAAATTCGTAATCAGCACTTCAAAGTCATTGAATTTGATATGTCACAACCATTTAGGATGAATAATAAAAAAGTGAGTCAAAGCGGGTCCCCCTAAAATACCGGTAAATTAGAGCCCAGGTCAAAAAAGTTCAAGATAACAAAAAAATGATGCGAATAGACCCCTATTATTTTTTTAATCTAAGAAAATGTTGTTCTCTAACTTTTTTTGTATCTTTAACCAATTCAAAGAATTGGCGCTTGCGGCTAATATTTGCGGCCCTGCGGCCGTAAAATGCGGCCGATTTCAATCAAAAGTTTCGTGGTTCGTTTGGTGTATAAAATTAATTTGTGTACCAAATTTCAAGTCTCTAGCTTTTACCGTTCTTGAGATATCCTGTTCACACACACACAGACAGACAGACAGACGCACGGACCAATGGCTGAAAACAACTTTTTTGGTATCCTGAGGCCATGATTCGTCCAGAAATGTGAAAAACTGGGTAGGTCAAATTTTCGACGAATACAATACTTTCCTTATTATAAGATAGGGAAAGTAAAAAAGTTAATCCAAGCGGGACTCCGGTAAATTGGTAAAATACCAGTAAATTGAGGCCAAGTTCCAAAAAATTCAAGATATCAAAAAAATGATCGGAGTTTACCTATATTTTTACTTTCCTTATCCTAATAATAAGGAAAGTATTGTATTCGTCGAAAATTTGACCTACCCAGCTTTTCACATTTCTGGACGAATCATAGCCTCAAGATACCAAAAAAGTGGTTTTCAGCCATTGGTCCGTGCGTCTGTCTGTGTGTCTGTGTGTGTGTGAACAGGATATCTCAAGAACGGTAAGAGCTAGAGACTTGAAATTTGGTATGCAAATCAATTTTATACACTAAACGAACCACGAAACTTTAGGTTGAAATCGGCCGCAAGATGCGGCCGCAGGGCCGCAAATATTGGCCGCAACCGCCGCTTCTTTGAATTGGTTAAAGATAGAAAAAAAGGTAGAGAACAACATTTTCTCGGATTAAAAAAATAATAGGGGTTTACTCTGATCATTTTTTTTGATATCTTGAACTTTTTGGAACCCGGCCCCAATTTACCGGTATTTTGGGGGGACCCGCTTGGACTAACTTTTTTATTATTCACCCTAGATGGGCGTTGCGACATATCAAATCCAAAGATTTTGAGCTGCTGATTACGAATTTGGCACTGATTTTTAACTATCTGTTATCGTTGAGTCACCAGTGGCGGATTTCGACTTATTTTTGGGGGATAAGGAAAGTCGTGTGATGTTTACACCAGATTTTTTAATTTTATTTTTTAATGTCTCTACTTTAATTCCTCGGGGCCGAAAGCAAAGATGAAGTAGAAAAGAAAATTGTGCAAAAGAAAATAAACAGCGACAAATAATAGAAAAAACTTATTGCTCTTCAACAATCCTTGAATTTTCTCTTGAAATTTTAGCACATAGATCATAATACCAGTTTGCACTATTTAGGTCATAAATTTGAAAACTATGATAAGGATCTTTTTGGATAAGTATTCCGGGAAATGCATTGAGGACAGGGATTTATTGGAAATATTTCAGAAAAGGATGCACCAGAAATGAGAAAAATCATCTCAACCACCGACCTTCAGGTTACGAGTGCTATTATTGACAGTTGAGCTGTCAACTGTGCACTGGTGGTCAAGTGGTTAACGCGCTTGACTGGTAGTCAAAGTAGCGCAGGGATCCGTTGGTTCAAACCCCACCCAGCACATGAATTTTTCCTTATTAATTTGAGTTTGTAACCACATAATATTAAGAGTCTGAGGGTTAGGTGGCAGAAAATGTTTTGAGAATTAACCTCTCCTGGTGGTTACCTTCCACTGAAGAGAATTAATCGGGACTTGAACAATCGACTTCCTGGTTACAAGTCCGCCGCCTTATTGATCAATCTTCTGAGGTTGTAAAGGTAAGAAAAACCGGGAATGATCAGAAAAATTACTTGGATATCTTTCTTTCTCTTAGTGGTGGAAGTACCTTTATCAAATAACCGTCCTCAGTCGCCTGATTGATAAGGCGGCGGACTTGTAACCTGGAGGTGTGTGGTTCAAGTCCAGGTTTCAGCTTGGATTTAGTAAAGAAACATTGAGTAGTTGTGATATCACGAAAGTGACTAACACAAATGTGATAACTTAACTTACTTTATTTTAATTTTTAAAGTAATTGAAGGCTTGCTGGAAATCCATGAAAAATTATTGTGGGTTGGGACTTTTTATTTTCACATCAGATACTTCAGTAGGAAACATACAATGGACTATTTTCGTTTAGACCAAACAGGTTGTAAGACGAGGTGGTTATACGTTGGCCATTTTGTTTCTGATCTCATGGATTTTCTTTGAAATTCCTTGTCCCCTGTCTTCTGACCATATTTGGAAATCTATTGCCGAGATTCTGAGGTATGTATTCGGTTTGAAGATGTCATAGCAAGACGATGAGCTTTTATTTTTAATATTATAAATAAATACACATAATATATAAATATATATTGTCACAGCTGCGTTCTTGTCCTCCATGCATTTTAAATGCGACAATTTTTTATGCGCTTTTTTCAACAAAGACTTGGCTTTTTCTCTGTCTCTTTCTTTTTTTTTTCTCTCTCTCAACGTGAATTTATTCGCAATGGACGCTATTGTATAAGGTTGCTAGCCAATCACATTGTTCTTTGAAAGTTTTTTTCTCCTAGGGAAGTGTTAACTCTTAGTTCCTTGGTTGAACGTCGATTACAGGCGGATCATACTGATCATAGTTTCTTTGAAAAACTTGTGTCAGGTCAGATTGATTGTCCCAATTTGCTTGAACTAGTAAATCTTGACTGCTCACGTAGAGTTCGTCTCCAGTAAAACGTTTTTTGTTGAGAAATGTAGCACAAATTATTTATACTTTGCCCCTATCAATAGAATGATGCGTGCGGCAAACTAGTTTTCTTTGTAAAAAAAAAAAAAAAAACTTTTTTCATCTCTTTCACCTACATAATATGTATTATTTTAAAAATATTTTGTATGTTTTTAACTGTAACATTTTGTAATTTATGTATATTGGGTTATTCCCGTTTAAAAAATTAAAAAAAAAGAAAAAAAAAAAAAAAAAAAATTGCTTTGAGCATTAACCACGCCTGATGGTTACCTTCCACTAAAGAGTGTTATGTTTCCATTTTTTATCATTGTTAAAATAACTATTTGTACCGTACATTCTATCCATTTATATATAATTAAGTGTTGAATAATAATAATAATGGTCATGAATGTAAGTAAGTGTAAGAATAAGGTCAAGGCTAAGGAAATGAGGTATAATCGATTATGGAAAAAGAAGATGAAAAATATTGTGACACTATACACCACCAACAAAAATCGAACAAGTATATCCTGTAGAGGCATTTCCATTACGGAATAGAAAGCTGACACTTGAGAGAGTCCTTAACACTTTCAGGATATTTTCTTTAACGTTCAAAACACTCAAGGAAACACTCGTTCAGCAGTGCTGCCACTTTGAATAGAGGAGCACCCACACTATCTACTTCTAACAGGTTTTTTATTCTGCATAAAAAATACAGAGTGTGCCATTTGTTTTTGTTATTTTCAAAACTGCGACTTTATTATTATTAATTTTTCACAAGTCTGGCTGGGGGACTATAAACAGGGAGTAGACCAGCAGTGGCTTGGTTCTGGGGGCCCTTGTCAATTATTAGCCTCCTTGTAAAGACAGTGGTAGAAGTGCTGAGTCGTTCCTCCACTGTCTGGCTACCATCGTTCACGATGACGCCACCCCATGATGATTTCTCACAATACAATATTCATTACAGCGCGCTATCAGTGGTTAATCAATCTCTTGTTGCATGCGGAAATAATCTCATGGTACCGAGCAACCCAGCCCTATGGAACTGCAGTATAATTATGTTAGTTAGGTCAATTAAATTGGTACATTATTTTTGTAGGTCGGAATCTTTGTCGAAGTGAGAATCATTTCACTACAACTACTACACCCTGTACTGTAACTACTACAGTTACTACACCCTGTACTGCAACTGTATACGTAAACGAAAGTAAACAGTCTTTTGGAAGCAGTAATAAATAATATCTACAGGCATGAAATAATAATAATGATGATATTATTATTAATAATCTCTGTTATCTATGTACGTAACTGTGGATATAAGAATGGCCATTAAGATGATGATAAGGACTATAATACAAAACAACAACACTAATAATAATATATGTAATAATAATAATGACAACCTAACTACCAAATGATAACCTACCACTTAAATGGTGAAATTGTTTCTTCATAATAATAATAATGAAAGTGGAACAATAAGAAGGTTATAGTAAAATAACCAAAGATAACAGTTGTGAAATGCATTGTTTGCCCTTTTCCCATATTTATTTTCCTTCATGCATTACTTTATTCCTCAAACTCCTATTCATAGTCATACTCATATTCATACTCAATACTCATATTCATATCTATACCCATACTCATAATCATATATTCATACTCATACTCATACTCATACTAATACCCATACTCATACTCATAACTATCCCCTGATTCTCCTTCTTTTCCTTTTAGTTATAATCATAATTGTTACCGTTGAGTTACCGGTGGTGGAAATCGACTAGTTTTCGAGTGAAACGGAAATCAGATTTTTTTCCCTCATTTTCTTAACCCTAATTTACATTTGTCTCATCCCTGTCCCTATTTTAACTCCTTTTTTCTGATAGTTAATTTTACTGTATCTCGTTTTTCTATAATTCCCTTTTTTCTCTCTCTATCTCTTCTCTTTCTTTTTCTCTTCTTTTCCTTTCTTTTCTCTTTTCTTTTCTCTTTCTTTCTCTTTCTCTCTCTTCTCTCTCTCTCTCTCTCTCTCTCTCTCTCTCTCTCTCTCTTCTCTCTCTCTCTCTCTCTCTCTTTTCCTCGCCCTCTCCAAAAAAGTTTTTCAACGAGAACGTATCAAAACTTTTTTCTCCTTCCGAAACACAATGGAAGAAAAATTTAACACAACAATACCAACTTCTTGAATTGAATTAAATTTAAATCTGCAATGATAAAAAGGAGACTAATAAAAGTAGAGGGAGGGGAGAAGGAAAAGAAGAGGAGGAGCGATGAGGAGATAAGTAGAAGGAGGGAAGGAGAAAAGGAGGGATTAATAAGGAAAAGAGAAAAGAATAGAGAGAGAAAGGAAAGCAGGAGAAAGAGATGAGAGAAAAAATAAGAAATAAGAAGAAAAAAAATGAAGGGAGAAATGGAAGATGATGAATCAGAAATAAATATAAATATTCTAGAAATAAATATACTTACATAAAATGAAATGAAATGAAAGTTTATACCGTGGAAAATATGATAAAAAGAAAAAGAGAAAGATATAGAAAGAGAAAAATGGAAATAGAAAAAGAAATGATCAATTGCTGTTCAGCCAAAACTCAAAACATAATAATCATATGTTTCTTTGTGTTATTATAGCACAATTTTAGTGGGTAGCGCAGAATTATAGGACTTTTCCGTATCTTATATTATCCCAATTTCTTATTTTTGCCTATAATTCCGCCACTGGTCGCTACTTATTTTTACTCATCAGCTACTACCCAAAACTCAAAACATACATTAGTAACATTAGTCAACATCATAAGTCTGAGAGCTTCCTTAGTCTATCATTACCTTTGTCTATTTTACTGTGCCCATCTCATGGGGTACAATGTCTTAGGCCCTGGCCATTATCACCACCCTTTATCAAAGAAAACTTCGGATGCCAGCCTCACGTGTTTGGAGGTTACAGAATTTTCTTCGAAAAGTCTGCCCCAACCAGGGATCGAACTCGGGATCTGTGGACTACGGGCAGTAGTCACAACCGTTATGCCAGGGTGGCTGGCTTGGCCATAGTGACTACTATTACTGCATAATTATAAAAAAAATTCTTACCGACCAGTACTTTATTATTAGTTATTAGACAATAAATAGTAAAACCAAACAAGCAGACTTTATATATAAAAAAAAAGATAAAATATTGTTAGAAAGAACTCGCCAATGAAAAAAAGGGAACGAAGAATTTATTAATGAGAAGTTTACTGAGAAGCAAGAAAGAGGATAAAACTCAAGTTTGAACAAGGAGGGAACAAGATGGAAATAATCCTAGCTTAGACTTTTTAATGAGATCTTCAGTTTGATTTTCGTTCAATTCTAGGTTGCAACAGTAGAAATTGCTAATTATTATTATTAGACACTTTATTAGATATAAAAAGACAAAATATGTACATTACAAATAATTACTATCATCATCATCATAGGGTGGCGTCATCGTGAACAATGGGTAGCCAGACAGTTGAGGAATGACTCGGCACTTCTACCACTGTCTTTACCGGTAGCTCAGTGGTAAAGGCGGCACTCTGTGAATCCAGAGATGCCAGAAATCGCGGGTTCGAAACCCAGCCGGGACATGACATGTTATCCTCCCATTTGGGATTTTTACCACATAATAATATGTCTTGGGCTTACTGCTGGAATAATGGGACTTTAATAGTCCTAATCGGGCAGTATAAATAAGGCGATATTATTATTATTATTATTATTTACAAAGAGGCTAATAATTGAAAATTTACAAAGAGACTAATTGTGTGAAAATTCTGCTCCAACCGGGAGTCGAACTCAGGATCTCTGGACTATGGGCAGTCATAACCATTTAATGTCACTCTCGCACCAATATTGTAGAATCTTTGCTCGATTTTATATTTTCTAATATTCATTTAAAAATCCGATGTGAAACATTACTCTTGACTTGTTTTTATGTTCTATTTCTTTGAGCCTAATATTAATAAAGTACACACCATCATACTTGCATGACTACATTTTTTAGGATGAAAAAAAAAATACTTTTACATCCCGTTCTGAGTAGAAAAAAAGATCTGAATGAATTCTAGCGTATTATAATTCAAGAAAAATTAATGTGAATTTTCCTTTTGTAAGTTCATCTTTGTTTTTCCAAATTAAAATTTAATGAAAAGAGGGAACGAAAAATATTAAAACGGTCGAGATTAAATTGAAGATTATTATGATTTCATAATTCAGGATTCCTTCCCTTCAACATCCACTGGTCCAGCTTATCCATCCTGGTATTTATCTCTGCTGTAGCGGGGCGTGTGGTGAGGATTCTTTTAAAGTTAGAGAGAGGGAAGTGGAGAATATTTGGAGGAAGAAAGATGGAGAATGAGAGAGAGAGAGAGAAGGAGAGAGAGAGAGAGAGGGAGAAGGAAGGAGAGAGCAGGGAGAGAGAGAGAAAGGTAGGTGAAATTTTTAAAGTTAGAGAGAAGGAAGTGGAGAATATTTTGAGGAAGGAAGATGGAGAATGAGAGAGGAGAGGTAGATAGGTGAAAGAGAGATTGAGAATGAGAAAGGGAGAAAGAGAGAGAGAGAGTTGGAGAAATGAGAAAGAAAGTAAGAATGGGAGGAAGAGAGATGTGAAATAAGAGAGAGAGAACGAAGGAGAAAGGTAGGAGAAATTAGAAAAAGAGAAGAGAGTAAAAACGGGAGGAAGAGAAATGGAGAATAAGAGAGAGAGAAGGGCGAAAGAGAGGTAGGAGAAATGAGAAAAAGAGAAAGAAAGTAAGAACGGAAGCGAGAGAGATCGAATAAAAGAGAGATGAATAATAAGAAAGGAAAAGAGATGACGAATTAGAAAAGGAGAAGGAAAGAGCAATAAGTGAGAGAAAGATAATGACAGTAAAATAGAAAGAATAAAATGGAGTAGAATAGAGAGAGTGGGGAATATAAAATTTAAAGAGTAAGTAAAAAAATTGAAAAAAAGAAATGGTGGCTAAAGGGAAAGATAAAAATAGAAAGAGAAAGAAAAAGAGAAATAGGAGGGGAGAATGCGAAATTAAATAAGTTATTTTATTTCATTATGTGCGCTCGGAAACAATTTGGCAACTTTGTTCCTTCGTAAAAAAAACACACAAATAAAAAATCAAGATGAAATTTCTTTAGAGTAAACTTAAGAAGCACGAGTAGGCAGATTGCGTTAATATACATAACTTTACAGTTACTTAAGTTTGAGGACAGGTACCATCATAGTTTAGAGTATTAGTCTAATTTGGTTGTATTGAAAAAATATGAAAAAAAAAATAAAATCGGAACAAAAATTTTTTTATACAAGAACGAACATAGGTAAAAGCTAAATACTTCTGATTTATAATATTAGAAATTTATCGAAAGTATTATTATTATTTTTTCAGCTAAATATTAGTCTATTTCATTTTTATAATCCACACTAATATTTACATCACTGCTCACTCGAACGTCTTACTCTATTTGTTTTAGTAATATATTCGAGCTGTCAATGTTTCAATCACGCGGAAGTAAAATTGACTATCTCCCCCGACACTGACTAACAGTTCCGAAAGCGTTGATTCTCTGTTCCAATACTTACTTAAGAGCTCTCCGACTGTATACTATGATCTGATCATCTAGGGAATCAGCGCGAACGACCTGTATAATGACAAGGTTAAAGCGCTTATAGGAAAAAAAAATGGCTATCGATAATTTTGGGTGATTACATCTCACTGACAGACGTTGAACAGATACAGGACAGCTTGTCAGACCAAAAGACAGTAACACAAAGTTCTGGCGCCCTGGACAGAATTGGCGTTAGGATGGACAAGGGCATCCTGGCATAAAATGTGGAAAGTGGAGGTGGGAGAAGTCCCAGTACTTAACAACCTCAACTATGAGGACGAGGTTGAACAATGCCGACCACAAGTAGGTTCAGGAAAAGGTAAATTTAAAGATGGTGAGAGAGACATTACTTTCCTTTCTATAGGCTAAGAAAAGTAAAAATGGAAACTAGGCAACTGCAAGAGTAATAATATGAATTTTCCGATCGAAAATGAAGATTTTTTTAAAAATAAAAGATATAACAAATCCTTGATAAATCTACGCCACTGGAAAAAGTATTCCCAAAGAATGATAAATAAGTCTTTGATAAAGTTTATTTTGTTTGTGTTCTTGTCGGCATGTTGCCCCTCTCAAAGGATAAAAAAGCTTCCCGCCTTGGTCCGTTTAAAATCCAGCAATAAATTTCCAGTTCCTTTGATCCTTTTTTTCCTTCGACCACCACAGGCAGAAAAGGTGGGACAGGGGTTCCCAACACGTGGAATTAAAATTTAATTCTGCATCAGATTTTTCTGAAAAGATATTTTCTGATTTTTTTTTTTTTTTTTTTGCTATAGTTTTGTCCCCTTTTAGCCAGACATCAAACAAAACGAAAGCTTTGCTCCTTTTAAGTGTATTTTTTTCACAATGGCTCCCTAATTTAGAATATCCATCTAAATTTGACCAGCGTATTTTGTGCCGATGATCTTTCATTGTGGTTGCTGACCCGGAGGTTGCGGGATCGAATCCCGGTCGGAACGGAAAATTCTAACCGAGTTTGGATGGATGAGCTCCAAATTTCGCAAACAATCCCGTTTTGGTATTTAGGTCCGTTAAACTAAGAAAAAAAAATCCAATCCAAAAATCAAAAGATTTGCGCGTTACTAGGAATGTATTTAACAGACAGGACCTACACACAAAATTAACATCAGTGAACAAAAACGAACACAATACTTCCAATTTCTATTATTAGAAATTGAACGGAAGTACGAGTAAAACAACTGAGTACCACTGCCATAGGATAAACTTCTTCACCCGCGTTTTTTATGGCCAGGATCTTCTCAACAAAACATTCTGCAAGAATATAAGCAATGGTATAGGCTAAGCCCAAAGGAATACATTAGTATCACAATATAGGGATTTTTTATATCGACGAAACAGATAAGTGTTTCTCAGCGTTCTCATTTCAAAGGCATACAGCCACTTCAGACGCTTGTGTTTTGTGTTGCATGTCATTAAATCCTGTTATGTAAATACACACAGTTGTAAAAAATTATATATTACTTATGTATATAATTATTATTGATGTTTCATAACTCCCAACAGTCATATAGCGTAGATGGTATACCAGATGTACATACATCAGTGTGTTCCTTGTCACACAATTCCTAATATGAACATATTACGTATAATTATGCACTGGTAACAAGTGGTTAACGCCCTATTCTGGTAATCCAGGTAGTGTAGGGATCCGTTGGTTCGAATCCCACCCAGTGCATGAATTTTTCCTCATTTATTGGAGTTTGTGCTGACCACATAATAATAAATTAGACTCTGAGGGTTAGGTGTTAGAAAATGCTTTAACCATTAACCTCGCCTGGTGGTTACCTTCCACTAAAGAGTGTTATTATAATTATATATATCTCATTAAACATACCTAATACTATAACAATTGACAGTTTTATAGTCACTGCGGGCACTAGGCTTGGACGCACGGTGACCTGGGTTCGAATTGCTCCAGCGGAGTCTTTTTTGGCTCTGAAGTTGTGGGTTTTGGGTACCTCAGACAACTCGTGAGGAAAAATGAGTTGCTGCTTCGATGTGAGCAGCAAGCATTGGTGGAATAATGTGCATATATAATATATGTATATATCCTTTGCCTTTATTGCTATTGGGGTCGGCATTTTTCAACCTCATGGTTGAGATTGGTAGGGTGGAGCACATTTTTTACAGCTGGATGCCCTTCCTAACACCAACGATTAACGATGGAGGTGTTAGCCTCCATTCGCTGGGAATCGTACCAGCTCCCCATCTTTATTTATATTTATTTATTAGACACTTATATGTACACTGCTTGAGTACCTAGAGCTATTAGACTAAAGAATCCCTTTTATGGTATTTCTAATGACAGTTTCAGCACTTTCTTTAGTCAATAAAAAAAATCTCTTCCAATGAGTTTCCACTGGCAGAGTACCCAAAATTGATGTAGCATTCCCTCGTTTAATAGCGAGGGAAAGCTGTTGTTTCAGGTACATTTTTGTCTTTGAGCTGCCAGTCATTGTTGTTAATTTGTTATAACAATTTTTTTATGGTATTAATTTCATTGGTGTCATAAATACTTAACTTTATTTTCTCTGGTAATGCCGCCACTCACACAAGTAACTACAACTTTTTCCTCAGCAGATTGTTAGTATAATTAGACATTAATTTAAAAGTACAGAATTTAGTATTTTAAGAACGAAGCTTCCGTTTAATTGCTTCCTAAGACATAAAATTAAATGTATAGTTAAACTTTTGGCAAAATGCTTTTTTCTAAACATTCTTCGCCGGGTCCACACAGTTTATGCAATAACAATTAATTATCTAATTATAACAAAAAACAGGTTTTAATTAAAGTTTAAATAAAAAAGAGAGCCCCAAGGGGGGACGTAAAAGCGCTTCCGTAGTATCAGGATGAGGAGCTACCCTTGTTTGTTATTTTTAATTAAATTATTATTTCCAGGATTTTGTGAAAATTAAAAAGTGCAGGTAGATACCTTTGTATCTTTGTTTGTTTATTTGGATTTAACATCGCTTTCTAATACATGATCATATTATTATTATTCAACAATTTTGATCAATCTTTATTTACATTTTTTTATATACAGGTACAGTGGAAAGGTATAATTAATGAAAGGTAAACAAAGTTTGATCAAGGATGGTGATAATGCCTTTGGCATTCTCTTCCGCACCACCATATTAACCACCAGTTTACCTTTTTTAAATTTTTTATCATATTTGTAATCACATTCGTGATGACAAAACTACTCAAACTCGCTTTACGGTAATCTACGCTGAAACCGGAACTTGAACCACCGACCTCCGGGTTACAAGTCCGCCGCCTTATCGATCAAGCTACTGAGTCGGTCACCAGTTTACCTACTCAAATTATAGCTGTATGGGTTGTTTTTTTTTTCAAATACAAAAAAAAACCACCAATCGCAGGGTAAACAAAGGGGCTGGGAATAGCGCACAAATCGTCGATTGCCATGGCGCATGATGATCATGGATGGATTATAAATTAGGACACTCACCAATCCATGTTCTCACCACGCTGGACGTTACTTAAGTTCAGTGAGCACTGGCTTATTTATTTAGGTAAACGTTTGCCGTACTTTGGATTCGAACCTTCAACCTCCAGGTCACGAGTCTGTCGTTTTATGTACTGAGGTGTCTGAGGTTTGTTTTTTTTCCTTATCCTATAATAAGGAAAATATCGTAGTCGTCGATTTTTTTTATTTTATCGCCAGGTTTGGTTTATTTCTTTTAACGCGCACTTCAAGTGTTTTTATTTAATTATACTTTCTTAACACGCGCACTTGATATTAATTACAATAATTGCACTTTATTATAGCTCTGAACTGTTCTTTTATGTTCTATCTTGATAATAATCTATAGGTACTTATATCAAGTGGCTGTAATTCTGGTGTTTAATTTGTTATTGTGGAGTCGGCATAAGAACTTCAAACGCCCCGCTTAGTAAGCACAAGGTAGTAACTACACAATAAAAAGAAAAAAAACAATAAAAGATTTTACTATTTAGTATTTTGATATCACAAATTAATTTACTATTGTATTTGACATACCAAATCAGATAGCAACTCATACCTACAGTCAGGCGTGGCCGGTGTTAAAATGTTTTGGGGGTGCAGCCACATAAACGGGACTAAAATGGGATCCATTGAGTTGCTCTTTTTGTACCTAACGAGTTTGAGTTTCTTTACCATGCCAATTATTTTCGAAATGTGAAATAGTTTTCACGGTGTACGAGCTAGGACTTGGAAAAAAACTTTTCGTCTGGGGTGCTGCAGTTCCTTAGCACCGGCCACTCCTGATGTTAAGTATTGGCAGTGTATTTTTCTTTTGTGCATGTATTGTATTATGTATTTTGTTATTCATTACATATTTAGTAAGTATTACTTACATACATATGCATAGCATTCCAATTGTATTATGTATTTATGAATTTCAATTTTTAAAATCGTTTAATCATGTCTAATAAGATTTAATTTTCCAAAATGCAAATAATATTTCATTTTTCTTAGAAGCGAAAAAACGGCATCATTTGGACACGGAATCATAAATATAATTTAAGACCGTTTTGGAGCAAAGAAAATGTAAAATAATATGTTATTTTTTCAATAATTTTACGTAAGTGTGTTTGGCCTTTCTTGTGTATTTGTTTTGAGAAATGAGCTCAGAGAAATATCCGTGTATGTACTGTGTAAACGCACCGCCAAGACACAATCTCTTCTAATAGCCATTTAGGGCAAAATTGATAGACAAAATCGATAACTTAGGTCATCGCTTAGCATCGTTTTTCCCCCACTAAGACTCAGCGCCACAGAGGTATTACAAAAACGTCTATTAATTCCGCCCTTAGGGTGAAATTATTAATACAAATTAATAAGGTGGAATACCTCTGTGACGCGCTAAGTCACGGATTGCGTACTGATATGTAAGATAGGGAAAACCGACGCTTAGCAATGACTTGAGATAAAGAATTTGTCTATTAATTTCGCCCTAAATTTGGTATATCTTTTTGAAGCAACCACCAGAAAATCGAATTTCTCGCGGCTGCCGGGCTGCGTCTGTGTTTCACGGGTCAGTTGGTCAGTATAATTATTATTGCTGACAGCAATATAATAATAATAATATTGCCTTATTTATACTGCCCAATTAGGACTATGAAAGCCCATTCTTCCAGCAGTAAGCCCAAGACATATTATTATGTGGTAAAAATCCAAATGGGAGAATAACTTGTAATGTCCCGGATGGGTTTCGAACCCACGACCTCTGGAATCTCTGGATTCACAGAGTGCCGCCTTTACCACTGAGCTACCGGGACAGCAATATACTGACTAACATAAAAAAATGACCCTGCCTAGAATCGAACCTGTAGTAGCAAAATGTCCTGTGATATAATTGGAGCTAATTATCAAGCCACGTTCCAAAACTCACATAGTTCCCGGTGTTAACAAACGTCCACTCGAGACATAATGGGTTCCAAATTATGAAAAATTGACTCTGAATGAAACAATGAACTGAACAACAACTCAATAAAGCAAGAAGGTCCCAGCTATGGTGCCGTGGTGTTGATTGGAAATAAAGTGACTAACCGACCTCAGTATCGTGATCGATACTGAGGCGGCGGACTCGCTACCTGGAGGTCATTGGTTCGAGTCCCATGTCAAGCAAATATTTAATGAATAGAGATTGAGAAATTGTGATACAACATCGTGATTAACACAAAATCAGAGTGAACGAAAGTCTTGGAACTTGGATTTTTGTCTTTTTAACGAGTAAAAATAAAGAATTGAATTTTGTTATGTAGTTCTAACGCAAGTTTGTCCATTTTGTGGTTGAATCGAAAATTCTACAGGGTGCCCCAAAAGTAGTGAAATAGGCACCAACTTTCGATTTTTAAATTGAACGCGTTATTTTTAATTTTATATTCAAAATTTACGTTGAATTCTACACATTATTGACTTAAAAAAGATACTATGCTCTAGTAAAAATTATCTTTTGACCGACCGACCTCAGGAGCTTGATCGATAAGGTCTTGTAACTTATAGGTCGGTGGTTCGAGTCCCAAGGAAGGCGAAAATTTAATGGAATGCTTGTGATTAAACTAACTCGGATAACAAAAAAAAAAAAAACTACACTAAATTAGTAACGCGATTAGTCATGTCAAATAATTTAGCATACATTATTAGATATTATTATTTTGTTAATTCTTGATGTTAATTCTTGTTAATATTATTATTTTGTTAATTCGCATTCTTGATGTCACCATTACTGAAACTCGCCTTACTAAATACTGCTGAACTTGGGACAAGAAACAACGACCTCCAGGTTACAAGTCCGCCGCAGCCACTGCTTTATCGATCAAGCTACTGAGGTCGGTAGCATAATACTGTAGATATTAATTATGAAACGATCATTTTGACAAGCATTTAGGCGGAATTAATAGACGTTTTGTAATACCTGTGTGGCGCTAAGTCACGGATTGCGTACTGTGTAAGATAGGAAAACCGACACTTACCAACGACTTAAGTTATTCATGTTGTCTATTAATTCCGCCTTAATGTTCTCATTTTAGAGCTACTCTATCTCAGACGTTTATTAAAGCCGACCTCCGTGGCACAGTGGTTAAGAGCATTGGTTACTGACCCGGAGGTTGCGGGTTCGAATCCCGGCCGGAGCAGAAATTTCTGACCGAAATTTTCCGTTTCCGGAATGGCATGGATGTAAAGGTAAAGTGCCCTGAAGTAATACAAAAGCGGTTCCGGGGCACACTTACCTTAAAAAAGAGAAAAAATGAAGTTTATTTAAGCTTCATATTATTATATGTACTGGGCAATTCTCAGCACCACTGGTTATGAAACAAGTACAGAATAATCTTCTTGGCACGACTCCCTGTGGCTTTAACAAAAACATGGAATCATATTCATTTCCTCCCTTCAAATTGAGATGAGTGATGGAGATCCTTAAAATGGGGACACTGTCAGAACCCTCTTTTAGATCGAAGATGTTTTGAAAGGCAGAATGCACCAAAAGTCCTAAGAGGCCAATTAATTTGTAATCTTACAACTTTACTTCTTATTATTAAACTTTGCTTTTTCCCAAACCTATTTGGGGTCGGCATTGGTCAACCTCGATTTCATGGTTGAGGTTTATTGGTTCTGGCACTCCTACTACCTGCTGGATGCCCTTCCTAATGACAACACTGTTAAATCGCACACAAATTACTATTTCTTTTGTTACCTAGAACATCTTCCGTTGCCGAAGACTTTAATTTAACTAACAATTATATAATATATCAAGAAGGTTGAACTTATTAATTTAAAAAAAATATTTTTTTATAAAAACGAACACAAAATCAGCATCGACAAAGCAATAAAAAAGGAATCAACCGTTCTATCGATTTGGCTACTGAGGTCAGCGAATAGTGTAACAATTATTAGTTACCTACACTTAAAAATCGGACTACTTGCTATTTCTCATATTTTCTTCTTCTTCTTTCACCTTTCCTTTTCCCAAACTTACTTAAGGTCGGCATTGTTCAACCTTTTCCTAGTGGTTGAGGTTGGTTGGTTCTGGCACATATTTTACGGCTGGATGCCCTTCCTAATGCCAATTTCTCATATAACTCTATGCGCCTAAAAAGATATGTTTATGCTCAAACCATTTTCTACCACCTACATTTTCTAATACCTAACATTTTCTACCATTTAACATTTTCTACCACCCCTAACATTTTCTACCATCTAACATTTTTTACCACCTAACATTTTCTACCACCTAACATTTTCTACCATCTAACAATTTCTACCACCTAACATTTTCTACCCCCAAACATTTTCTACCACCTCAGAGTGTTTCTATTATGTGGTCTCTGATTGATCACCACTCGTGTACAGTGGCATGAATCCCTAACGAGATAAATAGATTATACTCATGTAAAGAGATTGTATCTCGTTGACTTCATAGCATGATGTTTTCCATCATAAAACAATTTCTTGACGAAGAAGTCAGAAAAAATTGACACTTAAAGCATACATCACTTGTGGTGGTGGAGATACGGCTGGGGTTTAGGGGGTTTTTTTATCCTATCTATGAACAGGGAGTAGACCAGCATTGGCTTGGTTCTGGGGGACCTTGTCAATTATTAGCCTCCTTGTAAAGACAGTGGTAGATCGTAGAAGTGCTGAGTCATTCCTCCACTGTCTGGCTACTATCGTTCACGATGACGCCACTCTATGATGAAATACTTCTTTTTGCATTTTCCAAACCCTACTAATATGAATCATCATAATACTATATTAATCATACTATATTTGCCTAACTTCACGTTGCTAAACATTAAAGTTAAGTCACAACTACTCAAACTAGCTTTACTAAATCTATGCTGAAACCGGGACTTTAATCACCGACCTCCAGGTTACAAGTCCGCCGCCTTATCGATCAAGCTACTGAGGTCGGTTTTCTAATATTATAAGTCGGAAGAATTGTGTTTTTTTATTGGTTTTGAGGAAAACATAGCTTGGAGCTACGACACTGGGTGTGTCAAAAACACACAGAGCTTCAACATTTGGGATGAGGGGATATCATGGCGATGAGGAATTTGAAAAATGAAGCAAGTAGGAGGAATCTTCTTGAAATAATGATGTTGTGCTGAGAGGTGAATTTTTGGAAAAGTTCAAAAACGAGGAATGTGGAAAAAGGTAAGAAAAAGTGAGGGTTGAGAGTGAGGGGGGGGGGTAGAGAGGCGGGGCAGATGACGCAAGATATAATTAGAAAGCAAATATACATATTTTGTGTATTTGGCGGATATAAAATTAAATGAATGCGTTACACAACATAGGCAATAACAAGGATGGCCTTTGACTGAAATACCGAAAATAATAATGAATATACCGAATAAGATAAATGAATAAACTTTTATCGTGAACGATGGTAGCCAGACAGTGGAGGAATAATGACTCAGCACTTCTACCACTCTCTTTACAAGGAGGCTAATAATTGACAAGGGCCCCTAGAACCAAGCCAGTGCTGGTCTACTCCCTGTTTATAGTCCCCCAGCCAGACCAATAATACATACAAAAATTAAAATCAAATTGCAATTTGTTTCCAATTCAGCTAATATGCTAAGGTAAATAATAATAATGATAATACTCTTTAGTGGATGGTAACCAGCAGGCGAGGTTAATTCTCAAAGCATTTTCTACCACCTTACTTTGAGAGTCTTATACAAAAAAATTGTACACTTTACCTCGACATTTAAAATCCTTAAAGTAAGCCCTAATGTGGCCAACCTATTAACCATAATACCTCACCTAGTACCCTAATACCATGGTCCCAACACACCAAGTGATGTCCCATGACGGGTACGATAATCCTAGGTATATAATATCCAAATTTAATGTACATACTAGATCATGATGATAATCCATCCTCCTGCCATAACCTATGAGCCTCTATGTACAATATTATGTACATAATACAGAGTGAACGAAAAGTCCCGGAACAGATTTTTATCTTTT
>CM044964.1:12927096-13024596 GCA_024516035.1 Bactericera cockerelli
CTCTCTCTCTTTCTCTCTCTTTCTCTCTCTCTCTCTCTTCTCTCTCTCTCTCTCTCTCTATCTCTCTATCCCCCCCTCTCCTGTACTGCCACCTCACAAAGGAAATACTTATTATGAAAGCGGTTATTTGAAAATATACATAGCTATTCGTTATACACGTTATTAATTAAATATATTTTTACATTTTATTGTTTTATATATTCATCACTGCCGGAGGACTGTGAAAAAAACAAGCGCGGTCCCCGTTTGTCAGTTAGACAGTGAGTCTCAACATAATCACATTCCATCAGGGCCCTTTACAAAAAAAAAGAGGGAAAATAGAGCAATAGGTGAGGAAAGAAAAGAGCAAAAGTAGCAAGCGAGCGATAGACAAATAAAAAAGGGAGAGAGATAGAGAAAAAGATGAAATGGGAGAAATAAAGGGAGAAAAAGAATAGGAGAGAGGGAGAGAGAGAAGTGAAAATATAAAAAGAGAAATAGAAAAACAGAGAGCGGAAAAAAGAAAGGGAGGAGAGTTTGTAAATGCAAGGGAAAAAGTAGAGAGGGAGAAACAGAAAGGAAGAAATAGAGGGGAAAAAAACAGGGAGAGAAACAGAAGAGAAAGTAATGTAACAGGGAGAGAGAGAAGTGAAAGAAAAATAGAAAAGAAGAGAGAAAGACACACAAAATGGAAAAAGAGAAAAGTTCATAATATGGAAAGGAGAGAAGAAGACAGAAAAGTAGAGGGAAATGAAAGCCGTGAAAAAGAGAGAGAGGAAAAGAGAAATCATGGAAAAGGAGAGAGGGTGCAATAGAAAAGGAAAGAGAAGAGAGAGTGAGAGAGAGAGAGGAAAAGAAAGGGAGAGAGGAAGAAACAGGAAGAGGAGGAGACAGAGAATATGGAAAGAGAAAGAGGGTGCAATAGAAAAGGAAAGTGTAGAGAGAGAAAAAAAAGAGAGAGAGGAAGAAACAGGAAGAGAAGAATACAGAGAATATGGAAAGAGGGAGAGGGTGCAATAGAAAAGGAAAGAGAAGAGAGAGAAACAAAAAGGGAGAGATGAAGAAATAGGAAGAGAAGTAGACAGAGAATATGGAAAGAGGGAAAAGTGATATGAAAAAGGAGAGAGGGTGCAATAGAAAAGGAAAGAGTAGAGAGAGAAAAAAAAGAGAGAGAGGAAGAAACAGGAAGAGAAGAATACAGAGAATATGGCAAGAGAGAGAGGGTGCAATAGAAAAAGAAAGAGAAGAGAGAGAGAAACAAAAAGGGAGAGATGAAGAAATAGGAAGAGAAGTAGACAGAGAATATGGAAAGAGGGAAAAGTGATATGAAAAGGAAGAGAGGTTTCATTAGAAAAGGAAAGAGAAGAGAGAGAGAAACAAAAAGGGAGAGATGAAGAAATAGGAAGAGAAGTAGACAGAGAATATGGAAAGAGGGAAAAGTGATATGAAAAGGGAGAGAGGTTTCATTAGAAAAGGAAAGAGAAGAGAGAGAGAGAGACAGAAAAGGATAGAAAGAAAAACAGGAAGAGATGGACCCAGAGAATATTGAAAGGGAGAGAGGGTGCAATAGAAAAGTAAAGAATAGAGAGAGAAAGAGAGAAACAGAACGGGAGAGAGGAAGAAACAGAAAGGAAAAGAGAAAGAAACAGAAAGAGACAGAGAATATGGAAAGGAAGTGAGGGTGCAATAGAAAAGGAAAGAGAAGAGAGAGAGAGAAACAGAAAGGTAGAGAGGAAGACAAGGAAGAGAGGGAGATAGAGAATATGGAAAGAGGGAAAAGTGATATGAAAAAAGGAGAGAGGGTGCAATAGAAAAGGGAAAAGAAGAAAGAGAGAGAGAGGAAGAAACAGGAAGAGAAGGAGACAGGAAAGAGGGAAAGTTCATATAGAAAAGGAGAGAGGGTGCAATAGAAAAGGAAAGAGAAGAAAGAGAGAGACAAAAAGAAAAACAGGAAGAGAAGGAGGCAGAGAATATGGAAAGAGGGAAAAGAGTAGAGAGAGAGAGACAGGAAGGGAGAGAGGAAGAAACAGGAAGAGAGGAAAGAGAGGAAAGAGAAGAGGAGAGAGACTTATTCATTTCCAATGCTTGATGATGTATTATGAGTCTGGCATAGATTGATGAGAGAGGGCAGTTAGAAATCATACATTCATGCCACTCGAGCTTGCCTCGGTGTTGCGAGTTGGCTCTCTTTTTCGTCTTCCTCCTCTTCACATGGATGATGGTTGTTGTTGTTTTGTTGTAGTTGTTGTTTTTGTTGTTGTTGTTGTTGTTGTAGTTGTTGTTTTTGTTTTGTTGTAGTTGTTGTTGTTGCTGTTGTTGGTGGTGGTTGGTGGTGGTGGTGGTGGTGTGGTGGTGGTTGGTGGTGGTGGTGGTGGTGGTGTTGTTGTTGTTGTTTTGTTGTAGTGGCACAGACTACGCCGTATTGTTTCACTCTCTCGAAGTAAGATGAAATAGTTTCAATGTTATGTCTTTTCTCTCCTTTGTTAGATTAGTCCAGTAGAACCTGGGATATTAGGGAATTCAAGGAGCCGGACTTTTTTCTCTACATCCCGGTTTCTTTTTTAAAGAGGTTATTTTACCTTAGAGAGAGTTAATTTGGACCTGGACTTTGCTCTTAGATAAAGGTTATTCTACCCATATTGGGACTACCCGTGGTTCCAGGAAATAAGAAGGACGGGGGGGTTTTTAGCGGGTGAGCCGACAGAATTGGTGCCCTTCAAGAGGGGCGACACACCATACCCTGCCGGCAAGTCCCGCATATCCTTCAGTACTAGAGCTCTTGCTGAAGGAATCTTATAAGATTTTCCCCCTCAAAAAAAAAAGACCCTAGGGTAGCCCCAATATGTACCACGCAGAGTAATCAAACCATGTTAAATGTAAGCGGCCTCAAAGGAGTCTAAATAATCGTCTATATTTTTTTCTAGGGTCCTCGTTGTGGCCGCCTACTAAACCTCAGAGTTTTATTATTGTAATATTATATGGTCACTTTGTCAACACTGTTTTTGTCGGTTGCAGTTGCACACACGGACACAATAATACATACGTACCTCTTAGGTAATAACATACTGAAACAATGTTGGAACTATTGATCTTATAATTTTTATTCTTCTTGTTGTTTTACTTGCTTTTCTTTTGCTATTTTTGCTTTTCTTATTATTATAATCTGATAATTTATTATTATTTTCATTATTTAGTGACCAACTCATTAAGGAGGTCACGGGTGAGATGGCTTATAATGTATGCCTTATGTCAACTCAAGCCAGAGTTAATGAATACGTAATTTAGGGTAAACCTGCTCATTACCACTGTTCGATTAAATATTCGATCTCATCATTTCTAGATGTAGCCGAAATCAAATCATTTTTTTATATTAAAGATGAGTGTTTCACAGCCTTTTATATTTCGTAGCCATGAAACAGGAGCTACTGTAGACGCTTGTGGTCTGTGTTGTAGCTTCCCCATCCCGTAGTATGCCTCCCCTCTGATGGGCGAGAAGTGATACAGTACTTCCCATTTAGGTGCTGGGTCAACACCGGAAGGGTTTGTAAAGGATACCGGAAGGTATCCCTTACAAACAACCGTAACCAAATAGCACCACCTGCACCACACTGAAGTTTTGTTTCATCTCAATTTGTACTACCTATAATGGTTTAAAAATAATAATAATTTCGTGTCCGTAAGGTAGCCACAGATCCAATGTCTAGGCTTCTCACCGAGATAATGGGATTATCGCCCCGATAACTCGAAATTGAAACTTACCTTTTATTAAATGAAATGATCCATCAAGAACGTGTACCAAGAAACGCCTTCTTTAGCAGGACAGCTCACAATTTTCAAAAGTGATTTTTTTTTTCTCGAAAATTTCGATTTCACAAGTCACAGAATTTTTTTTTAAAACCGAAGACACTAATGTACAAAAAATTCACAAATTTTCTTGATTACCAGAGAGCTCTACTTAGATAATTATAATGTACGATTAAAATTTGATATCATATTTATATATAGTGTTTATTAAGTTTATGTGTTTTGTTTATATTTTATAAAATGGTTTATGACTAAGCACTAGAAATTCAGGGTTTTCTACGAGATTTATTTATCTATTTATATGAATAATAAAAAAAAAGATTTCTATTCAATTGTTACTATTAGATAATGATGTTAATGAATAATTAGTCTATTTTAAATTCTGCCGTTTTGAAATACTTTAGTAAATAAAACAGATGTTGAAAAACCAGAAACACTTATGAGATTTATTGTAGACCAATTGAGAAGAAAAACAATATTTATTAATAGCTATAGATACTGGGAATAAAACGATTTGATTTCTAGAACCCATTTGGTGAAGACAAACCAATAAAATGGATTATTGAAAATGAGACCTACTTCTGAGAAAAGTAAAAAAGCTATTATAGAATTTTTATGATGAGTAATAATAATATTCAATTCACTTATAATTCAAGTATCCAAAGGTATCTAACTGAATATGAAATAAAACTTTAAGCTTTGCCTAACTTGAACAAAAATAATAAAATTCTTTATTTTTCTCGAGCTAAAAAAGCTGCAAAATAATTTCATTAACAAGAAACTTTCAGAAAAATTTACTTCGTAAAAACGCAATTTGAAAGAATTTATAATTTCATAACACTCTAAAACTCAAATCTAAAGCACTCTTAATAGCGCCCATTGGGGAGAGAGCTTTATGTACTTTTTCATTTAGTGAATATAGAGTTTTATTTATTTCCAGCCCTTTGTTTTTCCTCTCAATAATTGTTAAAGCAAACTTTTCAAGTACCCATTTAGAGCTGAAAAGTCCAGAATTGTTTTGGAAATGAAACATTGTTTGTTGAAGTTTTCGTCGAAATATAAATTACTTTTGACACCTTCCTCGGAATCATTTGTTCGGGGATTTTCAAGCTTTTATAATAAATAATAATACTTCTTATTCATTAACATAAGTCTTGGTCTTACTTTTAAAAGGAAGCCCATGCAAGACTTATTATTATGTGGTAAAAATACCAAATGGGAGGATAACTTTTCATGTTCCGGATGGGTTTCGAACCCACGACCTCTGGAATCTCTGGATTCACAGAGTGCCGCCTTTACCACTGAGCTACCGGGACAGATTTTATGAGCGATCCCACTCAACTCTTACTTCTTGTAGTACGGCCGTATCTTATGAAATCATTTGAATTAATGATCAAAGATGACTTGAGATAGCACCAGAAGGGATTTCTTTTGCTGAGGTTCCAAATCAAATTAATCAAATCAAGAGGGAGAAACAAATTGTTAATATATTTAAAATATTTACAATAGCGGCTGTCTACCTTTGGTAGATTGCTAATACACGGCAAGAATACATCAATCCAGAAGATATTAACTTTCTCAATGTTGGAGCTTTTTCTATTTCTTTCATTTAAATAATTTCTAAGTATTATTTCAGATTTTTAAGCTCCAAATTATAAAATAGAATTACAACAGAGCCAGACCACCGTCCCTCAAGTGCCTAAAGTGCGCTGTGATTGGTTGAAATTCCGACTAGACGAATTTGAGGAACTATTCCTATTTTATAATTCAACCTGAAAATTTGTATATCGGTCACAAAGTAAAATATCTATTAGTTGACAAAATGTCTCTTAAATGGAAGAGAGAGGACTATTCTCAGTCCTTCTACAGGGGAAAATAATTGACTATCCCGGGTCGTTATAAAACCATCGGTCCGCCGTTCAATCCAAACGTCTTACCGAAATTTCGAGTATTTCGACACGTCGAACTAGCGACTTTCGGTTTATGAGTCCGCTGCTCTAAAGATTCCGCTAATGAGGTGGTCAAGTTGTACCCTGAACACATCTACAAATTTTATCCTTATTACTATTTTTTTTTAATTCAACCTTTATGTGTTCAACTTCATCACTTTCGTGATGTCACAACTACTCCAACTCACGCTGCTAAATTTTTACCGAACTTGAGACTCGAACCACCGACCTCCAGGTTACAAGTCCACCTCCTTCTCGATCTAGCTGCTGTTATTGTATAGGTATAATCATGCATGCCATAGTGGTTGAGTGGAAGAGCTCACATGTGAGAACCCTGCCACTTAAAAGAAAGCAAAAAAAACCGGGAGTAGTTTTTGAGATTTGCGAGTTACAAGGAATGTATGAAACAGACAGACCGCCAGACACACAGAGAGACCGACAGACAGACACAAACCAAAGTTACTCAGGAAGTTATGGAACGTCCAGAAATATGAAAAAAAATTAAATCGGAACGAAAAAGTATTTTTTTTACAAAAACGAACACAATACTTCCGATTTCTAATATTAGAAATTTATCGGAAGTAATATACATAAATAGGTGGTGAAATAAATTATTCACTCACAAACAAATTAAATTTAACTACTGCTCGAACTAAATGAAACCTTCTGACCTGCAATCCCAAGTTCATTCTGAGAATTCAGCTTCTACCTGTTTTGACTCTTAGTCTTTCGAAAGTTTTTAGATTTTTTCAAAAGAAATGGGCGTCATGAAAAAGTTTCTGACTTGTCAAATGAATAATGAGTCATTACTGAAAGTATATTTCTTTTTGTTTCACCATCACATATACATAATATATTAGTTATCCTACTTGTGTTATCCTATATAATAGTTATCCTACTTGTGCTGAACACAATCGTGATACCACAACTACTGAAACTAGCTTTAGTAATAATAATTACACTCTTTTGTGGAAGGTAACCCCAGCAGGCGAGGTTAATGCTCAAAGTATTTTCTACCACCTAACCCTCAGAGTCTTAATATTATGTGGTCACAAACTCAAATTAATGAGGAAAGATTCATACATTGGGTGGGAATGGGATTCGCATCACTAACGGATTCCTACGCTACCTGGATTACCAGACTAGCGCGTTAACTTGACTACCAGCGCTTTACTAAATACATATTTGCTTAACTTGAGTACATACATAATAGTTTCTATTTTTAATTTTAATTATCTTCTTGTTTGCTAAAGTCTACCTTTGACCCAGACCGGCAACTTTTTAGTCGTATCTATTATAGTCCAATTTTTTAGACAAATAAGTCAAGAAAGTTTTCTCCAGAACTAGACAAACTTGGAAATAATGGACTCATGAACATGTAACTTGTCAATGTTTTTTTTTTTTTTAATTTTTGTTGAACTACGGGTGTTGTACACCCATTCGCTGCACTGGAGTCTCACAAACCATCTACTCAAATTAAATTCACCCAGCCTGACTAGGGCCGGGAAAAGCCACCATCACGAGGTTTCAATTTTGAATGGTCACCTGTCAGAAACAGACGAACTAAATAATGGTCTCCTACACATAGAACGATCAATGGTTTTTGATGGAGGTTGAAAATTGACCTGGACTTTCCATCTGATGTTTAGAATTAAGTTTTCGGTTATTATTATTATAGGTTGATTCCCATTAATTGGGAGGGAATCAAATGTTTGTTTTCACTTTAAATAAATAAATTCAAATTATTATTATTATTATAAACTGGTTGCAGCTCTACAAGAGAAGCCTAAATTATCGCACCGACCTTTATTAGATCTATTGTGACCAAAAATAGTTTTGAGTTCCTATTTTTTGTTGGTTTTTTTTTTTTTGCTTTTTGTTGTTGTTTTTTTCTTTTCTTTTTTTGATAGTGTCATTTTTTAGTATTTGGTGACGTCAAAAATTATATTTTAACATTTAATGTTCGATTCTATTGTAGATTTAAAAACTTTTTGATGTGTTGTTCAAACAACCTATAAATTAGCTCCTCTGAACGCGAATTATTTTTTCGAGTTTGCCTTCTCCGTCTACCATAGGACCATGGAACAGATTGACACACCCCAAAATCTCTTGTGAACTGATTAGTGTTTAAAAATTGAAGAGATTAAAAATACTTGCAATCTTTTTCTTTTTTTTTTAATTTGGGTTTAACGTCGCTTTTAACTGCATGGTCATATCACGCTTGCTATCTGAAATTCATTATTAATTGATTTGTACGAGGAGTGTAGGAAAATCAAGCCAGAGTTCTTTCATATTTTGGCAATTCCTTGCTGAAGCTTCTATAATTAATGAGTTGGTAATTAAAACTATTTTTATAATAATTGAGGCTAGTGAATATTATTTTTATAGTCTTAAAAGTAACAAAGTATCTAGTAGATAGGTATTTTTTTTAACATTTATATTTTTGGGTAAAATATTAAATAATTTCAAAAGATACTTCAAAATTAAAGTCATAGGTATCAATTTAGTTATTTTTTTTCCTTTTAAAAGACGGTTTTTCATTAACTGCAATATTATCGGCCGGAATGTTGAACCCCGCAAGTGATGTATAATAACAACCTTGTTTTGTTTTAGGTTTTAGATCAATATCTAAAAAGCCCCATTAGGAAATGAATACTTTAGTGGCCGTAAATTTGAAAAAAAATATAAAAGGGTGATAAAAATGAATTTCTGATCCATTCAACTTTTCATCCATAAAAAATATTTATGTTTTCAGCCTTTATCGGGGGGCTTGAAAATTATAAATATTTATTATTTTATTTTTGAAAGAAAACAACTTTTATCAATATCAATTTGGGTAAAATAAAAATATTTTTATCCATCGTTTCATGTTAATGAATAATTTTTTTTTTGAATATTTTTTACGTCATACCTGTTCTTTTTTAACAAAAAAATATTTATTTTTTCTCGATTTCGAAAACGCGGCGACATGCGAAACAGAGACCACGCGCAGAGTACGATCGGCCGAAGACTAAACTCTAAGCTGAGTTTTGAGTCTTCCGAGTTTGAGTTTTCGAAAAACATTATTCATTATTCAACACACTGGAAAAAAAAACAACAAACTTCAGTAGGTATTAAAGCGGCGTAACCCCCTCCTTTTTTCACCTGTAAGTGAATGTTTTTTTTAACATGTGTGCGAATAGTGGGTATATTTATTGGCCTACCTCACGATACAAACACAATGTCTGCCAGCTAATATTGATGTCTTTTATTGTTAGTAATTGGGAATGATACTTCTTTTGGGTAGGCAAGAATTACGTTTCTGATAAAATTTAACAGATGTAATAAAGAGCTTTCTACTAATATTGATGTAATATTCTAGCTATATCCTATCAGACAGTGTGTTAAGGATAGCGCTATTGATAGTATTGATGGCTTTTATAGGTAAAAAAGGACGAAATACATAATTATACATAATATGTATTTCAAGATGTTGTCAAGGAACGCGATTCAGTGCTTAAATTTGAAGAAAAAAAGAGTCTGTAACTATCAATACTATCATGGAGAGGGTCATGTCTGCTCCGGTAGCTCAGTGGTCAATGTGTCTGTCGGATAATCCAGGGGTCGGTGTTTCGAAACCCAGCCGGAACATAACGCGGTTTCGAAACCCACCCAAAGGGTTGGGTAGAAGTGATTACCATAGGCAATAACCCCGCCCTTTAGTTGGGACACATGTTTATATATACTTATTTATTTCCTTTTTATGAAAAATACAAATATGTAATTAAAAGCAAAAAAATAATTATCTTTTCTTTACTTTTAACAAAGTCACCTAATCGAAAATTGTGAGACGCATAGGTGAAGAAGCATCTTTAGGGAAGAAGAATTGAGGGTTCAAGGTATTCGTTGAAAAAACAACCCAGATTCTAATTTGGATCAAGTGGGGGAAAGCCTAACAACGGATAAATAAATAAAATAAACTCGTTTTTTGAGTTATTATATCACAATTAGCGGCTCATTATTCCTCACGAGGTATGAGTGGACCCCGGCCATCTAGGTACAGAGGAGAAAATATAAAATATAAATGTCCCACTGGGGATCGAACCTAGGTCACCGTGAGTACAAGCCTCATGCGCTACCGCAGTGTGAAATAGTCACAATGGATAAGCCAAGTTGTCATTGTATGTGCAAAGACTTTTATTAGAACTCAGGGTGAGATTCTATCCTATGTGTCTATCCTAAATCCAAGATTATATAACTAATAATAATGATAATAATAATAATACTCTTTAGTGGAATTTTCTACCACCTAACCCTCAGAATCTTATTATTATGTGATCACAAACTCAAATTAATGAGGAAAAATTCGTGCATTGGGTGGGATTCGAACCAACGGATCCCTACGCTACCTGGATAACCAGACTAGCGCGTTAACCACTTGACTACAAGTGCAGATTGTGTAATGTTATTTATTAAATAATTAAAATAACTGAATTAGCAACTCAATAAGCCGGTACAAAATTCATTGAATTCCAATCAAGAAAATGAACTAACTAGCTGATTGTGTAATGTGTTGTTAAGTTATTCATTAATTTCTACCATTCTACTATAAAATTTCAAGCGAACGGACGTAAATGAAACGAACTAATAATGAGACATGTGCATTGCACATTGCATAACTATTTAATTTACGGCACCCATACAAATCATTACATTCTCGTACATTTTTTTTTTTTTATTTATATTTAAAGCATTTCGATATACACTCTTGTATGTATGCTATAGGTATGATTTAAATGGTACAATGTTACATGATGTAAATGAATGAATGAAAAATTTATAAAAAGAAAATACATTAATAAAACCAGGTGGTAGATAAAAGTAAGTGATACTTTTCAGGACTAGCGGATTAAAAAAAATAATAATAGTAAAAAAAAAAAAAAAATTATATATATATATTTATATAAGAAAAAAAAATAAATAAGTATAAAAAAAAAGTATAAAATCACATATTAGAGTAGGATACAAGCTTTGATATGACTAGATGTTAATAATGGGACTTATAGATTTTCCAGGCTACCCTGGAACTCGTCTAGACTGTATGGAGCGAGATTTAGTAAGTTCTCTTTTAGAGAGTTTTTGAACATCTCTTCCCTCATTTCTCTGAATGCTGGAGGTAGTTTATTATAGAGGGTGACCCCTTGTTTGAGAAAAGAGTTATCCATAAGCATATTTCTCGATATAATGAGATTATTTTTATTTCTTGTGTTATGCTTATGGATATCTCTATGTCTGGGAAGTGAGGGAGAGAGTTTGTGAATTACAAGACAAGTGTCCAGAATAACCTGGGCGTATGCAGTTAGTATGTTGTGTTTCTTAAATAAAGGCTTACAAGAAACCATTTGGCCCAGACCAAAGACCGTTCTGATGGCTCTTTTCTGAAGAATGAGGATAGCTTTTATATTGGAGAATCCCCAGAACACTATCGCATAACTCATGATGCTATGAAAGTAGGAATGATATGACAAAAGAGCAGCACAGGAGTCAACATTCTTTCGGACTGAGCGGATTGCAAATATTGCTGTAGATAATTTTGAATGGAGTTTTTCAATATGGGTTTTCCATTTTAATTTGCAATCCACAATTAGTCCTAGGAATTTGACCTCTGTGGAGGGAGAAATTGAAAGATTAGGAAGTGTTAAAGGTGGGAGGGATTCAGAAAGAGGGGAGTTAAAGTATAAGTAGGAAGTTTTCCCTTCATTGAGATAGAGTTTATTATATTGAAACCATGAATGAATATTTGACATCACCTGAGCAGCCTTTTGGAAAACGTTATCTTTGTTTGACGCACTAACTAGTACAGTGGTGTCGTCAGCAAATAGAGTCAGATGAGCTGAATGATCTGCAGATGTGATGTCATTGATGAAGAGTAGAAAGAGGAGGGGTCCCAACACGGATCCTTGAGGTACTCCAGCCTTTGTTAGGAGGGGGGATGAAAGGGAGAATAGTGGAGAGTAAGAAGGAGGAGAAAAATTGGGGATATGAAGATTAGAGGGTTGGGTGGAAAGTGAGGTAAATGAGTTAAGGGGATGGTTGAGATGATTAAGGGGTGGGTGGTGGCATAAAGGAGAGAGGGGATGATCAGTTAATGATTGAGAGGGTGTAGTGAGAAGGAGGGATGGTTGAGTGGGAGTGGGGGAAATAGGGTTTGTAGTAGATTGTGGAACCTTCACCTGTTGGCGCCTTTCAGAGAGGTAGGATCTAAACCATTCTATGGAGGGATTATTAAGATTGAAGGTAGAAAGTTTAGAGATTAGGAGGGAATGATCTACACAATCAAATGCCTTTGTTAGATCACAAAAGATGGCGATAGTATGTTGTTTGGAGGAGAGGGATGCATCTAGTTTTTGAAGGAAATGTGAAACAGCATCCGACGTTGAACGGTGGGGACGAAATCCAAATTGACAGTCTGTTAAAAAGTGGTAATGCTCCAGATAACAACTAAGGCGAGTGGCTACGATCTTTTCAAGGATTTTAGAGAAACTATTTAAAAGTGATATTGGCCGAAAGTTGTTGAGGTCGGAAAAGGGGCCTTTTTTATGAATTGGTGTGATGATAGCACTCTTGAATAACATAGGGAAGGTAGAGGTTTTGAAAGAGGTATTAAAGATATAGGAAAGAGGTTCAGCAATGATGTGTATGACTTTTTTTACAACAGTCATAGGCACAGAGTCTTCTCCACATGAGGATTTATTTTGTAGATGACCTACAATCTTGATTATCTCACAAGGAGAACAGGATTCAAGGTGAAAAGGAGGGGTATATAAGGTGGAGGAATGATTAGGTATTGAATCTATAGAAGAAGAGGGAAAGGGTATAGAAGAAGAAGAGTGAGAAGGAGGGAGTAAAGAGGAAGATAAAGAGGGTATAGAAGAAAAAGAGTGTGATTGAGTACAGAAAGGAGGGGGTATAGAATGAGGAGAAGACGGGGAATAAGAAGAGTGAGTTTGAGGACAAGAACGAGAGGCTAAACAAGAAGGTCGAGAAGGTATAGCAGAAGAAGAGTGAGGTTGAGGACGAGAGGTAGAGGGGTGAGAGGAGGAGGAAAGGTGTGAGGATGGTGTAGTGTGAGTATATGGTACAGCTCTGGAGAGAGGTGGGGATGAATTTGGATGAGGATTTAACTCTTGGGCGATGTTTACCCAATATTCATTAAACATATTGGCCACCTCTTTGGGATTCTCGATTGTTTTATTTCCTTTTTTTATCCTGAATGTAGTTGGTGCTTTTCTTTTATCCGACTTGGAATAACTTTTGATGACGTTCCAAACAGCTTTGATTTTGTTTTGCTTGGGAGCTTTTCTGATGGATGATAAAACGTGTTGTCGTTTAGCAGCTCTGACAGTTTTCTGAAGAATTTTACTGTAGGAGTGATAGTAGGAGTGTAGAGTAGAGTCAGATGAGTGAAGAGTGAGATGGAAGAGAGAACGTTTTTTCTTGGTAGATATTAAAATTCCTTTGGTTATCCATTCTTTTCTCTTGCGGTTTTTTAGGGATATAGATTTAAGAGGGAAGTGAGAGTTGAAAATTGATAGAAATAAGTTGTAGAATAAGGAAAGCTGAACATTAACATCATGACGGAAAGATAGGAGAGGATTGAAATCAGTTTCGGCTAGATCCTGGGAGAAATTGATCAGTCTATTAGTTGTATATGATCTTATATATATTTTTTCTGTTTCTTCATTATTCTGATTAGATATGGATATAATTTGTGCATGCTTGTGGTCTCCTAGGTCAGTGAAGAAATTAGAGATGGGATTGAGGATATATTTAGAAGAGAAGTTGATGAATATATTGTCAATACAAGTTCCGGATGTAGGGGTAATTCTTGTAGGTTCTGTTATAGTAGGTTTCATATTGTGTATATTTAGAATGGAGTTTAATTTAATTTTAAGTGTAGGATGTAAAGAAGGAGTCATAAGGTCAACATTTAGATCGCCACAAAGAATAATGTTTTGAAAGCTGCTTACTTTTTCTAAGACCTTATCCAAGCAGTCTAGAAAGCAATCAAAGTCAGATAAAGGGTTGTTTGATCGATAGAGACAGATAATAACAATATCGAGATTTTCTGAGGCAATAGCAGAATATTCGAAACTAAATTGAATAGGATTTAGACCTAGTGATAGAGGAGAAAATTTAAGTGTATCCCTAATAAAGATAGAGGTGCCACCACAGGTAGTTTCCTCACGATAGTAACTAGCTGTGTTAACAAAACCAGGTATATTTACAGTAGGTGAGCTCTGTTTAGTTAACCAGGTTTCTGTGAAGCATAGTATATCTGGTTCAAGCTTATTATTGTCTTTTAATATCTTGAGGAAAACTTCAAGCAATGGTATCTTGTTAGATAGATTTTGAATATTATGATGCATGATTGTTAGTGACGATGCTGATGATGTGTAGTTATTTTTACGAGGTCTTGTATTTTTATTTTTATTACGAGCATTACTATTATCAGAGATAAGACTGCTATGGGGATAGGGTGTAGGAAGATGAGAGTGAGTGAGAGTTTGAGAGGATGATGAATGGGGGAGCGAGTGAGAAGTTGAGAAATTAGTAGAAGCTGATGATATTTTGTGGACAGTCCGTGTGGATGGGATTGGCTGTTTGGGAGTGATAATGAGAGTTGGTGAACTAATATGTGATGGTAATGCATGAAAACAGTTTGAAGGTGATGTGATGAAGTTGTGGGTGCGTGGGGGAGGGTAGTTACAGGGTGCAGGAGGGAGATGGAAATAGTAGATATAGTTGGGATAGAAAAGGGATGCTAATGGTGATAATGTGTTGGGAGATCTTGGTCTAGGGCAGAATGGAGTGGCATCAGCTGAGAATCTATCTGTCGATGTAATAATATTAAAATGAGAATATTTATCAACTTGAGCGGTAGAATTTTCAGAGGAGTCGGGAGCAGGTAAAGGTAAAGGTAGAGATGAGATAGTTAGAGATGGAGTAAATACAGGAGCGTGAGGTGAGAGATGACTACTAAAGGAGTCAGGAGCAGGTAAAGGTATTAGAGATTGAATAGTTAGAGATGGAGTAAATAGAGGAGAGTGAGGTGAGAGATGACTACAGGAGGAGTCTAGAGCTGGTGAAGATAGAGATGGAGTAATTAGAGGAGAGTGAGGTGAGAGATGACTACTAGAGGAGTCAGGAGCAGGTGAAGGTAGAGATGGGATAGTTAGAGATGGAGTAATTAGAGGAGAGTGAGGTGAGAGATGACTACTAGAGGAGTCAGGAGCAGGTGAAGGTAGAGATGGGATAGTTAGAGATGGAGTAATTAGAGGAGAGTGAGGTGAGAGATGACTACTAGAGGAGTCAGGAACAGGTGAAGGTAGAGATGGGATAGTTAGAGATGGAGTAATTAGAGGAGCGTGAGGTGAGAGATGACTACTAGAGGAGTCAGGAGCAGGTGAAGGTAGAGATGGGATAGTTAGAGATGGAGTAATTAGAGGAGCGTGAGGTGAGAGATGACTACTAGAGGAGTCAGGAGCAGGTGAAGGTAGAGATGGGATAGTTAGAGATGGAGTAAAGAGAGGAGAGTGAGGTGAGAGATGACTACTTACAAGGTCAGACTACAGTCGTTCTTCCCTATTTTCTTTATTTTTTCTGTAATAGAATCCTTTGAACATGGTTTGAAATTAAATTTTTTAGGGATACTTTCTGTAATAGTATCCCTTTAAAAAGTGGATTTAAATTTTGTATTTTAATATTTTATTCGATCTATATTTTAGATACTTATATTATGAGGATACTCTGGTACACACTATTGGCACTTAAACTGTTGGCATGATATAAATATACATACATAATATAAATATTATATTATTACCTAGCTAATCTTCACTTCACCAAACTAGGTGGAGCACACAAATCAAACTACCTGATTGAAAGAAAAACACTTGGCCTAATCATAAGTACACCACGTCATTTTGAGCAAATCTAATTATTTTTTAAATTCCGTGAAAAAAAAATCCTGTTTCGTTTTTTTTCGCTTCATTGAACTATAATGGATAACAGGAGCGCTCTAATTGGCAAGAGAGAGGGGTTATAATGTGAATTCGTAAAAAATACTCACGTAAAAAAAATACCAAATAAAGTGGAAAAGATAAAGTACAAGTTTTTATTATAATAATAAGGGAAATACCGATGTGGTGGTTCTCATAACTGGTGGTTATGAGAACCACCACATCGTAGGTACAACAACAAAAAAATCGGAGCAAAAAAATATTTATTTTTACAAAAACGAAACACAATACCTCCGATTTCTAATACTAGAAATTTCTCGGAAGTAATATTAAGGTGAATTTAAGTATGTATGTATCAACATCATAATAATAATAATGATACTCTTAACCTTTTCAGGCGAGGTTAATGCTTAAAGCATTTTCAACCACCTAACTTTTGTTAGGTGTTGGAAATTGTTAGGCAATTTTTTTTTTCTCGCACAATAAATCTCCGTATCCCATAATGAAATGTCGCCACTAATTAGGCCATTTTCCGCTACGCGTCTTATTACATATTATAGTTTTTTTATTGCTTCATGTGAGAAAAAAGTTATTACAATTTCTAAATTTATCCCGCAATAGTCCCTGGACGCGAGAAAGCGAGTTTGCGGAAAATGTAATTTACAGTTCTTAATACAGAAAAAAGAAAGAGAAAAAAAATCAATTACAAGTTCTCGCCCAGAAAGTCACGTTCTAGACATTTAGATATTTGTTTTGTGGAAACATAAATGCGCTGCTATAATTTTGACCCATGTAATCTATTACTTTTTTTTCTTACAAGTAAAATTAATATTACGTTTTTTTATTACAAGTACAAAGTAGTCACCGACTAAAATTTTGATATAATAACAAAAAGAAAAATCATTATTATTATTATTACTACTACAAGTTACAGTTTTTTGGAGGGGGGGGGGGTTCAACGTAGCTTTCAACTGCATGGTCAATGGTCATATCACAACAGTGGTGTTACCCTCCTCCATTCGCAGGAAACTCACAAACCTGCTCCCCACATTAACCTCACCCATCAGCCTGGGTTCGGCCGGAATGCCAGCATCAAGAAGTCGTCACATCACTGGACGTTGCTTAACTTCGGTGATCCTACGAGAACCGGTGCATTCAATGCGCCATCGACTATGGCTCTCTCTAGTTTATTCTTTCTATTTTTTTTTTTTTCATTCCCATTTTGTGTTCATTTGATCGACGTAACTATAGTACTACAGTTTAATTTTATGTAGTTAGGGATTCTATTCTACTCTAGGGATCAAGCGGCCGTAGCTTCAACTTCTTCGTCGTTGACTACACCAGTTCTCGGCGGATCTCTGAAGTTAAGCAACGTCCAGCAAGGTCACGATTTGTCACCATGCAAATCGAACCCTCTGGCTGTTCCCGGCCAAACCCAGGCTGTAACAGACCTAGATATCGCTAAACGGACCAGGGAACAACCTTGCCTAGTGCTTACCTTTCAGAACCATCACCATCTTTTTTATGTACTAAAAAAAATGCTCGGAAACATACAATCTGCTCGATGACATTGATTTTTTTAATCTCTCTCTCCCCGTTTTTTTTTGAAAATCATGTCAAAAACAGAACAGAAGAATCCGCCTGGAGTGTTTCGGGTTTCATTAATTTAGAGTGTGTTTCTCTTCTCTTTTTTAAATGCTTTATAAAATAAAATAACTCTCTCCAAAACCTCATTCTGAACATCTCTCCATTCTGCCTGTTTTATCTGTCTCACTTCTTCTCCTCTGTCTCTCTCTTCTTCTCTCTCTCTCTCTCTCTCTCTCTCTCTCTCTCTTTCTCTCCTTCTCTTTCTCTAGAACCTCATTCCGAACCTCTTCCTTCACTTTGCCGGTTTTTATCTGTCTCTTTTTTCTTCTTTTTCATAGACCTCAGTCCTTGAATCTCCCTCCCTCTCTCTATCTCACTCGCTTTCTCTGTCTCTCTCTCTCTCTCTCTCTCTTTATCTCTGTCTCTCTCTTTATCTCTCTCTCACTCTGTTTCTCTGTCTCTCTATCTCTTTCTCTCTCACTCTCTTGCTTTGTCTCTCTATCTCTTTCTCTCTCTCTCCCCATGTTCACATGTCAGCCCCAGGTCACTATTTCTTTATTTCTTTTGTCTTCCTGTCATTTCTCACTTCCCTCTCATTCCTCCCTCTTCCTTTGTCTTTCTCTTCCTCTCCCTTCTTACGTTCCTTCTCCCTCTTTTTTCTGTTTACTTGTCTCTTTCTCACAAACACACCCATAGCACAGACTCACATTCTCTCTCTCTTTCTCATAAACAAATACACACACATACACTCTCTCTATCTAGTTTTTTTCTTGGTTTTAACGTCGCTTTCAACACGACGGGGTTGTTACCCTCCATGCGACGGGGGTGTTATCCTCTATTTGCAGAAAACGCACAAACCTGCTACCCACAGTAACCTCACCCAGCCTGAGATGGGCTGGAATGTCAGCATCACGTAGTCTTCACCTCAAGGGATATTATTTTCTTCGGTGATCCTACAAGAACCGGTGCATTCAACGCGCCATCGTCTCTGGCTCTCTCTAGTTATTTTTTTTTTTTTTCTATTTTTTTTTTTTTTTTTTCATTCCCATTTTGTGTTTGTTTATGTAAAAAAAATATTTTTTTTGCTCCGAATTCAATTTTTTTTCTCTTCCTTCATTTTGTGTCTGTGACTCCTTTGTTCTTATCTCCTTTAATCTTTCCTCTTCTCTTTTTCTTCTCACATTTTCTTTTTGTCATCTTACTCTTTTTTCTTTTTATCATATTACTCTCTTTACTTTCCTTATCCTACAATAAGGAAAGTATTGTATTCGTCGAAAATTTGACCTACCCAGTTTTTCACATTTCTGGACGAATCATAGCAAATTCACCTCAGGATACCAAAAAAGTGGGTTTCAGCCACTGGTCCGTGCGTCTGTCTGTCTGTGTTTGTGACCTAAATGGGAAGTATTTTGTCACTTCTCGCCCAGGGAGGCATACTACAGGGACTGTACAGGCCACAACAAAGACCACAAGCGTCTAGAGTAGCTCCTGTTTCATGGCTACGAAATAAAAAAGGCTGTGAAACACTCATCTTAAAAAAAAGTCCTCTTCTCTATATCTTCTCTTCTTTTTTATTTTCTCTCCTTTCTCTTCTTTTACTTTTCTCCCCAAGCTACATTATCTCCCTCTCTCTTTATATCTCTAACTTTTCTTTCCATCTCAATGTTTCCTCATCAATATTTTATTATTTTCGTGTTTCCTGTGTTTTTCATGTTCTTCATTCATTCTCTCTTGTACCCTTCTTCTCTGCCATTGAATGTCCTTCTTCTCCTTATATATCACTTACTCTCTCTCTCTCTCTCTCAATCTATCTATCTCAAACCTATTTCTCTATCTCCCTCTCATTTTTCTTAGCTAATGGAAGGTTTGACTTGGTCATGTGAATTCTCATCAATCACTAAGAACAAGACTCTCTCTCTCTCTCCCTCAATATTACTCTTTTTCTATCCTCCTCTTTCTTCTATTGCTTTCTCCATCTCTCTCAACCCTCTCCTTCCCTCTCTCTTCCTATCCTTCTTCTTATCTCTTAGTCCATCCATCTCTCCAACGCTTTGTCTCTCTCTCTCTCTCTCACTCTCTTTCTCAATATTACTCTTTTTCTATCCTCCTCTTTCTTCTATTGTATCCTTCTCAACCCTCCCCTTTCCTCTCTCTCTCCCTCAATATTACTCTTTTTCCATGTACCCCTCTTTTTTTTATTACTTTCTCCATCTCTCTCTCTCTCTCTCTCATCTCTTCCTATCCTTCTCCTTAGCTCTTTGTCTATCCATCTCCTCAACGATCTGTCTCTCTCTCTCTCTCTCTCTCTCCTATTACCCTCTTTCTTTCTCTCTATTCCTTTCCTCTTCCCTTTTTCGTCTCCTTCTGGCCCCTCCCACATAAACATGTCTGCCTCTAGTGTTCTCTCTCACACATCTAAACACGCTTGGACCAGCAGTGTGGCCACTTCAAATCTCCTCTCTCTCTCTCTCTCACACACACACACACAACATTAATACATGAGTTCTTTCCGTCAGTCCTGAACATACATCATCTGGACAAGGGATTCCCAAACCCTATCCCTGGTCAACATTTTTCAAATTGTCTCCAGATTGTCTTGTGGCCCTTTGAAAGGGAAATGAGTATTAATTTTAGGCGATAGCTCTGTCAATATTATTTTACATCATCAAGCGAAACGGTTGTTTCGCGGGAAAACACCTCCCAGAAACTACAGTGCTTATAATATAACGGTAAATATAGTTTCTATGTATTTTGTCTGATCGAAAAGCTAATGTTGCGATGAAAAATAGTCATTTATAAGAATGACGTATGTACGAGTATTATAACATAAAACATAATAATAATAATATCGCCTTGTTTATACAACCCGATTAGGACTATTATGTCCCATTATTCTAGCAGTAAGCCCAAGACGTATAATTATGTGGTAAAAATCCCAAATGGGAGGATAACTTGTCATGTACCGGATGGGATTCGAACCCGCGACCTCTGGAATCTCTGGATTCACAGAGTGCCGCCTTTACCACTGAGCTACCGGGGCAGACATAAAGTTTAAATATAACAATATTCAGCCGTCAAATTCAAAGGAGTGCCAGAACCAACTCAACCTCAACCATGTGGAAGCGGTTGAACTTTGCCAACCTCAAGTAGGTTTGGGAAAAGGGTAAGTGGAAGAAGAAGTTACCTATCGGATCACTGAAGCAACGTTGAGTGAGGTCAGGACTTAGTGACCACTTAAATTCGAACCTTCAAGATGCTGGATGTTCCCGGCCCGGCTGTTTGTGGGTAGCCCGTTCGTAAGATTCGAGCGAATGAAGGGTAAAACCTCTGTCTTGTGGAGGGTAAAATCTCTGTCTTGTGAAGGGTAAAACCTCTGTCTCAACTCACTCAACTGACCTCTAGATGTTAAACAAACAGCCCGACAAGACTTTATTTTCAGTTTAGGAACCCATGATTTGTAATTTTATATCCCGGATAGAAGATTACCCCTACGCTTCTATCTCCTCCATGCTGAAATTAATTCCTCGTTCTAAAACGGCTTATCCAGAAGGGATGTCTCTTATCTTCCCATAATTTTATGACCCTTTTTTGCTGATGACCATGGCTTTTCTCTCGATATATTATACTCTCAGGGCTTTGGTCTTTTTTTCGTCAAACGTCTCTTAAACATCTAGATCTAGGTCATTTCAGACGGGAGTTTTACCCTCCAGTTATTGCGACCTACCCACATTAATCTCACCCGGCTTTAGATGGGTCCGGAATAGCCAGGGTCCACTTAGATTAAATCCAATGTCCACTTAGATTAAATCCACTTATATGTCCACTTAGATTAAATCAAATTCGGCCTGTTCTATAATTTGGCCATAAGGGAGGCAAAATTTCATACCTAAGATTAACCTAAAAGCCTAATCTAAATAATCGCAAGAAGAAGGAACAAGCTGCTAAAGAGATTTAGAAATAACAGAAGTAATGTGTATTGGGTTATTGTACTAAAGCAACAAAATTCAAAAGTCATGATCTGACATTCCTGATTGTTCTATACAAAGAAAGTTATCCCCAGTACATTAGGGCCTTTCACACGTACGGATAAATTGACGGATCCGGACTGCCAGTCCAATCCGACGGATCGACTGGAAAGGTAATCCGAGAGTCCATTTTTGTGTAACAAATTAAAAAACGGATCAGATCCGACAGTCCAAATCTGCCAGGCCTAGTCCGACGGTCCAGATCTGTCTGTACACTTTTTATTTCAAATATGAACAGTCCATATCTGAGAGTCCACAGGTTTGAAGTTTGTATTTACATGTACAGGATTTGGACCGACGGATCTGGACTGCCAGACTTTCTTTAGATCCATGGTCCAAATAGAATTCTCACAGTCCAGGAGACGACGGATAAGTTTGAATTTACATGCACGGTCAAATTTTAAAGACTGTACGGTCCAAATCCGTCAATCTATCTGTACGTGTGAAAGGCCCTATTATTGGTAAACGTCATCACCTTACACATGTAACTTATAATATCATCATGGTAGACAGTTGAGAATTTTCTTATAATTAAAAAAAAAAACTTAAAAAGAAATATGATTTACATTAAATCACTAAAAATAATATTACATATTTTTGATTTATCTAGAATTCTAGACCTACAGTAATGGATCCAACAGGTAATTTAAATTAAATTTAAAATGAACACTTTTTCAATAATGACGAGAAAATAATTTTGAGGTCTCACAATTTAACAAAAAGGTACACGAATGGCGGGACTATTAATATTAAGTACCCTGTGGTTGTTAGGGATCAAAGTATAAAGCAAGATCGGCTTTGAGGGATCATTTGAGGGTTGGGTGGAAGAGATTGCCATAGGCAATAAACCCGCCCTTTAGTTAGGGCGGGTTTACAGATAAAAATATCTGTATATTTTTTATCTGTAAGCGAGGATGCCACATTTTTATTATATAATTACTATTTTTATTTTATGATGAATGAGTGTGTTTATATTAATAAAAAATAGTTAAGCTTTCATTCATTGCGAATTTTTTTTATCTATGTTGTTTATCTTTTTTTTATACATTGTTCTAAATTTTGTATTTTAATTCTTATAATTACTTGTTTGTACATATGTCCTATTAATAAATAATAATTTAGATTTTAGATAGAATAAATAAAATTTATTAATTTTTTTCAGCACATTTTATGTCGTTCAGCAAATTCTGTATTTGAAGCTCCATCCTACGTGTCTTCAGGTCAAGTGACAGAGAACACCCAAGGGCAGAATAATAAAATAGGATTACAAAAAAGAGAATAATTCATTATAATTATTAGTTAGGACATGTGTATATTTTTTCTCAATTTTTTTTTCTTTTCTTTTCTTTTATTGTTTCCAATTTTGTATACTAATTTGTGATTGTCTGTTTGTATATACTGTCCCTTATTAATAAAGTGTAAAATAATAATAATCTTTCTTGTATTGGTATTTATAATTCGCCCGAGGGCATTCACTTCGCCCCGAAATTATAAGTATATTTCTTAAATAATAATATTGTGGGATAAATAATACAACAGTTTTACCTCTCTACTTGTTGATCTGAAGTTTAAAACCTGAGACTTCAAGATATTCTGCCCGAAAGAAATGTTCAGGCGGTTCGACGATGTTTCTGAAAAATTCGCGCCTACCAAAATCCCATTTCATACTTTGATCCTTCTTGAGACAAATTTCCAAAGAGAAAATAAAAAGTCTATAACTATAAGTCCAAATGTGGTTTCCAAAATAATAAGGCAAATTTTGACACAAAACTACTAGGTAATCAAGGTTTTAGAACAAAACGAAAAAGAAAGATTTTTATAGAGCTGGGCCGATTTGCTTCTTATTTTATACAAATTGTCAGATTTATAAATGAAACACTGGTTTCTATTTAACAAACAAAATGCTGGGTGAATAAACACCTCGGTAACTATGTAACTTTGAATGTGAACTCAAATTACTTGAATGTAATGTTCATGTATCGGAATAATAATAATAACATTCTTTAGTGGAAGATATCCACCAGGCGAGGTTAATGCTTAGAGCATTTTCTACCACCTAACCCTTAGAGTCTTATTGTTATGTGGTCACAAACTCAAATCAATGAGGAGAAATTCATGCACTGGGTGGGATTCGAACCAACAGATCTCAACGCTACCTGGATTACCAGACCACTACGGAAGATTTTTTTCCTGATAACGCAAGTTAAACAGAGAAAATAAGTGCAAATATTTGATCACCCAGCAAACAATGTAATCATAATATTATCCTTAGAGCCTTTTCACACAATGAAACAAAGTCTATGGTCGTGTGTTTATTGATACAGGGGCATAGAAAGGGTTAATAGCCCGGTAATACCTAACTTTGACCCCCAGTTTCTTAGTCACTGATGGAAACATTTAATCTTGAATTTAATTGACCATTATGATTGAACGTAAAATTGTATACAGGGTGGGGCAAAAGTCTGGAAACCCCTGAATAACTTTTGAATGGCTTCTTCTGTAAAATTAAAATTTTGTATGGTAAACCGGGCTAATAAGACCTTCTTTTAGAGTGGGGTCAATTTTTGTTGCTGGCCCCCATGTCGGGGCCAGGGGGTCCAACTTCATTTTTTTAAATACGAACCCCCAACTTGCGATACATTTTTGGAAAGGTCTTTAGATAAGAAATACATTGGTGCAAATTTTATTATTTTAATACTAATTGTTTGCAAATGGCGTCCAACTTTGTGTATGCAGTAAAGTCTGGAAACCCCTGAATATCTTTCGAAAGGGCTTTCTCAGTAAATTTAAAATTGTGTACGGTAATCCTTGGTAATTAGACCTAATATTAGAATGGGACCGATTTTTTTTACCGGCCCCCATGTCGGGGCCACTGAGGCCAACTTCATTTTTTTAAATACGAAACCCCCACCTTGCGATACATTTTTGGAAAGGTCTAATTACTCCGACTTACCGTGAACAATTTTAAATTTACTGAGAAAGCCCTTTCAAAAGATATTCAGGGGTTTCCAGACTTTACTGCATACACAAAGTTGCACGCCATTTGCAAACAGTTAATATTAAAAAAATAAAACTTGCACCAATGTATTTCTTATCTAAAGACCTTTCCAAAAATGTATCGCAAGGTGGGGGTTCGTATTTAAAAAAATGAAGTTGGCCCCCCTGGCCCCGACATGGGGACCAGCAACAAAAATCGACCCCACTCTAGAGAGAAAGTCTTATTAGCCCGGTTTACCATACAAAATTTTAATTTTATCGAACAAGCCATTCGAAAGTTATTCAGGGGTTTCCAGACTTTTGCCCCACCCTGTATTTTAAAACAATTATGGGGACTTTGTTTATAGTATGTACTATTATGAGTTCTCTAGTTTCATTCCTGCAGGATAAACATGGACTTAATAATAATAATAATAATAACACTTTTTAGTGGAAAGTAACCACCAGGCGAGGTTAATGCTCAAAGCATTTTCTACAACCTAACCCTCAGAGTCTTATTATTATGTGGTCACAAATTCAAATTAATGAGGAAAGATTCATACACTGGGTGGGATTCGAAACAACGGTACGCTACCTGGATTACAAAACTAGCGCGTTGATTGACTACCAGTGCAGATTGTATTTAGTTCTTGATTAAATACAACAGAATAATATATACACAGTATAGATATACAATTGGTATTGGAAATTTCAATAAAAAATATACACAATCGTACAAAACAAAAAGCTTAAATCATTTCACTTATTTTTGTTTTATTAATATTAGAAATAATTTAAATTGTACCTCTTGTTTTTATTCTTGATATTAGTTGAAACCCGGCACTTTTGTGCCGTTAAGGTTTTGGCCCGTGACTGGGCGTCCTTTTTGGAATTTCTAAATATCCTTTCACCATGTCTGTACTATTACTACTGACACTCTAATATTAATTATTTGCATTTATAAGTATAGATTCATTTAAAGTAATTAATTAATTACAACAAAGAGTGACATAAGTATACCTAAAATTCTTTTTATCAAACAAAGTGACATATTTATATACAATACTTTTCAACAAAAAAGTCACATAATTATACAATACTTTTAAATATTAAATTTTATTAGAAAGTAATAACAAGTTAATCCTAAGTGTTAATATTAATGTCAAATTATCAAATATGAGAAATAATTAAACTTAATGATTCGACTAGAAAATTATATTGTTTGTGACAAAAATGGCTACATATATCATTATAATAATTTGAAATAAATTCGCAATGAAGACTTGGAGAGAGAAATGTGAAATATTTTCCAATGTGCAAAGTAGGGGAATATTAAGTAAGTAAGCGTAACATTCTAAACTAATGGAAATTCGTACCTTTTTCACTTTTGTACAAAATCAAATATAAGAATTTGTGTTGCTTTGAGCCTCATTGAAACATAAGGGTGCCAGCGTTCTCGTAAGATCATCGAAGCTAATCAACGTCCAGCGAGGTGAAGGCTTCGTGATGCTGGCATTCCGGCCCAACCCAGGCTGGGTGAGGTTAGTATCTGGAAATTACTAGTCACTTGTAACTTACAACGGTCTTATCTTATATACGAGTCAAAAATTCACAGGAAAGGAAGTTGTAAATTAATTTTAAAAAAGAAATTTTTACAGAGGTAAAAAATTGTTCATATTAGAAAAAGTCAAATTTAAAATGCATTTTAATTTTTCATAGCTGTATGAGGTAATTTTTGGTTTGAATTATTCTCGAAACCAATAATAAATAGTAATTTACTTTCAGATGGGTAGCAATAGGCAGCAAGGGCTCAAAACCTACATAAACCAATATTAAGCTTGAAAAAAAATGTAGATGATTAATTTATTGATATTAGATTGGTATAACTTGTCATGTTCAGGCTGGGTTTTGAACTCACGACCTCCTGATTTCCAGATCTTAGTGACTTTCGTGCTAAACTTAAATATAATTATGTATATATGATTTTTATGTATGATTTCATTTGTGGTGAAGCACAAGGCCTCTTCACAATTTTTGTGGGTAGCGCAGCATTACTAAGAGCCTCCTGTACTTTTCGAATTCTATTACATTAATTTCTTTTTACTCTGGTAATGACGCCACTGGGCGTTACTCATACAAGTAACTACTCATTTTTCCTCACGAGGTATGAGTGGACCCCGAACATCCAAGCACAGAGTAGAAAAATTCCTACCTCGCTGGGAATCGAACCCAGGTCACCATGCGTGCAATGCCTAGCGCGCTAACTCACTCTGCCACGGTGACTACTAACTTAAATATAATTATTAGTTATTATTGCTTTGTTTTAGTTAGTTCTTGCTTGTATGATACGAAATAGCATTGAAAATTCAATTACGAATTTGAATAGCTAACCGAATAGTTAAACATTCCAGGTAAAAATCAAAATTAAAAGAGGGTTTAAAAGAACATAGTTCCTTCTAGAGAAGACCCTCCCTGATGTCGGGAGTTTCAACCAATCACAGCGCACTATAGCCCGACTTGAGGGACAGATCGATCAAATTCGACAGACTCAAGATGCACAGCACACACATGTCATGAACAATTAAAAAAAAAATGTATCTGAGTTTTCACAGCCTTTTTTTCCGTAGCCATGAAAGAGCAGGTACTGTAGAGGTAGACGATTGTGGTCTGTCTTGTAGCTTACCGTTCCGTAGCATGCCTCCCTTCTGATGGGCGAGCAGTGACACGATTAGCTCTCTTCAGGAGACTGAATAGTTGTTGTGTTTGTTGTTATCGCATCATATTTGTGTTAATCACTTTCGTGATGTCACAACTACTCAAACACGCTTTACGCTGACACCGGGACTTGAACTACTGACCTCCAGGTTACAAGTCCACCGCCCTATTGATCAAGCTACTGAGGTCGGTTAGCAGACTAAATAGTCATACCATCTTGACACGAAACCGACAGAAGTAAAACCTTGACAGTTTCAATAATGAAACTTATTTTACACTGCCTGAGAAGGACTAAAGAGTTCCATTATTCCAGCAATTGTTTTGGTGTCATAATTAAGTGGTCAAATTTTCAAAAAAAAGCAATTGTTTTGGTGTCATAATTAAGTGGTCAAATTTTCAAAAAAAAAAAATGATTGGGTGGGTTTCGAACCCGTGGATCCCCAAGTTGACTTGAGGAACGCCTCATTCACTACCCTGGGGGTTATGTGTTAGAAGCAAATATGTCATTCATGTGGGTTTTGTTTTGTGTGGGATTCGAACCAACGTATCCCTACGCTGCCTGAATTAGACTAGCGCCTTAACCACTCGACCTCCAATACATGTTAGAAGAACGCGAGTAGCTTTCGTAGTGAAGGTTAGGGTAAGGCTGGCCCTGATTCCAGAAAGATTTCTCACTCTCATAATATAATAATATCGCCTTATTTATACTGCCCGATTAGGACTATCAAAGTCCCATTATTCCAGCAGTAAGCCCAAAACATATTATTATGTGGTAAAAATTCCAAATGGGAAGATAACATGTCATGTCCCGGCTGGGTTTCGAACCCACGACCTCTGGAATCTTTGGATTCACAGAGTGCCGCCTTTACCACTGAGCTACGGGAATCCACAAATCTTTCTTTCAACTGCTAAACAAAACACTCTGATTGGTTCATTTGAACGCAAAATGAGTTCGAAGAGGATATCGTGATTGTGAGGATGCTTTTTGGAATGAGACCCAGGTCCTGGTGGTTCAGTTTTCATTTCACCACAGTCGGTTTCAAGGGGCTGGGAAAGAAGTCCGACTCGACGTCTGTTTCATCGTCCGACTGGATGAAACAGCTGCGCTGACTCTGCGAGGACCTCGCGGATGAAACACCTTGCTTCAGCATCTGGCTGAAACACGCCTCTTCAGTCCCTTCGGCTTGCAGACTGATCTTCTTGAATTCTGCGAAGAAATGCTCGATTTCGCGTTTGTTCCGCATGCTTTGGTTTGGCAACAAGCTGCCGGGTTCTCCGTGGCACTGGGGAGATTGCATCGACATGTTATCAACGGTTTCCGTTTCAGACGGGGGAAAGATCGCGTTTTCATATCCGGCGTTCGGCTCTGATACATTAGATTCGGTCGAAATTCGCTTCGTCGGCGTACTGTCCAGATTATTGTTCACACTATCACTATGATCTGTCGCTGCGTCACCTACTCTGCTTTGATGTCCGCTGAACAGGGATCGCGACCAATGAGAAGGGCTGTTGAAGACTAGTTTGCTTTCCACGCTCAACCTTTTGAGCGGGGTGTGCTGGTTCGAGTTGCTTTTTGGCGAGGAAATACTCGTGCTGGTGTGAGGAGAGGAAGAGTTGGAGAGAGGGTTGCCAGGAGTGTCCAGGTGGAGGTGATTGGCGGAGTTGATGTTGGTAACTGAAGAATGACTGGTTTCGGAGGACATTTCTATATCTTCAACGTCGCAAATTTTTGTGTCTGTAGGAAAAAAAGAAACGGTAACTATTTAGAATTCTCAGAGATAAAATCTATGAAATTTTTCACCCAAAAACCTTTATGAAAATTTCTCATTACCATTACGTATTAAATTCCTAGGTACAACCATTATGGATGAAGGAAGGACTGGATGAAGCGTTTGTCTTATGAGAGAAAAAAAATGTATTAAATAAAGTAAATTTAATTACAGCAAAAAACAGATTCAAATGTCAGATCCAATGGTCATTCGGTATATTTCGCTAAATGTTCAAAGTATAAATTTAGTTAAAAAAAAAAAAAAACTTATAACGGGAAATTGATGTACGCACAGCACTTTTATTGCTGACGGCATTACAAGCATTACAACCAGTCGCATTTTAGAGTCAACGTGAGAATTTTAACTTTTAGAGGCGCGTCGAAAGCATTTCTGTCTAAACTTTTCCTATTTTTCATCAAACCCTCTTTCGTACCTAAACCTATTTTTTTCTTCTGTTTTTTAAATTTCCTTCTTACCCAAACTTGTTAGTGCTTTCAGTTAATTAATTTTTCTCAACTCTAGTTTTTATAAGTTTGTGAGTCAATAGTTTGTTAGCGATAAGATCAATGAATCATTTCATCTGTTCCCTCCTTAATCTATTTCTCTTGTTCCACCCCCTTCCCTCCGCGACGCCAGTCCGTCTCGCGTTCCTCTCTAATCTCCATCTACCCCGCCCATTTGCGTCTAATCTTCACATGCCCCGCCCATTTGTATCCAACATGGAGGGCTCTCGACCACCCAACGACGTTCTGGAGATCTGCTGGGGTGACAGGAGACTGACCATCTCACCCCGAGCACTGCCGACTCTCATCGACTACTTCCGAGGTGTGGATTGTATTTACTTTTTCCGATTACTTTTTTTCCGCTCTCTACTTCGGATATCTTGGGCTTGCCGACATCCTAAGACCCCCACTACCAGTGGCTATTAGGAGTTTGACATTGGGAGATTTGAGGCATCAGCATTCGTAATGTTAATTCAACCCACTAAAATTTGTGACCTAGGTAGCACAATTAATACACTCGTTATCTTTTTTTTTTTGAGTTTTGTATTTATAAAAAGTAAAATACCTATTAACGAGTACTTTTCCGAATGCTGTGCACAGTACGCGTTTATAAACGCGCTCATGACTAAATTGTTTTACAGTCGAACCTTGATATAAGAGAACTGAACTTAAGAGAAACCTAGATATGAAGAGAAGGATTTATTTTACTCAAATTTACCTCTGAATAATGCAAAATAACCTCTATACACGGTGTCCCACGAACAGATGCAGATATTATAAGGGTAGTTTCAGTCCACCGTGGACTATATACGCTGAAGTTCCAGTGCGGTTACATCAAGGTTCCTTAAGTTCTCTTATATCAAGGTTCAATTAGTTCTCTTACACAAAGGTTCGACTGTACCTCTACTTTTCAGTCTGCACAAATGCCATCTACGTTCTATCGCCCGAGGAAGAGCCACAGATGCTGTCGACTCTGAGAAACAAAATCTACAACACCCTACCCGATGTCAACAAAGCCTACCTCTACAGCGCCATAACGTATGATCAAGTGAGCGGATTGGAAACGGCCCTACACAACGTGGAGAAGGTAACTTGTCGGGACAGGTAGTCCCATTATATATCAACTGTTTTAAGGCAAGGACCACTATCAGATGTGAACAAAGCTTACCTCTACAGCGCCATAAGGTATGATCAAGTGAGCGGATTGGAAACGGCCCTACACAACGTGGAGAAGGTAACTTGTCGGGACAGGTAGTCCCATTATATATCAACTGTTTTAAGGCAAGGACCACTATCAGATGTGAACAAAGCTTACCTCTACAGCGCCATAAGGTATGATCAAGTGAGCGGATTGGAAACGGCCCTACACAACGTGGAGAAGGAAACTTGTCGGGACAGGTAGTCCCATTATATCAACTGTTATAAGGTAAGGTACACTATCAGGAAAGGAAAAATAAGAAGAAAAATGGGGGGGAAAAATTATGTGGCAATGCAAAATAATAGCATGTAGTAATTGTTTTTTTTTTAATTTATTATGTAATTTTAGAATTATGTTTAACTAACCTGCATCCCAACCTCTATTGTAAAAACTGTTAGCGTGATGGGACTTCCTGTCTCGAGCCGACAGTCTAAATAAAGCACTACTACTACTACTACTCTTATTGAGAAATACAATTATATTTTTATTCTATTCTATTCTAGGTACACTATCAGAAATTATTCAGAACACAGGTTTTACCTTCCAATACCTAGACTGGGTTTTGAAACCGCGGCCTCTTGATTACCAGACCGACACCTTGGCCACAGGGCCACCGGAACATGATTAATAATAATAATATCGCCTTATTTATACTGCCCGATTAAGACTATTACCTAAGTCCCATTATTCCAGCAGAAAGCCCAAGACGTATTATTATGTGATAAAAATCCCAAATGCGAGGATAACATGTGATGTCTAGGCTGGGTTTCGAACCCACAACCTCTGGATTACCAGACCGCCGCCTTTACCACTGAGCTACCGGGACAGAGAGACATCATTAGTACAAACACGAAAACCCATTACTTCCCTTTTTTTTCTTTTTTTTTTGTATATACCTGACCTGGTTGTAGGGTTTCAGAAGATGATATGCTTTATTTAGTTTTTACAAATAGAATATCTCGTCCATTTTGTTATCGTCGGGGATAGACCCCAATTACTTCCCCTTTCATACATCCTCCCTCTACACTTCCAGATCATGGCCGAGAAAAACATCCCACCCTCTGATCCGGACAGGACTTCCCGCTGGTTAACTATCAACACGAACAGTTCATCTCTCACTGCCCCACTTGCAGACCTCTCACTTACCACTAATTCTTCAGGTGATAAATCTTTTTATTCTTTTTTTTTGTAGATCTAATTCTTCAGGTGATGAATCTTTTTATTCTTCTTTTTGTAAATCTAATTCTTCAGGTGGTGAATCTTTTTGTTCTTCTTTTTGTAGATGGTTATTTACACCTTGCACAGGATATATATATATTTTTAAATAAATACCGTTAGGTATTGTATATTTTAAGAAGTCACCGTGGCAGAGTGAGTTAGCGCGCTAGGCATTGCACGCACGGTGACCTGGGTTCGATTCCCAGCGGGGCAGGATTTTTTCTGCTCTGTTCTTGGGTGTTCGGGGTCCACTCATACCTCGTGAGGAAAAATGAGTAGCTGCTTTAATGTGAGCAGCGACCAGTGGCGGAATTATAGGCAAAAATAGGATATTGGGATATTAATGATATGGAAAAGTCCTATAATTCTGCGCTACTCACTACAATTGTGATATAATAACACAAAGAACACACATTTATTTTTGTATATTTTACGGTATATGACCAATTTACAAAAAAAGAACAATAACAAAAATAAAATAGTAAAACTTTTAATAAATGTTTTTTTTTTTTAATAAAGAGCGTTGGGTATTTATTTAAGAAATATTGAAGTCACATTGAGCTGACAATTGTGCTAAGAAGAGTATAGTCGGATTGAGCTGAAATTCGGAATGGATACCAATGACAATCTTCTTTGAATCGAGCGCTATTCAAACTGACCATTTTTTTAAAGTTGAGCTCTTTCTCATCCTAGCTTTTCTCAAATACTGGCATATCTCACGATTTACAATTCCGATTGAGCTGAAATTTGGTTTGGTTCCCAATGGCAGTGTTTAAAGCTTTTAAGCTTTTCACAATGCACATTTTTTAATAAGCTGAGCTTTTTCACACTCAAATGTGAACGTACCAATAGATATCTGAAATGAGAATCCTTTATCAAACTGACCACTGACCATTTTTTAAAAAGTTGAAGAAAATACAATTCCTCTGTCCCGGTAGCTCAGTGGTAAAGGTGGCACTCTGTGAATCCAGTTGTGGGTTCGAAACCCAGCCGGGACATGACATGTTATCCTCCCATTTGGGATTTTTACCACATAATAATATATTATGTCTTGGGCTTACTGTTGGAATAATGGGACTTTAATAGTCTTAATCGGGCAGTATAAATAAGGCGATATTATTATTATTATTATTATTATTATTATTTTTTTTTTTAATAATCTCAGCTTTTTCACACTCAAATGTGAACGTACCAATAGATATGTGAAATGAGAATTCTTTATCAAACTGACCACTGACCATTTTTAAAAAGTTGAAGAATGGGGGACTATAAACAGGGAGTAGACCAGCAGTCTGGCTGGGGGACTATAAACAGGGAGTAGACCAGCATTGGCTTGGTTCCGGGAGAACCCTTGTCAATTATTAGCCTCCTTGTAAAGACAGTGGTAGAAGTGCTGAGTCATTCCTCCACTGTCTGGCTACCATCGTTCACGATGACGCCACCCTATGATGATGATGATGAAGAAAAAACAATTCCCCCAACAGACAATCCGTGCAAGGACCTGGTGGTTCTGGACGGGGTGGACAAGGCCACCAACTCGAGTCTCAAGTTCATCCCCACCCCCTACCAAGACGCCCCCCACCGCCCCCAGTACATGGCCGTCCCCTTCTCCCAACACTTCCTCTACGACATTCACGCGAGGGACTCCGCCGATGTGCTTCGGCATTACTACCGCCTGAGCGTCCGATGTTTGGCGACGTTTGCCGAACGAGACGTTCGACGGTTCAAGGAGAGTTTGTACAACGTGATCGTGGGGAAAATTCTGCCCGTGGTGCGACGGGACCCGTACAGGATCGTCCCGGCCTACGGCGGCGTTCTGGAGATACTAGGTAACCTGGAGGGCGGTGGTTCGAGTCTCAAGTAGAATAGAATAGAATATACCTTGTTTATACTGCCGAGGTAAGACTGAAAAGTCCCTTTACTCCAGCAGTCAAACAGGTCTCATATATTTTATGGGATAAATATTTTACATATTAATAACATATAAAAAAAACCATGTTTTTTTTTTAGTACGTCTAATATTTAGTATAATTTTTATATCACTATTTTTGAAGTCACCGTGGCAGAGTGAGTTAGCGCGCTGGGCATTGCACTCACGGTGACCTGGGTTCGATCCCCAGCGGGGCAGGATTTTTTCTGCCCTGTTCTTGGGTGTCCGGGGTCCACTTATACCTCGTGAGGAAAAATGAGTAGCTGCTTTAATGTGAGCAGCGACCAGTGGCGGAATTATAGGCAAAAATAAGATATTGGGATATTAATGATATGGAAAAGTCCTATAATTCTGCGCTACCCACTAAAATTGTGATATAATAACACAAAGAAAAACATTTATTTATTTATTTTTTTTATTTATTTTTTTATATCACTATTTGTGATAAACAAAATTGTGATGATTTTTCTGATATACTGAGTATAGTTGTAGATTTTACATGGATTAAACTTAATTAATACACAATTTTTATTCATGTAACTTTGATAGGTAACATTTATCAATTTTAACTTTGATAGGTAACATTTATCAATTAATTCAGTCAAACATAGATCAAGCTCGCCGTCAGGCGAGCGCTCGTCAAGTAGCTATCGTCAACAGACCTATATTAACATGCAATATAAGAGAACTCGAGATTGATTGATTTTCATTATTTCAAAGATTGATTTTCAGGTCACATTTGTCTCTGTATAAGGGAAAATAACCTCTTCATAGGAGAAAATAACATTCCCGTCGCTTGACTTTATTCAGATTCGACTGTATACGAGATCTACCTAATTGGTTAAAATAAGAATCCTCGAAATTTCAGCTGATGTCAGCGCCTACATGTCGAATGCTAGTGAAACCCAGTCAGCATCCGATCAGCAGGGACTGACGAACATCCACTTCAGAAAGCCAACTCGCCCTGCCAAGCGTGCAAAGGCCGCGGATATATCTGGTGGTAACCTGGTGTGGAGCGACAATGGTGAGTCACGACGGAACTTTTATTTTTTAATTTGCCCCTTTGGTAACTGTGGGAAATATTTTTTATTAATGGTCATACAAAGTCTGGCTGGGGTACTATAAACAGGGAGTGGACTAGCAGTCTGGCTGGGGGACTATAAACAGGGAGTAGACCAGCAATCTGGCTGGGGGACTGTAAACAGGGAGTAGGGAGTTTAATTTGCCCCACTGGCAGCTGTAGGAAATATTTTTTTATTAATGGTCATACAAAGTCTGGCTGGCAGACTATAAACAGGGAGTGGACTAGCAGTCTGGCTGGGGGACTATAAACAGGGAGTACACCAGCAGTCTGGCCGGGGGACTATAAACAGGGTGTAGACTAGCAATCTGACTGGGGGACTATAAACAGGGAGTAGACCAGCAGTCTTGCCGGGGGACCATAAACAGCGAGGAGACCAGCTGTCTGGCTGGGAGACTATAAACAGGGAGTAGACCAGCAGTCTGGGTGGGGGACTATAAACAGGGTGTAGACTAGCAATCTGGCTGGGGGACTATAAACAAGGAGTAGATCAGCAGTCTGGCCGGGGGACTATAAACAGGGAGTACACCAGCAGTCTGGCTAGGGGACTATAAACAGGGAGTAGACCAACATTGGCTTGGTTCTGGGGGCCCTTGTCAATTATATTAGCCTCCTTGTAAAGACAGTGGTAGAAGTGCTGAGTCATTTCTTTACTGCTGAGTTCGTTGGTCAATTTCTAAAAGTTTAAAGAAACTTGAAACCAATCAATAATATTAAAAGTTTTTCGTGGAAGGTAACCACTACACGAGGTTAATGCTTAAAACAGTTTCTACCACCTGACTTTCAGAGTGATACATTATGTGGTTATATTCTCAAAAAAAAAGAAGGAAAAATTCATACATCGGGTAGAATTCGAACCAACAGATCCCTAAACAACGCGGCGGATTACCAGACTATCACATTAACCACTTGCCTCCGTGGCGTAACGGTTGTGACTACTGCCCGTAGTCCAGAGATCCTGAGTTCGATTTCCGGTTGGAGCAAACTTTTCGCACAGAAACTTCTGTTCCTTCCGAACATGTGAGGCTGGCAAATTCCGGCCCTACCCAGGCTGGGTGAGGTTAATGTGGGTAGCTGGTAAGAATCCCAGCGAATGGAGGGTAAAACCCCCGTCATGTCTACCTCAAGTCAGGACGTTAAAACCAAATAGAATCAATGGACATGAAAGTAGCCTAGACATTGCATCTGGGCGTCCATATAATCCTCTCACCACCGTGATTTAGGTATCAATACCTATCTCACGGACACGGAATTATTATTACACGAGGTTAATGCTCAAAACAGTTTCTACCAACTGACTTTCAGAGTGCTACATTATGTGGTTATATTCTCAACAAAAAAAAGAGGAAAAATTCATACATCGGGTAGAATACGAACCAACAGATCCCTACACAACGCGGCGGATTACCAGACTATCACCTTAACCACTTGACCACCAATGCATCTCTCTTCAGTATAATCAGTATAAATAGAAAAGTGAGAAGTTGTATTAGATGTACATGAACATCAGAACATACCTGGCCAGCTGTTTCGAGCTTATTGGCTCTCATCAGCAGGTAATAGTTCTGAATATCCATGCCATCAACTAACCTCTCTATTTTAATCTTCCAGGAGACGCCGACGTAAGCTTCTACTACCAGTCCCTGCTACTCCTGCTGGCCGCTGTGTGCCTTCTCAACTGCCTCTGCTATTGCACCACCTTCCTCTTCTACTTCGTGATCCGACGGAAACACGCGAAGCAAAGCTCGTGTGGAAGGTACAGCAAAAAGCAATTAGACTGCTCAGTCAGTAGCTCAATCGATCGACTTGAAACCGGAGGTCGGTGGTTTGAGTCCCATGTTGAACAAAATTTTTGTAAAGTTAATTCTAGTATTTGTGATACCACACGATTGTGATTAACACAAATATGATAACTTAAGTTATAATGAAATTGGATCGAATATTACAGATCAACTGGATGGAGAAGCAAAAAGCAATTAGACTGCTCAGTCAGTAGCTCAATCGATAAGGCGGCGGACTTGAAACCGGAGGTCGGTCGATCGAGTCCCATGTTGAACAAAATTTTTGTAAAGTTTCTTTTTTTGTATGCTTTATTAGGACAGAGTACAATGTTAACAGTGTAAAATTAAGAAAAAACAAACAAATGACAAAATAAATAAGTAAAAAAGAAAATAACACTAATGTCCTACCTAAAGGACGGGGTTATTGCCTGTTGCAATCTCTTCCACCCAACCCTTCCACCCAACTTCGAATCCTCGTGGTGAGCTTAATTTGAGTAGCTGGTTTGTGAATTTCGAGTGGAGCACAGCTGATGTTGTGATGGTTCCACCCAACCCTTATACCACGTGATATAAATATGATAACTTTAGTTGTAATGAAATTGGATGGAATATTACAGATCGACTGGATCGAGAAGCCAACAAGGAGTGGCAGGTTCCAAATGTTCAGTGTGGTCGCGGCCTAAAGACATGGAAGAGGAACAGTGTTGCCATGTCACTCACGAGGAAGCTCCGTTCACATCGTGCCTGGTGCAAAAAGAGAATGACGAGAACCAATCAAGTAACCCTGCTTTCACCTGATTATTATCATATAATAACTTATAATACATATTTATTTATAAAATTATTTATAAAAAATAAAAAATGCTTTCCAAGTCTGAGGAACGAGGCACTGTGCCCATCACAGCTACCTCGTTTCATATCATATAATAATTATATTAATTATCATATAATTATTTATTGATTTACTACATGACAAACAAGATATAGTACAAGCTAACATAATCAATAGACGTGGTAGGTAAGAAAGGGGCGAGGTTAAAGACCGCAGCTTTCTTCCCCACCTTCGACTTCTTTTACTCTGTCTTATCCCGCTTGAGTAGGGTCGACGTTGTTCAACCTCATGGTTGGTACTGGCATATTTTTTACGGCTGGATGCCCTTCCTAACGCCAACGATTCTCTTTGATTTAACGTCCTGGATTAGGACGGGGGTTTTACCCTCCATTCGCTGGGAATCGTACCAGCTACCCACATTAACCTCGCCAGCCTGGGTAGGGCGGGAAATTTTTTCTTCAAAACCTAACCCCAAATAATAAAAAAACGAGATCTTTATGAAACTTGTTCCTACCTTGTTCATTCAGTTCTATGCCTCCCTCTGTTGGGCGAGAAGAGTCAAAACATCTCAATTTAGTGACTACTGATGTGATGGTCTACAGCCAAAGAAGTTGAAAGTTCCCACGTCATGAACCACATCTTTCTATGTGCGATCAACCATCATGATAACTTGGGCTTTTTCTAAGCCATTAAACCTTTAGGAAACTGCAAGCTAGCCTAGCTTGTTAGGGTTCTATATTAGAGAGCTGCATGCAACCAATTACAGCACGGCTACTTATCTCCTCAGTGATCCAACACATCAAGTGCCCCCACAACGTCATATCCCCGCGCCCCAAGGTGCAACCCAATGTCAACCCTACGGGAGGACAGAAGAAGAAGTACTATCGAGTCGTCGACTTCAGCCTCTTCAAGCCAAGAGGCCAAACTAGACAGTCTGACTCCCCCAGACCACTGCTCACGTGTGACCAGCCTCATGGGAGCCGGGAGGACGAAGAGGCTGCTCAATCTATTCAGGTGACAGGTTAACTCGTAAATCTGTTCTAACCTTTTATGTTAAACAATGTGCAACTAATTATATATTTTTTTTTTTCTCCTCTCAACCTATGATGAGAATTCAGAACAATTATATAAAAAAAAAATACCCAACTGTTTTTAACTATTTGTATTTTGGAATGTATATTTTTTTCATAATTCTCTTCAATTTTGAATTTTATGTTTTATCGTATGTATCATGTAAGCATATTTTTTTCATGTAAAATGGGCTTTGCTGGTAAATAAATGAACCGGTACACCCGGTATTATTATTATTATCTTTCAATAAAATATTTTTTTTCTATTTCTGCGAAATATTTGCTTCATGACTGTTAGTATGTTCACCTAATAGTAATAATAATAATGATGATTTCAGGGCTCAGAGGAGTTCCAACGCATCATGCGGGAACTTGACGAGGTGCATCGCAACATCCAGACCGTGTTCCCGCGAATACACGGCGTGATGCAAGAAGGAAACGCCAAGTTAAACAATGATAGAGCCAGCATGGGTCGTGGGGCAACCAATTATCTACGAGGGCAGAGGACTACTAGATTACCTATGTGTGCTCCGGCCAGACCTAGCTCTTCTTAGAGATAATTATGACTAACCAGATATAATTTGACTACAGATTGATTGGTTTTTATAGCACAATACATTATCTCTACGTTGGCCATAAAATGTATATATATATTTTTAATCCAAATACCTACACTTGAAAGTTATAGGTTTATAAGAGTTATAACAATGAAGCAATAACTGGTATGATCATTAATTTATTCACACATGTATTCATTTAAATAGATCGGATTGTTGGGCATATTTATTTAAAGAGAGGTCTACAACACTCAAGAGTCTTGCCCCTAAAATAAATGTTTACTTTATTCTTTTTGGTATCTTTTATGTTTATGTTCATGGGATTTTGTTTTAGGAACAATGTGAGATTTTTTTTTGAACAGTTCTGATTTTAGACGAATTATTGTCGTCTAAATGTAAGCTTAAGTTCTGTGAGATAATGCAGGGCTTGGTACTAGTTTCATGTATTTCATTTTACGGAATGTTCATTTAGTTTAATTATTTAATTTTAACTATACAGTTTGGTGAGAGGCTTTGTGCATCGACCTGTCCTTAGGATAGAACGATTACGGATATGTATGTATGTATACAAATATGTACATAAATGCATTGTATGTAATAATAATAATGTATATTTATTTTAGTTTTTTACCATTTTGTGGCTCTCCTAAGGAATACTTCTAAGGATTCCTACCCAAGTTGAACTTCTGAGCCCGGGATTCCACTGAGTACAACATTCTGTCGAGCAACGTTTCATGCTCCACTCTTCCTATAGGATCAAATGAGTCGATCTCACTAACTTCGCAACACTGTGCAACACTTTCATTTAAAATTGTTGCGAGACAAAATGTTGCGCAACGTTGCGAGACAAAAAATTCACTGGGATCCGGCTTAAGATTCAATTGTTTTTGTTTTGTTTTTTTTTTTTTTTTTTTTTTTGACGTCTAGATAAAATATTAAAGTTATATTAAATCAACAAGATGATAAGATTCATAAGTTAAAAAAAATCCTTCATCTGGACAGCATCTGGTAATGAGCCAAGGATGCTGGCCGCATTGCCCCTCTGTATGTCCAGGGAAAAAACTTATCTTATGAAGTTTGGTGTTCGGGGGTCACCTATTTTCATCATGGCTTTCTTCCTACTTCTTGCATGAACATTTTCATTTCCTTGCACCAGGAGGAGCCTAAACTATTATTTGAATTTGAATAAACTATTATTTGATCTCTCAAATAGTAGTTTAAAATTCAAACCGGGACACCTTACCTTCTGGTTTTACAGGGCTAGATACAGAGCTCGAAGTAGATGGTACAAGCTGGTTGGTTCCGAGAATTGGATTGGTAACATTGTTGGTGTGCAACGGGGTGACATTGTACTTTGGAAATACCACGATGGGTTTCCATAGATCTGTGAGGGAAAAAGAAGAGGGGAATTGTTGTAAGCGGTAGAGAATTGATTAGGTGTTTTAAGATGTATTTGTATGAGGAAAATTGTGATACACAGTAAGTAATTGGACGTGGGTTCGAAACCCAGCCGGGACATGACAACTTATCCTCCCATTTAGGATTTTTACCACATAATAATATGTCTTGGGCTTCCGGCTGGAATAATGGGACTTTAATAGTACTTATCGGGCAGTATAAAAAGGGATGAAAGCGATATCCATAGGTCATGGGGAATAATCCCACCTTTTAGATGGAACATGGTTCTTCCTTCTTTTTTTTCTCAGAAACTTTCGGGTTGAGAGACGCTAAACAGGGAGAAAATCGGTGTCTCATTAGAGGATTTCAAACAGATAATGGAATAGCCAAGAAAACCACAAGGAATTCTTAGTTCTTATGATGGTCGATCACACATGAGAATATGTGGTTCAGGACAAGCTAACTCAAGTTAGCTGACGTCCATAACTCCTTCCCAGCCGGCAGCCATGCTGGTTACAACAACAAATCAAACCGAGATATTAGAGAAAGATTTCCAGATCAAATTTATCCCTGCATAAGAGAAACTTGAGGGGTATTTTTCTTTTGAAAAAACAAAAAAAATTCCAGGTTCGATATTTCTAAATATTTCCATTTTATTCCAAGGTCAACTTCACCACATTCGTAAATGAAAAATGCGTTTTGGTACTTTTAAAGATAAACAATGGACTTAACCTATAAAAGAACTGGAAGCAAGAATTTTCTACTTCCTTTTTGGTAAACCAAACTGGAAGCAGAAAGAGGAAAAATTTCCTCTTCCAAAAGAAAAATGACTTGCTTCCAATTTGGTTCATTTTATTCCCGTTAACTTTGGTTAGAAAGAAAAATACGGCTTTGGATATTAAAGATAAAAAAATCCGGTCCCTTGAGTTTTCTTATAGTCAGGTTAGACTGTATACTATACTGACCTGATTTGTATTATACTGACCTGATTTGTATTATACTGACCTGATTTGTATTATACTGACCTGATTTGGGAGGAGTCCGAGGCACAAGTTTGATGGGCTTAAAGTAGTTCATCTCAGCTTCAATACTGTCGGGGCTGGAACATCGGGAGGGGGAGGTCGTGCATCTTCGTTTTGTGGCCGAATTTTCCCGAACATAAAACCTGTCTAAAGGTCCTGCAATTGAACATTACCAACAATTTCAATAAAACATGCTGAATTAATGTAGTACTAGAAAAACCTACCGTCATCAAAACCACTAATTGGGGGAAAAAAAGTGTACATGTATTTGTGACGTCATAATTACTGAGTTCGATTTTTCAGTCTACATGTCTTTATGGGGCTTTTTTCTAACAAGGATTTCATCGTGGACTCCTTTATTGCTCATAATGAAGTCCCTGTAAAAAATTATCAGGAATCATTTCATGTATTTCAATTTTTCAAAGAATAATATTCAAATTTCTACTGTTTGTCATAAAATTTAACAAGGTTCCTGGGGTCGCAAAGAATTAAAAGAAATACCACAGAAATATTGAGATGAACTCTTTTGATAGACAATAAAAAAAAATAAGCACAAGTGACCCATTATGAGCACATTTTTTTTTTCAGCTCCGGGGTTCAAACCCAGGTTTTTTTGCATGGCAAGTAAGAATTTAACTGCTGAGCTAAATGTACACTCAAAAAAGAAGATTTTTCCATACATGCTTCGGGCTGGTTTAAAGTCTATTTCCTCAATAATCAAGAAATTTAATTTCTTGCCTAGCCAAATTATGACGTAAGCATAATAATCAAGAAATTTAATTTCTTGATTGTCAAACCAAACCCATTCAAGAATAATTATGGAAACCATATTTTTAATGGGATTTACAAGACACTGGGATGTCAATGTGCTAGTTTTAATATTCAGTAACTCCTCAAAACTGTGATATACAGACTTTCTCATGCATGGATTGTGTAATGGTATTTATATCTATACATACAGAGGAGACTCAACAATCAGTCCTTGCTGATATGCATCAATGCATGGTTTAGGCAAGTGCTGAGCATGGAATGGGGTCAATTTGCAGTGGACTTTAAATTTATTGGTTAAGGCACTAGCCACATAATGACGTAAGCATAACTTGTTTATTTGAGTTTTTAACCACATATTAATAGCACCAAAACGACTGCTGGAATAATGGGACTTTTTAGTCTTAATCAGGACTAAAGATATAAAAAATAAGTGTTGAATAACAATAATTTTAATAACATAATTATCTTATAGAAAGGAAAGTAGGTAATAGAATTATTTACAGTGTTCTGAGTTTATGTGAGGAGTAAATTAATATTTTCTTATATAAACTGTAACAATATTCAAATTATTAAAATTTAAAACAACAAGAAAAAATATTATTTATTATTACCTTCAACTGTGGATTTCCGTTTTTGTGCTGACTTGCTCTTTGGTACCATCTTCCGACCCTGGGGCGTTTGAGCAAACATGGAAGGAGAAGTGGTCCTTATGCAGAACATATCAATAGGTCCTGTTGTACTCTTGCTTGACGTTGCCAAATCTAATCTGCTTCCATCGACAGAGCTTGTGCTTTTCCGTTTTGAAACAATTTTTGACCTCGAAAAGAAATTTATAAATTAAAAAACAATAATCCAAGTTTGATATTAAATTTATGTATTTCTATGTTTTTACTATGCAACTTTAGAGAACATGTCAAATTTGAAAACCCTGAGTTGACACCCCAATTTTTCATCATTTTAATAAAGCATTTAGACACATCGTAATAAGTGGTACATCTACCTACTAACCTTGGGTAATGGTCACTTTCCATTAAAGGAATTTAATGATAATGACAATCCTGTTTTTTAATATTTATTACATACAATCATTTTTCTGTTTTCAATTATAATGTACAATGACAAAGGGCTGGATGTGTATTATATGTCTGTTATGTGAATCTTTAATATTTTTTTAAATAATGGCATGAGATCATGTGGCATATAACCCTTGATGTTGACATAACCTAATAAAGACAGATAGATATATTAATAATGACAAAGTCTCATTTTTCTAAAATCACTTACCTGTGTGAAGCTGGCAGTGAGCTCCTATTCCTTATCTGACTCCTAGTCATGGGTGGTGACTCCACATGCTCACTGACTCCTTGGTCCTGCTGTTCCATCTCCAACAGACTCTTGGCGTATTCCTCATCTTGCTTCTCTCGGAGAAGTCGCTGTCTCTCCTCTTCTTCTCTCCTTTCCTCTTCTTCTCTTGTGAGCTGTTGAATAAGTGCAAGTGACTTGGCTTGCTCTTCCTGCTCTTGACGTTCACGCTCAGCTTGAGCTTGAGCTTGTAGTCGGGTGTATTCTGCCTTGAGCTCACCAGGGGTGTACATTTGACGTGCTGGCAGTGGGGTAGTGTGGAGAATGACTAGAAAGAAGAAATAAACGTGGCATCATGAGAATTCAAATTTAGGTGGTCATTCAAGAAGTCCTAACTGTCCTAGACATTGCTTCACCCAGCCTGCCTGTACCTGGAACCTGGAATAGGCAGCATCATGAGGATTTGACTTTAAGTGGTCATCCAATACATCCTAACTTTACTGAACATTGCTTAATTTTAGTGATCTGATGAACACTGGTGTACTATTCAAAATGCCATTACCACTGGCTTCTAGATGTATCAAAAAGACTTCCAGAGATCAATTAACTGAGCTATTGCAATATAAAATGCTATCTTAAACCAAGCACTTTGTTGCTGTTGAGGTGTATGCCCAAAACATGGCATAAACCTCATAAAAAGCACCTAAATACCAAAAGGAGACTGTGCCAAATAGTTAGTCATTTGGTCCAGCCATTTTAGAGTTCTGTTGATTATATGTAAATTAATGAATTTAAATGGATTTTATTGGATAAGATGAGATACTCACTACTATCCCAGGATCCATCATCTTGCCCTGAAAGTTTTTGGTCCACTTCTTTCTTGAACAATTTTTGAATTTGGTTCCACAGATCTTTGTCCACCAGCAATGAGTAGTCCTTGTTTTTACGGAGGAAATGACTCAGTCGTCTCCTGCACATTGGACATGTTAGTTGCTGTTTTCAATAATTTTTTGTAAGCAATCTAGACAGACCAAATGGCTACATGGTAATTTGACTGGCTTGATGAGGATCTCTTGACACACAAGGCATACTACTGACTCCAGAGTGAGTTTGGAATCATTCATCGTGGATTTTGTCTGTTGAATAACAATTGAAGGTAAATTTAAATTCAAAATGTTGAAAAAATCATTCATAATTATTGTTTGAGAGGATGAATGTTCCTGTATTGGAAGATGGGAATCTGAGTGTGCCAGACAAGATACTGTAGTACACATCCCTGGCTTTGTGTATACCAGAAAAATAATAATGTCCACTAATTACATATTCTGAACCAAGCAAAGTGAGGATTGTATTTCTTCTATTTTTAGCCACGCTACTGATAACACAATCAGAGTACCTACCAGCTGGGTATGAGCTAGATTGATAAAATTGATAACAATACTTAATTTTGGTTGTTAGAACTTACCTAGGGATGGTCAGATGCCCAGTGGCAGATGTTGGATCATCAGTACCACATCTCCATTCATATTAAACAGCAAAAAACTATGTAATTAGAACCTTCAAAGATAAGAACACCTTCAGAATATCAAATTATTTGCAAATTTAAAAATACAACAGCAACCAACACTTGACTTTGATTTTTATTGGAATTTTTAAAATGTGCCGCTAAAAGATAGCGTTCGCAATGAGGGAATAGTTGCGTGGGAATTTTTGCTCAAGAAATTTTTTCCCCTCGGCACTTTTATCAATGGTGTGAAGATAGCACAGCTCCAACTTATTTTCTTCAAAGTTCAAAATTTCAAATAAAAATAACACGAGTTAATTTTTTGGTTAAAGATTTTCTTGAATTTCTTTTGAAAATTATCCATTATCTATTATTTCTCTCAAATAAATGAGTTGTTGGTAGATGAAATAGTTAAATTAAATACTTTTTTACCATTTGACGCAATGGCTAAAACCAAGAAGAACCGTAAAAACACAGTGGACCTTATCAAAAAGGTATCAAAGAAACAGACATCCCAAAATCCCTTTGAAGTACATGTGAACAAGTCCAAGTTTAATATTCTTGGACAGAAGTCTAAAAATGATGTGGGCTTACCAGGAGTATCCAGAAGTAAAGCTATTCAGAAGGTGAGAAATATTTCAAATTATACTTCAGCTCTGTCAGAACATTTTTTTCAAACATTGTCTTCAAATGCATGGTCATATATCATGATAGAGGTTTTAGCCTCCATTTGCTAAAAATCCAGCTACTTAAATTATCCTCAACCAGCCTGACTGGGCTGGGAAGAGCCACATCAAAAGAGTTTGAAATTAAATGGTCAACTATTCAAGTCCTCATTGGATATTGCTTAACTTCAGTGTTAAGTGACAGAACAGAACTAGAGTATTCAACAAGCCATAAATGCTAGCTAAATACAATTTTGACAATAAGATGCAAAGCCATACAGATAAACACAATTTTTCACTTGTTATAAATCAATCAATTCTTGATATAGTGGACAAACACATAGACCGCACCATTTAAAAGAATGTCCCTTGCCTTTAAGAACCACATGATGTTAACCAATATTCAACTGTCCTCTTAAACCCACAAAACTGATCGCCCAGGAACTTTGGCTCAAACACAGGGAAGTGGCAGCTTTCCTTGAACTTATTATAAAAGAAGTCAGAATATTGAAGTTGCCTACTGCTACAACAACAACTTTTTACTTATTAATTCATGTACAGTGGCTGGAGGGGCATGGTGCAAGAAAATGAAAATGCTTATGCTATGCAAGAAATAGAAAAAATCAGACAGCTACACACCAAACTTCTTGAGACGAGTTTTTTTCCTAGACATTTGAAAGAGAAATGCAGAGCCTGCTGTCCATTTTTTTTTTTTTTTTTTTTTTTTCTTTTTTCATTTATCACTGTTATTTTATTGTTCATAGAGAGCTATAATAGACAATGGTACATTTACAGTCAGCCAAAGTAAGCATGAAAGTTGCCATCTTGAATGTGAACATCACACTTATCTGCACATTTTGTTACTTCTACTTACTCTGTGAATCATTGCAGAAGTATGCAAATAGTGAGAAGTATCATTGTTTGATGTTTATGTTTATTCTGCTAACTTTAGCGAAAGGAAAGTACAATAATCAACCCAGCTAGAGATCAAACCAAGGAACTGTCCATATTTCCCCCCAAATGCATTAAAGATTTTTAATCATCAGTTAACTCATGAGTGTTTTATTTATTTTTCAGAGAAAAGTTACTCTACTTCAAGAGTACAAAATTCAAGACAAATCAAATAAGTTTCTTGACCGTAGAATTGGAGAGAACAATAAAAACATGACCAAGGAGGACAAAATCATGGCAAGATTCACAGCAGAGAAAATGAGAGCTCACAACAAGGTAGTTTTCTTAAACAATGAAGAAATGTGCATCTACCCAAAATACATCATCACAATAAAAAATGAATAGATGAAAATAATGAAAAAGTAATTCAAAGTAAAACAAACCATTTTTTTAAAAGAAGGGTGGGGTAAATATTACTAAATCTACTTGGAATTCTCACCCTGAGAATTCTTATTAAACCAGAAATGCTGGAATTTAGACAGTTTTACTTTGTCTAATAATACAACACTTCAAATTTTAGTGTGCTCTGATTAATAATAATAATAATTCTCTTCAGTGAAAGATAACCACCAGGCAAGGTTATTTTCAGAAAGCATTTTCTACTTACTAACACTCAGAGGCTTATTATTATGTGGTCATAAAATCAAATAAATGAGGAAAAACTCATGTATTGGATGGGATTGAAACTAACACATCCCTACGCTACCTAGATAACCAGACTAGCGCGTTAAACACTACCAATGCACGTTTTTTGATTCTTTTTTGAAGAAATTGACATGAAGATTTTTTGCATTTAGAATAGGTATAAATTAAATCTATAATCAACATTATTTAAATGTATTAAATAAATATTAGCAAGAGCATCTTCGAGCATCAATCTATTTTAAAGAATTTGTTTTATTCCATTTATTTTTCTCCTCAGAAATCTTCTTTGTTTCAACTTGGACGATGACATAGTTTTAACTCATCAAGGCAGAACTCTGGAGGAAATTGAGCAGTTTGAAGATCCCCGCAGTGATGATGAAGATGATCAGGATGGCAGAAATATGAAGGGGACACTCGACGGTGAGTGTAGTTCTGAAAAAAGTGCAAAAATCAATAGAACCAATCCCAGAGTAGATATCTCATAAGAATTTTTTAAGAAATATTTTCCTTGGGTAGGAATCAAACCTATGATCTTGATGTTATTTCTATGCAGTCTACCAAGTTTTGCATATCTATTATAAGGTATATCATACCTATCTATAGGTAGTTATTATAGAGAGTTGTAGATAGTGTAGGTAATCACAAAATTGATGACCATTGTAAATTCTACACCCAAGCAGTTTCCAACTCATTGGAAACTTTTTTGATACTTTCTTGTGAACTAAAGGAAGAAAAATCCAACATGTTGGAAACCAGTAGGAATCCGGTAACAATCTCATACTGGATTGTGATTTTTTTTCTTTTTTCTCTCTCATTAAAGTCAGATCATTTATCTCATACCCCACTAAGTAGGTATCAGAAATATCTACCTATAGACATTGTCATGGTGGAACTCAAAATGAACTGGATTTGAATTTCAATTTCTTTTCTGTTACCTTGTGTGTGGTATTCCATTTAATCACAAACCAGTTACTATTGAGTTCCAGCCTCCCTGGTGTAATGGTTGTGACTACTGCCCGTAGTCCAGATATTACAAGTTCGATTCCCGGTTGGGGCCGACTTTTCGAAGAAAATTCTGTTCCCTCCATACATGTGAGGCTGGTATTTCCGGCCCTACCCAGGCTGGGTGAGGTTAATGTGGGTAGCTGGTACGATTCCCAGCGAATGGAGGGTAAAACCCGCGTCCTGACTACTTCAAATCAGTGTGTTAAAACCAAATAGAATCAACTGGTCACAAAAGATTTAAATAGAGGTCGGTATGATAAATGGTGCTTCTCTTGTGGAACTCCAACCAGTCTATAATAATAATACTAATGAGTTTCCAAACAGAGTGGGCAACAAACATCATTCTCTCTTTCCCCCTCCCCTCAGCCGAGTTCGTGAAGCTGGCCCACTTCGGTGGCGGCATGCTCTCAGTTACTAATGAATTTCCAAACAGTGGGAAACAAATGCCGTATTTTTCTTTCTAACCAAAGTTAACCAAACGGGAATAAAATGAACTAAACTGGAAGCAAGTCATTTTTCTTTTGGAAGAGGAAAAATTTCCACTTCCAAAGTTAACCAAAGTGGAAGTAGAAAATTCTAGCTTCCAGTTCTTTTATAGGTTAAGTCCATTCTTTATCTTTAAAAGTAACCAAACGCATTTTTCTTTTACGAATGACCTTGGAATAGAATGGAAATATTTGGAAGAAACCTAACCAGGAAATTTTTTTTGGTTAGAAAGAAAAATACGACTATGAATTTCCAAACAGTGGGAAACAACAAACTTCATTCTCTCTTTCCCCCTCCCCTCAGCTGAGTTCGTGAAGGAGGCCCACTTCGGTGGCGGCATGCTCTCAGTGGCGGCGCAAGATGGCGAGCTCAGCCGCCAGGACCTCATCAGTCAGCTGATCGCCGACTCCAAGAAGCGCAAATACGAGAAGCAGCAGCTGAAGGAATCTACGGTGAAGCTTACCGAACAGCTGGATAGCGACTGGAAGGACCTGCTCCGCTGCTACATCCCACTAGAACAACAACAACAGAATCCACTGTAAAGGCCACTCCCAGTATAACACCTCCTGCCCCCCCAGCTGCGCCGCCTCCCAAACCACCTGTGGACAAGAACTCGTTTGATTTTCTAGTCAAGGAGTTGCGATTTGAAGCCACTGGAAAAGTGAGTGTTTTTTTTAGTTTTTACAAGAGTGGAGTTTTCAGTATTATTACAATCAAAATTATAGATAGTGGATAAGAACTTGTTTGATTTTCTAGTGAAGGAGTTGCGATTCGAAGCCACTGGAAAAATGAGTTTTTTTTAGTTTTTACAAGAGTGGAGTTTTCAGTACTATTACAATCAAAATTATACATAGGAAGGGTTTCGAAATTTCTCAATTTTCGTTTTTGATAAAAATCATCTTCTTTTTATTTATTGTCTATAATGTTTTCATTTAGGTATTTATTGTCATTATTGTTTTTATTTATATGACTCTTATTTTGATAGAAAGTTGAAAAAGAAAGTTCAAAATCAATTCGCGTGAGCAAAAGTAAAAAGTCGGAAAGGAAACCAGTTGCTTTTTAATTTCCTTAGTTTATTTTTTTTTTTTTAAATGGAAAAATGAGTCTGGCTGGGGGACTATAAACAGGGAGTAGACCAGCATTGGCTTAGTTGTGGGGGCCCTTGTCAATTATTAGCCTCCTTGTAAACACAGTGGTAGAAGGGCAGAGTCATTCCTCCTCTGTCTGGCTACCATCGTTCACGAGGACGCCACCTATGATGATGGAAAAATGTTTTCAAGATAAGGTCTTGTAATCATTTTTCAAAAAATAAAATAAAGCTGTGTATTCTAAACCCCCCCTCAGATAATTATTTTCAAGTGAAACCGATTTCCAAAAATTTGTAACATAGATCGTTTTTGGAGACACATGCGCATGCAATTATTTTTTAATTTGATACACTAGAATAGAATATTTATTTATTTACAAATAAAAAACTTACTCCATTCCGTGACCTTCTGGTATCGACCCAAGGATACATGCAGCATTACCCTTCTGAATGGCACGACCAATTCTTTGGGCAAGAAATTGTTTAGATCGGGGTTCACCCGTACATCTAAACAATTTTTCACCCAGTTGGTTCAGCCATTACATTACATAATTCCTGGGGTCTTTTCTACAGAAAAGAAGAAATTCCTATGTGCTGCGTCCATTATTTAGAACTATTGCACCCAATATAGCTTGGTTCAGCCATTCCTTCGAGGCAGCACTTCACGCACCCAATTATTAAATTAGTCTTTGGTAGACGTAATTTCAAATAAGTTACAACACACATGTGGTGATACCAGGGCCGGGTCATTCTTACGCCAACGACTGTCATTGGCAGTCCAGCGTGGAAATGCCTCGAGCCTGGTAGGCACCATGTGTCGTGAGAAGAATGATGACATGTTTGTTATATGAAATATTAAATATTGACATTAAAAAATTATTAAATTGAAATTGAAATTTCGACAGCCCAGTGACAAGCTCAAGTCCGAAGACGAAATCATCCGCCAGGAGAAGCACAAGCTAGAGCAACTGGAGCGGGAGAGACTCAAGAGAATGAGTCTGCATGAGGAGGACAAGAGACCCCGCACGGGCGGGAGGGCGTACAAGAGTGCGGATGACTTGGACGATGGGTCAGTATCGTATAATTTCACCTTATTATTATCGTATAATTATTTATTGATTTACTACATGACAAACAAGATATAGTACAAGCTAACATAATTAATAGACTTGGTACGTAAGAAAGGGGCGAGGTTAAAGACCTATTTCTTTGCTACCTTCGACTTCTTTTACTCTGTCTTTTACCCGCTCAAGCAGGGTCGACGTTGTCCTCATGGTTGGTTGGTTTTGGCACATTTTTTACGGCTGGATGCCCTTCCTAACGCCAACGATTCTATCTGATTTAACGTCCTGCATTAGGACGAGGGTTTTACCCTCCATTCGCTGGGAATCGTACCAGCTACCCACATTAACCTCACCCAGCCTGGGTAGGGCCGGAAATGCCAGCCTCACATGTACGGAGGGAACAGAATTTTCTGTGTGAACAATCTGCTCCAACCAGGGATCGAACTCAGGATCTCTAGACTACGAGCCGTAGTCACAACCGTTACGCCACGGAGGCTGTAGTTAAATAAATTATTTATTTTTATTTACTATAAATAAGCATACTGTCCCGGTAGCTCAGTGGTAAAGGCGGCACTCTGTGAATCCAGAGATTCCAGAGGTCGTGGGTTCGAAACCCAGCGGGGACATGACAAGTTATCCTCCCATTTGGGATTTTTACCACATAATAATATGTCTTGGGCTTACTGCTGGAATAATGGGACTTTAGTCTTAAATGAGCAGTATAAAAAAGGCGATATTATTATTATTATTACTATAAAAAAATATTTATTTTTATGTACAATTAAAAAAGAAGCATACTGTAAAAAAAAATTATTTTTATTTACAAAAAATAAGCATATTGTAACACCAAACAAACTTGAAAATATGTACAAAGAAAGATAATCATTAATAATTACCTGGTAGCAGCTAAAGTAATGATATACGATATCTTTGAGTTAGGCCTTAAAGGTGAAGTGTATTAATTATTTGAGCTGAGTATATCTCAAGACAGGTCCCAGTGAACTTAAACTTGGGTTGGTCTCTTTCTTAGTTTGTCCCGGTAGCTCAGTGGTAAGGCGGCACTCTGTGAATACAGGGGTTTCAGAGGTCGCGGGTTTGAAACCCAGCCGGGACATGACAAGTTATCCTCCCATTTTGGGATTTTTACAACATAATAACACGTCTTAGGCTTACTGCTGGAATAATGGGACTTAATAGTACTAATCGAGCAGTATAAATAAGGCGATATTATTATTATTATTATTATTTCTGGAAAATATGTAATACGAACAAAATAAAATGTTCATTCTTATAATGTTCCTTGTAATTTGGTTCCAGATTTGCTCTTGAGAATGTAGACGAAGATGATCATCAGAGCGAAACGAGTGACAAAGAAGAAGAGAAATCAGATGAGAACAGTGAAGAAGAAACGGATGCAGAAGAGGAGGAGGAAGAAGAAGAAGAAGAAGAAAATAACGACAAAGAAGATGACGGTGATAAAATGGAAGAAGAAAATATTGAAAACACTGTTAGTAGTCCGAAAGGAGTTAAAAGAAAACTTGATGAAAGTGAAGAGAAAAATGATGAAAGTGATGAAGAAAATGAAAATGAAGTTGATGAAACAGATGGAGAAGAAGATGAAGACAGTTTTGATGATCTAGTCGATAACGAAGACTCTAATGAAGATAGTGAGAAAGAAGAAAGTGATACTGAAGAACAGAACGTTCAGATAGTTGAAGTAGGCAAGAAAAAGAAGCTGGATGCAAAGAGTAGCAAAAAGAAACTGAAAGATGGCTCAAGAGACGAAGAAAGTGAAGCAGGAGAGAGCAACAAAAGTCAGTCCACAACGAAAAAAAGTCTTAGATTTTCTTCAGACAGTCAAACACAAAAAGATGCTCTCAGAAATGAAGATGTAAGTAAACCTGTACAGAAAAGTATCCTCAAAAATAGCAAAAACGAAAATGAAGACGCTGAAATGAAAAATATTGAAAGTAAAGAATCTAAAGTTCTGGAAGAAGAGCTAAAGCAGAGTTCGGATTTGCCTTTCACTTTCGAAGTCCCAAAGGAGTATGAAGAGTTGTGTGAATTATTAGATGGGCGAACGTTGGGTGATGTAAGGATCATTCTGGAGAGAATGATCAAAGTGAACCATTGGAGTTTGGGAGGAGACAACAAGGCGAAGCTGAACGAGGTCTTTGCATTTCTGCTTCAGTATTTGGATGACAGTGTGGACGCGCGGGAACCCAAAGTAAGTTGAAACTATGATATCTTACATTATTACTTCCGGAAAATTTCTAATATCAGAAATCGGAAGTATTGTGTTCGTTTTTGTAAAAAAAAAAATGCTCCGATTTTTTTTTTTTTTGCTGCTCCGATTTTTTTATATAGGAGGTTATTGTTGCGAAACTTTACGAAAGACACATTGAGGGACACGGAAAATACAGACACTGACAAGTTTTTATTTATTGGGTTGGTAGTCAATCGCACACTGATCTTGGTTAGTTGGTTCCCTCTTGGTCACCCGAGCTTTCTGCCGCAGTGTCCAGCCGCTGCCCGTCCGATCATCGCTGGAACTGGTTGACTTCAGGAAACAGGGTAGTCATCCCGATCTACACAGTTCGCGACCGTACAGTTATCATATAATATGTGAGTGTTAATCGCAAGAGTGATGTCCCAATAACATAAACCCGAAAACTTATTAATATTTCTAATTATTGATGACTGAAACACCGTCTCCCAGTGTAAAGTAAATAGCCTTAACGATTGAGCTCAGTAGTTCGAGAGCTTTAGGGTTGTATGCAGAGTTCTCACTGTAGGGATGCCTGGGTCATTTGTCCCTTCAGCTGATTTTGTTATTCAGAGACGTTTGTTTAAAGCATCTGTGCGCATGTGCATTCAGAACAGTGAACCCTATAGGGATTACAAAATCGTCTCTGCATACCAGCTTAACTTTTTATATTTATCAAATCATCCAAAGCCTGTATGTATCTAGTAAAGTATGAACATCTGGAGGGTTCTGAGTTAGAAAAACTCGAGCCCTCACCCCAGTGTCTTTCAAGAATTGGTTCATTTGAAATTTAGTACCTTTGCTAAAATCGGGTTTATTACAGAATATTTTGAAATTGAGTAAATTATTTTTTATGTATACAACAATTTTCAATTTACTTAGTGGAAACATCCAAAGTCACTGATTTAAATATTTTATAATTTTGAATTAGGTATGAGATTATAATTGTTAAAAAGTCACCATTTATGTATAATTATTATTGAAAAGTCACCATTTATATCAGTTTTAGGAATCAAAGATTTTCCTTTTTTTTCGTGGTATTAACATTGAAAAGTCACCTCGTAAAAAGTATAAATAATGCAACTTTAACTCACCTAATGCTGTAGTGCATTGACGATAGTGACATCTCCAAAACAGCATTGATTACTTGGATTGGGTCTCAGTGATTTGATTTCTCATAGACAAGACACTTGTGCCCATGACAAAGGATTTACTTTTACAGTTCAGCCTTTTTACAGAAAGTAGCTTGTCTCACTGGACTCTATAAGATAAGAACTTGTTCGAATGTAACTTGGTCTCCTATTGGTTGATTATACTCAATGGGGAGTCATCATCAGTTTCTTAGAGGCTAGACTTCTTTGTAGCCATTTTTGACGATCAAGAGCTAACCTCTTGAGTTGGTAAATCCAGAGTATCAACAGCATTATCTTCGGTAACCCTGAGCATATTGAACATCCTCATTTGAGCAGAGGACCATCCTTTAGGAGTTATAGATTTGTCCATTGTTTATACTGGCTTCTTGTGTCCATCACTTCAGTTACTAAGGACTTTGCAAATCCTTCATCTGGAGCAGGACCTTCACAACATCCCTAGACTGTTCATTGTTTGTTTTCCTGTGTCCATCACTATATCATTACAAGGACTTTGCAAATCCTTCATCTGGAGCAAGGCCTTCACACTTCCCTTATGATGTTTCATTGTTTGTAACCTCTTGTCCATCACTATCATTCATTACTAGGACTTTGCAAGACCTTCTCTGGGAAGTGACATTCCAAACAGCTTGATGTTCTTGGATTTGGTCCAGTGTGATTTCCTGGTACTTGTCCCTTATCATTTACTTCTTAAGTTAGCATTTTTTACAGAAGACTTGTTCACGACTTCCTCCTAAGACTGTTCATTTTTTCTATTGTTGTTTACATCAATGGGATCATTCAACATTTTCACAAGTGCTCATTTAGAGCAAGGACCTTTTTTATGATGATTGTTATTCTTTAAGATATTTGGGGTTTGAACTTATTTTTGGAGAGACCTTTGGAAGTACATTTCATAGGTTGTTCTTTTGAATGGAGCTATATTGTATTGTTTTTTATGTTAGTATTTATAGTTAAATTGCAATTGATTTGGTCTAAGAGACCTTTTTAGTTAGTTTTTTAAGGATCTGGAATTTTTTGAGACTACTTTTCACAAGTGCTCATTTAGAGCAAGGACCTTCTTTTATGATGATTGTTTATTCTTTAAGATATTTGGAGTTTGAACTTATTTTTGGAGAGACCTTTGGAGTACATTCATAGGTTGTTCGTTTTTGAATGAAGCTGGACTTGGGTAGTATTTTTTACTATAGATTTTTTATGTTAGTATTTTTTATAGTTAAATCGAATTGGATTTTGTTAAGAGATCTCTTTAGTTAATCTTTTTAAATGGGAGCTGGAATTTTTTGAGACTACTTTTCACACAATCCTCGAGACTATTGATTGTTTTCTATTTGGTGTGTATCAGCATTATTACCAGAACTTCACGAATCCTCATCTAGAGCAAAAACCTTCATAACATCGCTTAGGCTGTTCTTTGTTTTTTTTTTATCCTGTTTTTCCTGTGTCCACCATCAGCATTATTAGGGCAGAACTTCACAAAACCTCATCTAGTCAAAACCGTCAGGAAACACCCAGGCTGTTCATATATATTTTTTTTTTTCAACCTGTTTTTTATGCCAATTTAAGTTCTGCTGATTTCATAGTTAGATCGCGTCATTTTGTTGCTATATTGTCTGGTTTCTTTGTCCCAGTTGAGTTTGTTCTTGAAAATTTGTTCCTTGATTTAGATCATTTTGAGCGACTAGATTCCATGAAATATTCATTTTCTTCTATCCCACAAGAACAAGGTTCCATTTTATTATTATTTTAAATGCAAACAGGATCTTGTCCACATAAAAATCGTTTGTTTGGATTATTTCAATTTTTCATGAAAATTTCTCAAGGGTATTATTTTGTTTTATCTTTTTTGTTAGAGACTTTTAAGGTAGTTGGGCTTTGTTTAAACTTAAGTACCAACTAACTTTTTTGATATTTTCTCATTTTTAGCTATTCTTTCTGAGATTAGTTACAGGTGGTGGTGAATCCTCATCTAAAGCAAGGACCTTGACAACTAACTCTAGGTTGTTTATTGTTTGTATTTAGTGTTTCCTGTGTCCATCGTCTTTGTTACTAGATCTTCACAAATCAGCCAAGTTGTTTTTTTTTTCTTCTTTTTTTTAAGCCTATCGAGATTCTGCTGCTTTCCTAGTTAGATCTCGGCATCTTGTGGCTGAAGCATCTGGTTCCTTTGTGCGAGTGGAGTTTTTCCTTGAAATTCAGCTCCTTGAATTATGTAGATCATCTTGTAATAGAGACTAGATTCCATGAATTAATATTGATTTTTTCATATTTGTCTTACTCCGTCCGACATGAGTGAGGTTCCCAATCTTTGAAATTTTGTAGCATGCAAATTGAAGTAGAATATTGTTCTCTAAAAAATCTTTTGTTTGGATTTTTTTATGGATTTTTTATGAAGCTTTTCTCATTGGGGCTGAAAGGAGTTGGACTGTCTTTTATCTTAATAGGTATTTTCTCGTGGGTATTCTCTTTGTAGGTAGCTGGAATTTGTTTAACTCTGTTGGTAGATAGTCGAGACCTTTAAGGAGTTTGGGCTTTTTTAAACTTTTTAAGTACCTATTGACTCTTTTCGTTTTTTTCTCATTAATGAGATTATTCGGTACGAGTATTCCCTTTGACAGGAGGTACAGGGTAGTAAAAATGATATCTTCTTGAATTTTAGGATTAGAGATTTCTTGTTGGTTTTTTTTTCCATTGCTATTCTTTTTTAAGGATTTATGCTAGATTAAACTTTTTATGTAAAAAAACTCATTAGTTTTTTGTCATGGTTGATTTTTTCTGATTTCAGTTAAATATGAGAATGTTTGAACTTTTATTTATATTTTAGATAATTTTATCACGTGTTTTTTTATGACTTTTATTAGAGAGTTGAGTATTTTCTAGATCTGGTTTTAAGTTTAAATTTTAGAAAGATTTTTTGTCCTTTCTCGTGGTGTTGTTCTATTTGAAGTACTTTCTAAGGTCTTTTTGTTGTTATTTTCAAAAAAAAATTAAGAGATTTTGTCTTTGTTTGAACTTTCTCAATAGAGATTTTTTATTTATTTTTTCTTCTTCTTTTATGATGATTGTTATTTTTGAAAATATTTTCTTTTTTAATGAAACTGGACTTAGGTAGTTTTTGTTGTTGTTCTTTTTTTTTTTCTTCTTCTTCATTTTATTATTTTTATGATTGAATGAAATTGGACTTTGTTAAGAGACCTTTTTTGTCTTTTGAAGGGAGCTGGAATTTGTTGAGACTATTTTTCACAACATTCTCAAGACTGTTGTTGATTGTTTTCTATTCGTTGTGCATCAACATCTACCAGAACTTCACAAATCTTCATCTAGAGCTAGGTAGGACCTTCACAAAATCCTTCAGGCTGTTCTTATTTATTTATTTTGACATCTTATTATTATTATGAATGTTCATTGTTTTCAACCTGTCTTCCTAATGTCCATCGAGTTTCTGCTGCTTTCATGGTTAGTTCTCACCATCCTGTTGCTAATGTTTGTTGTGTTGTAACCAGCTTAGCTTGAGCTGGGGGAGTGATGGTCTCCAACCAACTTAAGTGGAAAAGGTGGCTTGTTCTGAATCACATATTTCTATGTGCGATAAACCATTATGAGAACTTGGGCTATTTCTTTATACCCATTGAACTCTTGGGAAATGCTTCTTATTTGTTCGAGTAGAATTTTTTCTTGAAATTTGGCTCCTCGATTTACAATTTCTTGTTATAAGGACTAGATTCCATGAAATATTTCATTATTTCAAATATTGTTTACTCCATCAAAAAAGACTTGTGAGGTTTCATTTATTTTTTTTTGCCATCTATATACCCAAATATAATTTGTCTTTAAGAATCATTTTAGTTGACTATTTCTAATCGCTGATTTTCTTTTGGGGGTCAAGGGAGTTGGACTATCCTTGAACTCTTTCTGTATTTTCTCATTTTTTTAGAAGAGTATTTGGAGATTTGTTTTTTTTTTGCCATCTATACTCAAACAGAATTTTGTCTTTAAAAATCATTTTATTTGATTATTTTTAATCGCTGATTTTCTTTTGGGGGTCAAGGGAGTTGGACTATCCTTGAGCTCTTTCTGTATTTTCTCATGGGTATTCTTTTTAGAAGAGTATTTAGAGATTTGTTTTTTGCCATCTATACTCAAATAGAATTTTGTCTTTAAAAAATCATTTTATTTGATTATTTCTAATCGCTGATTTTCTCTTGGGGGTCAAGGGAGTTGGACTATCCTTGAGCTCTTTCTGCATTTTCTCATGGGTATTCTTTTTAGAAGATTTGTTTCATCTATACTCAAATAGAATTTTGTCTTTAAAAATCATTTTATTTGATTATTTTTAATCGCTGATTTTCTTTTGGGGGTCAAGGGAGTTGGACTATCCTTGAGCTCTTTCTGTCTTTTCTCATGGGTATTCTTTTTAGATGGGTATTTGGAGATTTGTTTTTTTTTTTGTTTTTGTTTGTTTTTTAGTACCTTATTTAAATGAGTTGAGCTTCTTTAAACATTTTCAGTACTGACTTTTTTGTTGACATTTTCTCATTGTTTTACTTTTTAAAGGAAGTTCAGTTAGTGAACATTTTAAAGGCAGTAGTGCTTTCTTTAAACTTAAGTACAAAGCTTTTTTTATTTTCTCATAGCTATTTTTTGCAACGTAGAGCAAAGACCTTCAATAATTTTTTAGAGCTTTTCTTTTTTTTCATCCTCTATTTCATGTATCCATTATCATCAAGTCCAAGTCCTCATGATGGTTGATCGCATATAGAAATATGTGGTTCAGGACGAGCCAACTTTGAAATAATATTGGCTGGAGACCATCACTCCCCCCTCCAGCTGTAGCCAAGCTGGCTGGCTACAACAACAACAAAACATCCCGTCAGAAAATTTTCTGAGCTGTTCATTGTTTTCTGTCCCTTGTTTCCTGTTTCCTCCTTCATCATTACAGTTTCATAATTGTCATTTAAGCGACCTTCACAATCCTCAGGTGTTCATTGTTTCTATCTGGTTTCCTGTGCCATCATCATAAAGCAACAACCATTCATAGACCCCATTCAAGCTAAACTTCACAAATTCTCCAAGCTGTTCATTGTTTTCCATCCGTTCTTTCCCTTGCTCATCGTGTTTTGCTGTTTTCCTAGTTAGATCTTGGCATCTTGTGGCTAATGCATCAGATTCTTTGTCCGAGTGGAGTTTTTCCTTGAAATCTGGCTCCTCCATTTAGATCATCTTATTTTATTAGTAATTTTCTTGGGGGAGTTTTAAGGGGGGAGGTGAAAAGAGTTTGCGTCCGAGTGTAATTTGTCCTTGAAATCAGTCTTCTCCATTTAGATCATGTTATTTTAATAATGAGAATTTTCTTTGGGCAGTTTCAAGGGGGGGTTGAAAAGAGGTTCTGACTCTTTTTATTTATTTTCTCATTCATATTCTCTTTGTAGGTAATTTGATTTCGTTTTAACTTTTTTGGTAGAAACCTCTGAGGGAGTTGGGCTTTATTTATTTAATCTTTTAAGTACAGATCATTTTTTTCTTTCTCATTGTAGTTTGAGGAAGTTAGAATTAAACGAATTGTTTGTTATAGGCGTTTAAAGGAGCCGAGTTTTGCTTTTTTAAAAATGTTTGAGGCTTCTTGGTTTTTATCATGCTTGTTCTTTTTGAAGTGAGTTAATTAAAGAATCGTTTGAAAAGTTCGTGGACTCGGTAATGAGGGGTGAATTTAAGGGCTGTCATTTGCCCTAGTTTTCTTTTTGGTTTTATTTGAGCTCGTCACACTAGTCCAGCGAGATACCAATGCATTGATTCCAGTGGCGTAGCTGGATTTGTTCAGGTCCTTGAAATTGCTGGTCACGGCCTCTTTGACATCCAAATCGAACTCAAATCTTCTTCCATCGAGACATTTCTTCAGTTATTGGAACAGATGATCGCACGAATCAATCTCTGGTGAATAGGGTGGGAGGGGCAGGAATTTCATCGTGAAATAGGGGCCATAGGTGTTGTTACGTGTGTTGCATTGTCTTGGTGAAAGAGCACTTTCTTCTTGGCCAATATAGAGTTGTTGTACATAGAGGGGTGAAATGTTAGTACACCTCCTGGTTCCCCCCTGGGCAACGCATTGACATGCGGCTAAAGTACTGACAATTTCGGTGATCAACAATCACTGCCATCAGATTTCCTGATCAAGTTTATTTCATAATATGTCTTCTCGCTTTGAGATGTGAAATAAAGCCATACGATAATAAATAAATAAATAGAATTGTTTACTTTGGTCTGTCTTGAGTCGTTTACTTTGGGTGCCCAATAATGTTGTTTTTCGCTTTTCCAAGTAGGTAATGAAGATGAAGATGACACCACTCCATTTCCAAAACCCGAAGCTATGCCTTTCCTGCCGCGGAACAACTTTTGCCTTCTTGGGGGCAGGTTTCTTCTTGGCTGTCCACTGTATTCACTGTTCCTTGGTCTCTTGTGTATTGGTGAATCCAAGTTTTCATCACAGGTTACTAGTTGTCATATTTGTGGTTATCACAATCTGATCAGAATTACTCAAAACTCGCTTCACTATTGCTCAACTTGGGACTCGAACCACCGACCTCCCGAAGAAAAGGTCACAACCATATCGATCAATGCACTGAGGTCGGTATCGTTTTGTGGATCTCATCTTGTTGTGTTTGTTGGTCCGGGGCGCGTGAGCTAAGGCGGCACCCCTCTCGAGCAAATCTTTTTCATGCTCAAATGACAATGATATATTTTATCGTTGACATGCAATTAGGGTATTCCCGTTAATATTCTCCCGTACAACCGGTACCATTAATATTATTTTTTTTTTAATGTACATTTAGCAGGATGCTATAAACTCTTTCCACAGAGATCTCCACTTTATCATCAATTTTTGGTTGTGTTGTTTGTTTTTTGGTTTGTTTGTTTTGTTTTTGTTTTTGTTTTTTTTTTTTTTTGAGAAATGTGCAAATTTTTATGCAGTTTCTGCAGTCCATCCTCATTTTGTGTGATACCTGACAACAAATTTTTTTTCGTCACTCACTGGCGTCCACTACGGGGCTTTATCATCTACAGCCGGTACGGACCGCGTTTTAAAATCAGCTTCCCCACTTGAAAGCCATTTATTTTGAAGGAGTAGGGCAGTAATGTGAAATCCAAACTGGTTTTGATTTCCACCGCAGCGTGCCTTCGGAACACATAGATTTTATCGCAGCATGCACCTCATCTTTTCGAAACGGTCTTACAAGACAGTATTTGTCTGAAACTATTTAAATCCAAGCTACGATCTTATCAAACGACTTCTATTTGTTTTGAACTTTTATGGTTGAAACCTTTTTCTTGTAGTATTTTCTCATGATTGTCGTCCGAAGTCAATTTATTGGCGTTTGAATGGTTAAATATTTATTATTCTCTTATCTCATTTTTAAGAATCAGCTTAATATGATGTGTATTTTAATTTTTAGTTTCTATGGTTTTGTGAAATCGTTGGAAATAAAGGTTTCTTTATAAGGTCTGTTTTTTTTTTTTCGGGTTTTCTTTGTTTAAGAATTGACTTGATGGCTTGGTAAATTATATTGTCTGATGATTCCTATAAACTTTGGTCTTCGAGGGCGGATCAAGAGTACCGTGTTTGAGAAACCAGTGCAAGATACTTTATTTTTGGTTCTATTTTCGAACGTAGTCTTCTTTCCAGGTACAAATTCTTCGCAACTGCCACTTTTTAACCCTTCAAAAGTAGAGCTCCTCGACTTTAAATAGCCCTTTGTCTGGCAATGACGAATCATTTGAGCTGTACTTTCAATTTGCATAATCGTGTCAATAACCTGTAATATGCTGAGTTATTGTATTTCCTTTTTCCAACAAGTCAATGAGAATTATTCCCTTTGCATCCCAAAAACGGTAGCCATGACTTTTCCGGCCGATTGGACCGATTTCGCCTTCTTTGGGGCAGATTGTCCAACCAAAGTCCATTTTTTTAACTGCTGTTTGGTTTCTGGGTTATAGTGATGTATCCAGGTTTCATCAACGGTCACAACTCGACGCAAAAAATCATCAGGATTGCGATTGAAGAGTTTTAAGCAAGCCTTTGCAACAATTGAGCCGAATTCGTTTGTTGTACTTGTGAGCAATCGCGGCACCATCGCGCTGATAGTTTTCTCATGCCCAGCTTATCATGAAAGATTTTGAAGACCGTTCCATATGAAATGCCCACACTCTCAGCTACTTCACGCACTTAACGACTAGTAGCTTGATCGATAAGGCGGCGACTTGTACCTGGAGTCGGTGTCAAGTCGCGGTTTCAGGTAATTAGTAAGCGAGTTGAGATTTGATATCCGAAGTATTAACACAAATATGATAATTTTTTTCACTTTACTTCACGCATTTGTTCGGCGAGCTTTGAGAATCATATCATGCACTTTTTCCACGACTTCCTCGGTACACACGTCTTCTGGGGTCCTGGGCGGTCCTGGTCAAAAATGCTTGTGCGCCCTCGTTTAAATTCATTAAACCAAAAGCGAACAGTGGTCATAGAAGGTGAAGAGCTCCCGTACACAGATTTAACTTTGATTTTATTTCATCACATTTTTTCCGTGCAAAAAAAGGAATCGAATAACTGGTCGGTACTGTCATCAATCATCAATATACGCTACATTTTTAAGTTAAATACAATAAAATAATTTAAGACGCACACCAATGATTGTTGCTGTAGCAGGTATCTCAACACAATCTTTTTTTTTTACATGTTAGATGTGTTTAGACTGTGTTTTTATATCTTGCAACTTCAAGTGACCGATAAATGAAAACTAAGCGAGGAATCAGTTTCAAACTTTGGATGTAGTCATTTGAGATGTCGTTCTATCAAAAGTATCAAGTTTCACCAATGTTGTAACATGTCCCTAAACACGGGTACTTATTGATCCATCTACGTAGTTGTTCTTTTTTTTAATTTTCGTAGGGAGTTGCCTAACCTTACCATGAAATGATTCCACATGAAAAATATTGAATTTTTTTGAATCCTGATTTTTTTATTTTTTTGAATCCTGCTTTTTTTTAATATGTTCTTTTTAGGGTTTGAAGGAGATTGTTAATTAAATATTATTATTTGTGATCTATTCTCTCAAACAATTGTTGTTGGTTTTTTTTATAATATGTATATTTGTAATTTAATTTGTACTTTTATGAGAGGACATAATATGCCATAGGATTTATTCCTATATTTGTAATTAATTTGACTTATGAGAGACATAATTATGCCATAGATTTATTCTATTGAACAGTAAATTCCTTTTTCAGACATTGGAGGTCGTTTGAAATTATTTTATGCCCATATTTTCATACAGTTTCCTCATGCAATACCTTGTGTTTTGCTCTTCTTTTTCGCTCATTGTCTTTTTCGTCAGGGCACCAAATCTGTGAATGAACATAATTACATTTTTTGGTAATGGTATGCATTTGGATTTTTTTTTTTTAAGTTATTCATAAATATCAATAGCCCTAGTTATCACTTTAACTATTACAATACTATTTTCTAAAATATATTTCAAAGGTAAAACATTTCTTCAAACTCACTACCGAGAGGAAGCGTGCCTCTGATTTAACATTTAATTTCCTAAGTTTACTTTCACTCCATTCACCAATTTGAAGGAAATTAGAATTTTTAATTACTTATTTATCAGACATCCCTCTCCTTTTGTCCCTCCCCACTCCTTCTCTTTTCTCACCTTTCAGCAACCCACATTTACTGCCAGCTCATATTTAAAATTAGGGTATGTTCAAATGGTTGTCTATCACAAGATAGGTAAAAACCGAAATAAAGTAAATAATATATTATACTTACATTTTCAGTTATGATAACATACAGATGACTTTTCAATGGTAAAATTGTATCTTGTTTCAATAAATGGTGACATAGTGACTTAGCAATACATAAATGATGACTTTTCAATGGTGATTTCATTTAAAATTTCATATAAATAAAACAATAGGTACTTGTACTTTTTTTGTTTGTTTTTTGTTTGCAAATGAATTCATTTTATATTTACAAGCAATGAGACACAATAAGAATAAGTAAATATGTGGGGAAAAGATAACAATTTTATTTTTTATTTAAATTTATTAGAGTGTGCAAACATACAATTATGTTATATAGGTACACTATGAAATATATACATATAAAAAAAATACATTTTCAAATAATTATTCATTAAGAGTTCAAAACAGAAGTGGGATCATAATTATGAAAGACAAACAAAGAAGTCATTAGGATATTCTTGCATTCTTATAATTTTATTTTTAATAATTTCAATTAAAATCATTTTACTATGGTTCCTCTCGAATGCTCTTGGGGCCGAGTTATGAAACAGGATTAAAGGCGGAATTCATAGACGATTTTGTAATACATCTGTGGTGCTAAGTCACGGATTGCGCACTGTGTACGATAGGGAAAACCGACGCTTAGCAATGACTTGAGTTATTGAATTTGTCTATCAATTTCGCCCTAAATATCCAGGATTTGTTAATCCAACGAACAGCTGATATAAATGCGCTGTGAAAGGTTGAAATTCCCACTAGAGAGCATGTTATGGGTAATTCATAAGTCGGACTTAGTTATGCCCAGTAGCGTAGCTAGACCTACATTTCGGGGGGGGTGGGTGAATTTCGCCTAGGTATTAGTTCATATTTGCTAGTATTTCCTTGGAATTTCGGGGCTTGGGATTTCCCAAACCCCTCCCCAACCCCCCCCCCCCTGGCTTACCCACTGGTAATGTCGTGCTAACCCACCAATTGTGAGATGATTTTTTCGACGCTCGTCTGCTTCCCTACCGGAATTATTAGATTTCAGCACTTACCTGGTCTGCATAGAGAGCATTTTAGACCACTGCACCATTGAGGCATGTGCTTAGTGGCGGTCCTACCTTTCTTACATGTTCTAACTGCCCCATTGACCAATCCTGTGCACGTTGTATGCTTTCAACGCCTTTGTGTCTCATTCTCTCGTAGCGATTCTTATGGCCGGTTCTATCAATTTTACGAAACCTCGGTTTGGTAAGAATCTCGGATTGGAAACGCTAGTTCCAAAAGGATTCGTGTACCGGTATGAGGAAATACGAGATTGAGCCAAACGGAGCGAGGTTTCACGAACCTCGGTTTTTTCATTCATTGATAGAACCGGCCATTATTGTCTTTATGATCCACTCCTTCCATTTACTTGGCGTATGATTGTCCCGTTCTATCGATCGGTTCCGTGGTGGAGATGCTTTGGCTTCAGGATAACTTCTTGGGCACTGGGAATTTTGAACTAAAATTTTCTTCTAACTATAATTTTGCGAGTTGGTGTGGATTTTTTTTGTGATGATATTTTTTTAATGAACTGATTTTGAATGTATAGTATGTTTATATTGTGTTGGCTAAAAGGTGTATTGATTTTGAATTTAATATGTTCGTGTACTGTACTGGCTAGAACACGTATCAATCTCTTCATTCTAGTATTGGGGAAAATACTCGGGGATTTTTTTTGGCTCGAATTTTTCTAGCTTTTGCAAATATGCAAGATTTTCTTCTGTATTTCTTTATTACTTCCGATAAATTTCGAAATTAGAAATCATCTGTCTGGTAGTCCAGAGGTCGCAGGTTCGAAACCAAGCCGGGACATAACCAGTTATCCTCCCAAAAAATATGTCTTGGGATTACTGCTGGAATGATGGGACTTATTATCGACCTCAGTAGCTTGATCGATAAGGCGGGAGGTCGGTTGTTCATGTCCCAAGTTCAGCGAAGATTTCGTAAAGTTAGTTTGAGTAGTTGTAACCTCCAGGTTAAAAGTCCACCGCCTTATCGATCAAGCTACTGAAGTCGGTTGTTAAATGTAATAGTAAAGGAAAAAATACCGATCATTTTAAACCGACCTCAGTAGCTTGATCGGTAAGGTCTTTAATCTGATGGTCGGTGGATCGAGTCCCACGATAAGCAAAAATTTAGTAGTTGTGATTAATAACTTAACGATTGTGATTAACACAAATATTTTAAACTATTATAAGACTAACTTAATTTAGTTTTAAATTCTCAAGACTAATGAGTTCTATTCAACAATAAAAAAACCTATTATTATTAGTCCTAAATATGGCGATTATTATTGATTATTTCTGTTCATATTTCAGAAATGCTGGCAAGTGCTGAACACACACTGTATCCCATCCTGTTTGCACCTGTGTGTTTTCATGGACCCGGACACCAGTGGCGGATATCTCAGGGGGTCATTCTGGAGAAGTACCACAAGTTCAGTCGCAGGGATACCAGATACCCTTCTGTGCATAGTGTAAGTGCCTATAACCCTGAACCCCTGGGGTGGAGCCAGTACCTCGTAAAATAATCTAACCATGCTATTCAAAAATAACCTTGCTTATTCAAATTACATATTTTGAACACAATTCTAACATAGGTCAATTTTTTTCTCGTCCATCGATTGATTGTAACAATGCTATTGATATATAACGGCCACAACGGAGTCCCGAAATTTGTCTTTATCAAGCTGTAGGTACCAGGGTCTGGAGTCGAGGGTGTAGGGTCTAGGCCAGGTCCTCGTTGTGGCCGCCTACTAAGTAAAGTTAGTAGTTGTAGTTAACTCTATTGAAATTTATTTACATAAATGTCAAAGGGCGGCATTATTGCCTCAGGCAATCTCTACCATCCAAACTATGGTCTTGCGTCAACCCAATCCAAGGACCCAAAAAGATGGTCTTTAAGGGTTGGGTGGAAGAGCGAATGGAGCAAACCATAAATGGCCATGCAGTTGAAAGCAGAGATGCGATATTAAACCAAGAAAAGAAAAAAAAAATGTAGCTGTTGTTTCGTGGCCAGCAAATAAATGCTGAAACACTCAATAATAATAATAAATCATTTGTTTTATTTTTCTTTTCTTTTTTGTATACAGAAGACCCATGCTAAGCCATTTTTATTTGGCTTCTAAAATAATTTTTTAATTATTTTATAATGATATTTATAAAATTTTATATATATTTTTTTTTTTTTTTGTAAAAAAAAACATTATTTTATAATAATAAATGAATTTTTTTTTTAAAGACCATTTGTAAATTGTGCTGTTTCACGAACTGCATAATCAAACACATTATACTATATATTATACCAGAGTAAACCTACTGTTACATGTTTAATGTTTCAGCTCGTGTTTCTCAAGCTGGTCTCCACACTCTTCCCCACCTCCGATGCCCGCCACTATGTCACCACTCCGGCACTGATATTCCTGTGCCATGCCCTGGGCAGGGGCAATGCAGTGTCGACGCGCGATGTGGCAGTGGGGGTGTTCCTGGCAACGCTCAGTGTCGAGGTAAGATAACGGGAAAGTGACCATTCCGCTCCAAATAGTCGAAGTGAGCCCTTTGAATGTTGTTTTTGTTGTAGCCAGCTTGGCTACAGCTGGAGGGGTGAGTGATGGTCTCCAGCCAACTTTATTTCTAAGTTGGCTCGTCCTGAACCACATATTTCTATGTGCGATTAACCATCATGAGGACTTGGGCTTTTTTTTAAAGCCATTCAAGGCTTAGGAAACTGCAAGCTAGCCTAGCTTGTAAGGGTTGGCTAGTCTGTTCTCTGTTTATAGTCCTCTAGCTAGCGAGACACTGGTCTTCTCCCTGTTTAACGTCCCCAGCCCTTTGAATGGAAGATTATTATTATTAAACGAGATTGGGGTTAGGTAGAAGAGAAAGCTACAGACTTGAACCTTGCCCCTGGGAACCTATCCTTTTTAAACCCGACCTCAGTAGCTTGATTGATAAGACGGCGGATTTGTGATTTGTCGTCGGTGGTTCAAGTGTCAAATTGAGCAAAAATTTAGTAAAGCTAGTTTGAGTAGTTGTGATATCACGATTGTAATCAACACAAATATGATAACTACTTATTCAAGTAATAATAATAATTTAATTTAAAGATTTATGGTGTTTGTGTTATGTATGAAATAAACCAATAAGTAATTAAACTATAATAACAAGATTCGTACCCAACTTGAATTATTTTAATTTGTTAAACACAATTCGTACCACAAAAAAATTGCAAGCAAGATTGCTATTCCTTATTCGAAACCAACACCATGAGTACTCAAGTCATATTAATTACTTAATTTAAGCAACGTCGAGAGTGGTGAAGACATGGATTGGTGAGCGCTCTAGTTTCAAATCCATCCATGGTCATCTAGACAATCCACGTTCTTCTGGATTTTATTAACCTCAACCAGCTCCATTCGGGCTGGGTGAGGTTAATTTGAGTAACTGGGTTGTTTGTCCAGCGAGTGGTGTGTAAACCCACCGTCGATATGACTATGTTGTTGAAAGTGCTTTCAACCCAAACAAACAAAAGTACCTTTTCTGTTTGTTTATGTAATTTAAAATATATCCTTCCAACTAAAAATAAAAAATACTTTTACTATTTCATCTCTTCCGCAGTCACTGTGAGTCTCTTCCGGAACCGAGTGAGTTAGTGCGCTAGCCATTGCACGCATAGTGACCTGGGTTCAATCCCCAGCGGGGTAGGATTTTTTCTGCCCTGTACTTGAATGTTCGAGGTCCACTCATACCTCGTGAGGAAAACTTAGTAGCTGCTTTAATGTTAGCAGCGACCAGTGGCGGAATTATAGGAAATAAAGATATTGGGATATTAAAGATATAGAAAAGTCCTTTAATTTTGCGCTACCCACTGAAATTGTGATATAATAACACAAAGAAATACATTAATAAAGAAATAAAAAAGGGTTGGGTGGAAGAGATAAGGGTTGGGTGGAAGAGATTGCCTAAGACAATAACCCCGCCCTTTAGTTAGGACATATATTATGTATATATTTATTTATTTTTTCTTTATTTTTTTCTTCTGTTATATTGTATTTTCATTTGTAATTATTTGTATTTTATATGTCCTATTACATAATAAAGTGTAAATAAATACATTAATTTATTTCTTCTGTTCCAGTATATCGACCTGTCCAAGCGATACCTCTCAGAGCTCATCAACTTCCTGCAAGGCTTTCTCCTCCTCTTCTGTCACTCCCTCCCCCTCCCCCTCACCAAACCCTTCAAATCCTCCTCCAAACAACTGCTAGCCTTCAGCCCGTCAGATCTTCTTTCAATCAGTCTACCCGACAAAACTCATGTGTCCCAATCAGTCAAAACCAACTCGTCTCAATCCACCAATTCAAAAATATCCTCAGAAACCGATCTATCCCAGTTGACCATCTCAGCATCAGATTTGTTGTCATCGGCAAAAGAAATATCAACCGTTTTCAAAGTGAAAGCCCTCAGAGCCGTTCTCAACTTGGTGACCGGTTTGCTCGACAAATACTCGTCGTATGACGCGGCCTATTTGATTTTCGACAATATTGCCGCCGTGTGCCGTCAGTTGCGAAACGAATTGAACGCAGGGTCAAAAACAACAGCTGGTGAGACGAAAGAAACAACTCAGAACGAGACAACAAATGAGGAAAACAAAAATGAGTCACCGATAAAAGTTGGAAAAAAGAAACAGAAAGCTAATCAAAAATCTGAAGAAGAATCTTCTAAGAACACAATTCAGGTCAGCGAAAAACAGATGGACGTTGACAGTCTCCGAGCTACTAGTGTGATACTCGAACTGGTTCAAGCTCAAATCAATGAGGTTCTCGAGAAATTTGATTCGCTGAAAAAGGACCATCCCTTCCCGTACGTCACAAAGGAGAAAGAAAAGCCCAAAATCCTGCGTCTGTTCGAGCCCGAGATCAAGCCCGTGCTCAAGTTCCAGACCAAGGGCGCCCAGAAGGAGCGGGAAAAGCTGCTGGGCAAGTACAAGAAGGAAATGAAGGGCGCCGTGCGGGAGATCCGCAAGGACGGGCGATTCCTGCAGCAGGTGAGGTTGAGACAGCAGAGCCGGGCGGACCAGGAGCGACAGAAGAAGGTGAAGGAGATTCTCGGGTTCTGCTCGAACCAGGAGGGCGAGATCCGGGGACTGAAGAGGAAGAAGAAGTGAGGACTGAAGAGGTGGAAGAAAGTAAAGGAGATTCTCGGGTTCTGCGCCAACCAGGAGGGCGAGATCCGGGGACTGAAGAGGAAGAAGAAGTGAGGACTGAAGAGACAGAAGAAGTGAGGACTGAAGAGGAAGAAGGAAGTGAGGACTGAAGAGACAGAAGAAAGTGAAGGAGATTCTCGGGTTCTGCGCCAACCAGGAGGGCGAGATCCGGGGACTAAAGAAGAAGAAGAAGTGAGGACTGAAGAGACAGAAGAAAGTGAGGACTGTAGAGACAGGAGAAGTGAGGACTGTAGAGACAGGAGAAGTGAGGACTGAAGAGACAGGAGAAGTGAGGACTGTAGAGACAGAAGAAGTGAGGACTGAAGAGACAGGAGAAGTGAGGACTGTAGAGACAGGAGAAGTGAGGACTGAAGAGACAGGAGAAGTGAGGACTGTAGAGACAGAAGAAGTGAGGACTGAAGAGACAGGAGAAGTGAGGACTGTAGAGACAGAAGAAGTGAGGACTGAAGAGACAGGAGAAGTGAGGACTGTAGAGACAGGAGAAGTGAGGACTGTAGAGACAGGAGAAGTGAGGACTGAAGAGGAAGAAGAAGTGAGGACAGAAGAAGTGAGGACTGAAGAGGAAGAAGAAGTGAGGACTGAAGAGGAAGAAGAAGTGATGACTTAAGAGGAAGAAGAAGTGAGGACTGAAGAGGAAGAAGAAGTGAGGACTGAAGAGGAAGAAGAAGTGAGGACTGAGGAGAAAGAAGAAGTGAGGACTGAAGAGACAGAAGAAGGTGAAGGAGATTCTCGGGTTCTGCGCCAACCAGGAGGGCGAGATCCGGGGACTGAAGAGGAAGAAGAAGTGAGGACTGAAGAAGAAGTGAGGACTGAAGAAGAAGTGAGGACTGAAGAAGAAGTGAGGACTGAAGCGACAGAAGAAAGTGAAGGAGATTCTCGGGTTCTGCGCCAACCAGGAGGGCGAGATTCGGGGACTGAAGAGGAAAAAAGTGAGGACTGAAGAGACAGAAGAAGTGAGGACTGAAGAGACAGAAGAGTGAGGACTGAGGAGACAGAAGAAGTGAGGACTGAAGAGGAAGAAGGAGTGAGGACGAAAGAAGAAGAAGTGAGGACTGAAGAGAAGAAGAAGTGAGGACTGAAGAGACAGAGAAGTGAGGACTGAAGAGGAAGAAGTGAGGATGAAGGATGACAAAAGACAGAAGAAGTGTAGACTGAAGAGACAGATGAAGGAGATTCTCGGGAACTAGACTTATTATTCGAATTAAAAATAATAATAAATAATGAAGAGCAAAGAAGATTCGTTTAAACTGTTCATTTCTTATTTTCGCTTTAGTTGTCCGAGAGAGTAGAGAGATGTAATGTATGAAGGTGAAATACTCACTCGTACGACAGAGCGGAGGGATAGATCTGCCTGTAGATTCCTAGGGGGTTGAGCTGGACCTGGCTGGGGAAGAGTGACTGCAGGCTCAACAGCCTGTAGGGTCTTCTATCAGGTTATGCTTCACCCGCCTGTCCACCTCGTCCTTGATCTAAATTAAAACTATAATACAGGTGGTTACAGCGACACTATTCTCAACTTCCTGATGAAACAGCGCAGCAAAATCGTACAGTAAAATGAAGAGTTCTTGGTCACCTGTTCTATTTTTGTCCTTGATCGATGTTGCTTAAAATTAGTGACATGAGACATTCACGCGGTTACACGTAAGACATCAGACAAGTGTACCAAGATTTCTTCAGTATCTAATTATGTATATGTATAAAAAAAAAAACTTGGCCACAAACGGACAAGTGATTGTTGTAGATATATTATAGAAGACTATATTAGGCTACACTGGCTTCGCCAAGCCATGGCACACACAAATATACATTCATCACACACGCGCATGTGTATGTAATTGTACAGTGTACAAACTACACAGCCAGCATCATGGGGTCTTCACCTCGTTGGATGTTGCTTAACTTCGATGATCCTACAAGAACCGGTGTAATGAATGTGCCATTGACACTAGCTTATTAATATTATTGATGGTACCTATTAGGTACATAAACATTTTTACTTCACAGGACGTAGAGAGAGAGCATGCTTCTTTTGTTATCAGTTAGTACGTTTTGTTTGATATGGAATATAAAATCCCACATCGTTAAATTTTCCCACAAGCGGGAATCTCACTCTTGTGATGTGAAGCCAGCAACTTCCAGAATTAATACGTAGCCGGTTTCGGGTTTGTTGTCATTTCAATAAAAGTCAAAAAACTTGAAATTTCTTCTGGACTGGTGAATTAATATCAATAATTTACTAGAATAGTTTCTTTATTTCAGCATTAAAGGACACAGTTTCCTTAGATAATGTCTAATTCTTGTTAATAACTGTGGCCGAATTTATGGGATTTTCGTTTTAGTACCAAGATTGATAGTTTTGCTACAAGGTAAGTTTAAATCAATGATCTGTAGACTCTGCATAGTATCCATGAAACTGTTGGTGTGTTATCTTATTAGTTATAGACGTGGGTGATGAATCGAGGTTTGAAGTTTCATTTGCATCCCTTTGCACCAAATACGTTTACTCTGGGTGTTCCAAGGGCCAAAACCTACCATCAATCCTCCCACCATCAAACCACAAATAATCAATGGTAATGGAAAATGAGTCAAACCCAAGTCCCACATTTAGGAATGAATTAATAGTTGTCTGTAAGGGATGGATACCTTCCGGTGCGCATGTGTTGACCCAGCACCTAAATGGGAAGTATTGTGTCACATCTCATCCTTCAGAGGGTAGGCACACTAGGGAATGGGCAAGCTACAACAGCCCACAAGCGTCTACAGTACTTAGCTCCTGTTTCATGGCAAAGTAAAAAGGCTGTGAAACACTCATCTTTTTTTTTCTTTTTAAATAAGTAATAATAATATAAATGATCTCAGTCCACTCATATGAAAAATGCTTTAACACGTATGAGATGGGTCCTATTTTCTATAGTTTTTACGATGGGATGGCTTCAAATTAGGGTATGTGTTCCAAATATGACAACAACAACAAAAAAATTGGGATGGGCGAGTACAAAAATTTATTAATAATAGCATTATCTGTGCCCACCGGTGGGTCACGTTACAAGGGAAATTGAAGAAAAAAAAACGTGACCCACTGGTGGGCACGTCGTCTCATATGTGTTAATGAATTGTTGGCAAAATAAGATATTAGGATATCAAAGATTCACACAAGTCCTAAAGTTAACACTATCCAATATAACTGTGATATGTGAACACAGAGAAACACATTTATTTATAAGATGTGGTAATTAATGTTCATTTCTGTCTTGCAGATTACTTTGATCCTGGTTATTCATTAGGAAGCTAAAATGGTGGCAGTTGTAGCTGAGAGTAAAGCTGCACCAGCTCCCAAATTTATGTCCAAAGACAAACAAGAAACCCTACTGAAAATCACAGTCTTATTCTCTTGCTTGTATTCTATGTATGTATCAATCATTTTTATGTCATGTGTGTAAAAAAATGGATTGAATCCATTAAAAAAATCCTAATATTACATACTCTAATTCATTTCTTCTTGAGGCCATTAAATGAATGAAAATGATGATTTTTTAATGGATTGTTAAATCCTTTAAGAATGTTAGTCAGCTGAACTACTTGATGTTTATAGTCTTTCAGACTTATTTTAGACTAGGAGTATTCATCCATCATAGGTTTTGATTTTCTTTTATTTACTGTGATTTTGTTTTCTTTTTCAGCTTTCTCCACAAGACTCTTCTCTGTGTTACGTTTTGAAAGTGTTATCCATGAGTTTGATCCTTACTTCAACTACCGCACAACCAAATTCTTGGTTGAGGAAGGCTACTACAAGTTTCACAACTGGTTTGATGACCGTGCCTGGTATCCATTGGGCAGAATTATTGGGGGTTAGCATTTTAAAACACCTTTATTACCCATGACAAGTAATACTTGTCTAAAAATGCATGAAAGAAAGAACAGTCAATTTAAATATTATTACTTAACTATTTGCACAGAATGTTAATTTACAAAAATTAGGTTAAATAAATTTGACAAAATTAGGTACTATACATAGATTCGATCTAAATATACTTTTATATTCAGCCCAATTTTCATCACTACAGTAAAAAGATTTGGTATTTTACTAACCAAGTAAGTATGACCCTCAAGAGAAGTGTGTGAATTCAAATCTAAAAGTTTACTGCCACAAAAATTTCTCAATCTGGGTATCTCAAGGTTCTTCTTGTGATAATGTTATTAATATAAAGTGATATTATGTTAGTTACTTTCCTTCTGATACTCCATGGATCTCACTATAGTACCATTCAACTCTACCAAGTATAATGGAGAAGTCAAGTGTTTAGTGAAGGTTTTGCAGCAGATTTGGGTTTAGTCCTCACATGTTAAAAAAACAGCAATTATAAACATTCATGTTTACCATATTCAACTAAAAAAAGAAAGAATCTATTCTTTTTCCTCCAAAATACAGTTATACCTGCATATATAAAAACTCAAGGGATCATTTTTTTCTCTCTTATAGCCATGTTTCTTTTGTAAAGAGGTTATTTTCCCTTATAGAGTGGTAATTTTGATCAGGAATGTTTTTTCTCAAATAAACAGGTTTCTCTTTTATCCAAGTTTGATCGTACTACACATAATAAATTCGTGGTTGCAGGTACCATTTACCCTGGTCTGATGGTGACCAGTGCTGTCCTCTACCATCTCATGTGGCTACTTAACATCACAGTGGACATCCGTAATGTGTGCGTCTTTCTTGCCCCATTCTTTTCCAGTCTTACCACTATTGTCACCTATCTTCTTACCAAGGAAGTCAAGGTATGTGAATTTAGTTCTTTTGTAGTACAAAGATAATTTATTTGGGTTAGATGAAAGAGAATACCACAGGCTTTAACCTTCTACCTCGGTTCACTAGTTATTCTAATAATTAATTATATGATAGTGTATTGGATTTTGTGTCTGAAAATGTATGTAATTTATCATTTAGCTGGGAGATGTTAAATAGATGTTATCAGCCATATTAGGCCAAACACAAATTGCTGTCTTCCTGAAATATAAAATTGTGAATGAGTGCCAGTAAATAAATAATAATAAGTTATTTTTTCTGAAATTCAATTTTATTTTATTTAAAAAAATTGGGCGTGGATCTATTTGATTCCAAAAACTTCTCACCAAATTTACGGATAGTTGTTTAAATAAGTATTGTTATTATTTATTCCCAGGACACCGGGTCGGACTAGTGGCGGCTGCCATGATCTCCATAGTCCCCGGCTACATATCCCGCTCGGTGGCCGGTTCTTATGATAACGAAGCCATTGCTATCTTCTGCATGCTCCTTACTTACTACTCCTGGATCAAAGCTGTCAAGACCGGAAGTATTCTCTGGTCAGCTCTCACGGCGTTGGCTTACTTCTACATGGTGAGTCAGAGAATAAGGTGATGATTGATTACTACTATTGTTATACTATCTTCCACTATTATTTCCTTTTCTTGTTTTCTATTATCTTTACTATCTAATTGTTATTTTATTTACATTGTATTTATACTCAAATAAATAAAAAGGTGCTTTGTTAAACTGTTGGCATAATGGGACTACCTGTCTTGCGCTGACAGTCTAAATAAAGCACTACTTATACTTATTGATGAACCTTTGGTAAGTTTTGATAACATAGTGATGAACTGTGATAAGCTATTCTAAATGTAAAACTTAAATCTCAGTTTCACTTGGATCAGAATCACCTCATTAATTAGGCTAAGTGCTTGGTCAGGACTTGTAAAATTCTCTTGGTCTTATGTAAATATTATTTCCAATTGCTAAGGGACCCAGCACAAAAATAGGAAGTACTGTGTCACTTCTCGCCCATCAGAGGGGAGGCATAATACTGGATGCGTAAGCTACAACATAGACCACAAGTAACTACAGCAGCTGCTGTTTCATGGTTATAATAATAATAAGTTGATTTATTTTCATTCTACAGTTTTTTCATTACAATCCCCTTGAAGTACAATATCTTTTGTACTTTTAGGGGGTGGATCATTTATCTTCTTAGATTATATTTTTCTTAATCTTGTATTTCTATGAATATTATGTCTCCTTTTCACTTTTTATTCAATTTTCTTTCATTTATTATTTTCTTCTTATTTTTATTTTATATATCATTGTTTTTATGTAATGAAAAAGGCTGTGTAACACTCATCTTTATTTATTTATTATTATTTTTTTTTTGACAAATGGTCTTGAGATATAATTATGAAAGACACGTCATAAAAAAAGAATTAAAGAAATGATTCGAAATTTAATATTAAGGAAAAAAATTCCGGCCCTACCCAGCAGGCTGGGTGAGGTTAATGTAGGTAGCTGGTACGATTCCCAGCGAATGGAGGGTAGAACCCCCGTCCTGTCTACCTCAAGTCAGGACGTTAAAACCAAATAGAATCAATGGACATGAAAGGAGCCTAGACATTGGATCTGGGCGTCCATCTAATCCTCTCACCACCGTGATTTAGGTATCAATACCCATCGCACGGACATGGAATTATCATTATATAAGGAAAAAAAAGATAAAGAGCTATTTACCTTTATATGAAATCATATTTTTCTTACTTTCTTATATTTAGTTATTACTTTTTGGTGTTCATTAAGTTCATAAAGTAGGTAGGTACCTATGCACTTTTCTATGAAATTATGTTTTTATTACTTTTACACAATATTTTGTTTTTTATTATGTGCCAGCCAACCAACCAAACTTGTAAAATGTTTCAAAACAATACAACTAATCTTATTTATTTATCTGTAAAAAAACTTTGTATTTCACTACCAGGTGTCCTCATGGGAGGCTACGTGTTTCTCATCAACCTGATCCCCATGCACGTGCTAGTTCTGATCATCACCGCTAGGTTCTCGCATCGCATCTACGTGGCCTACTCCACCCTGTATTGTGTGGGCACCATCCTCTCCATGCAGATCCCGTTCGTGGGATTCCAGCCGGTGCAGAGCTCTGAGCATATGCTGGTGAGATTATTTTATTGACTTTCTGTATCCTTTAATAAGAAAGGGTTGGGTGGAAGAGATTGTTATTATTATTATATTATTATAGAAAGCTTTATTTGGTAGAACAAAAAATATATACAGTAGAATACAATGAAATATAAAGAAAAACAAAAAGATTAAGCAAATATACAAGAAAAAAAAAGAGAATGAAGTTGAAGTTATGTCCTACCTACAGGGCGGGGTTATTGCCTGTGGCAATCTCTTCCATCCAAACCATGGTCTTATGTCAACCCAACCCAAGGACCCAAAGATGGTCTTTAAGGGTTGGGTGGAAGAGATTGCCACAGGCAATAACCCCGCCCTTTAGGTAGGACATAAGCTTTATTCTCTTTTTTGTTCTTGTTTCATTGTTCAATCTATTTATTTTTTCTTTATAATTTTATTGACGTCTGGCTCGGGGGCTATAAACAGGGAGTAGACCAGCATTGGCTTGGTTCTGGGGGCCCTTGTCAATTATTAGCCTACTTGTGAATACAGTGGTGGAAGTGCTGAGTCATTCCTCCACTGTCTGGCTACCATCGTTCACGATGACGCCACCCTATAATAAATTTCATTGTATTGTACTGTATATATTTCACTTTGTCTTACCTAATAAAGCATAATATAATAATAAAGTATTGTATTCGTCGAAAATTTGACTAACCCAGTTTTTCACATTTTTTTTTTTTTTTTTGATACCTACGTATAAGTACCTCAGAAAATGAGCTGAATTGGAACCAGTTGTTCTGATATATGTATTAATTTTGATGTATGTAATATTTCTGTTACAAATAAAGGTTTATTAATGTATTTACCTACTTATAATGACATTATAAAATGATGCTCCACACTGTTTGTACTTCCTATGTGCGCTATCTCCTCCGAAACCATTTGTCTGATCATAATGATATTTTTTTCTAAACAATATTTCCATTTATTTGTATAAGATACAATATTATTACAATAAAAAATAATCGGTAGGTATACCCGTCTTCGAAGTACAAAACTGTGAAGAAGACGGGGATATTGTTGCTGTAGCCAGCTTGGCTACAGCTGGAGTGGGGAGTGCTCGTTCTGAACCACATATTTCTATGTGCAATCAACCATCGTGATATGGCTGTATCGCCTTTTGGTATAGTTGCTCGTGAGAGCCTCTAGATGATTTTCGTATATTATTTTTTGGAATTTATTAAATTTGAACTTTTATATGCCAAAGTCTATATGTCTGGCTGGGGAATTTAAACAGGGAGTAGACCAGCAGTCTGGCTCGGGGACTATAAACAGGGAGTAGACCAGCATTGGCTTGGTTCTGGGGGCCCTTGTCAATTATTAGCCTCCTTGTATGGACAGTGGTAGAAGTGCTGAGTCATTACTCCACTGTCTGGCTACCATCGTTCACGATGACACCACCCTATGATGATGATGATGCCAAATTTCTATCTGAACCACTAAATCGTCTGTAATTTCGTCATTTAATCGATTTAAATGAAGGATTTTGAAGAAAAAAAATCACATTTTGTTTATAAATTCAAACTAACTTTAGTTCATCTCTTTCTTCCTTTCAGGCATTCGGAGTGTTTGGCCTGTGTCAGCTGCATGCGATTGTGGACTACATGAGGAGCAAACTGTCTGGAGAGGATTTCTCCACCCTATTCAATGCAGTGGCTGTGGGAAGCTTGAGTCTGGCCATCTTCGTGGGAACTATTCTAACCATCTCAGGTGAGGAATTTCAGCAGTCGGGCGGAAATTTTTAGAGTATGTTCCATGCTTAGCATTTAATGTATAACTTTTAAATGACACCATTTTAAGTGCACTGGTAGTCAAGTGGTTAACGCTCTATTCTGGTAATCCAGGTAGCGTAGGGATCCATTGGTTCGAATCCCTCACAGTGCATGAATATTTCCTTATTAATTTGAGTTTATGACCACCTAATAATAAAACTCTGAGGGGTTGGGTGGTAGAAAATGCTTTGCACATTAACCTCGCCTGGTGGTTACCTTCCACTAAAGTGTTATTATTATTTGATCAACCAGGAATCTATCTATCGTTTTATCAACTTCTATGGTCATACACACCGAACTAGTAATAATTTTACTTATACTGTTACAACCTATTTAAGTCTATTTAAAATTGGAAAGAAAAGGAAAAACTAGATACAGGGCCTCCACAAAGCCCCACCCAGGCTTGGGCCCCCCGAAAACTATCTTTTATCAACTTCGATGGTCATACACATCGAACTAGTAATATCTGGATGCAATATTATAGTTCCCAGATTTTCTACCTTGGTTCAACGAGGGGTTGTTTTTAAATCCCATTCTCCCGATCTCATAGTTGGTAAGGCCTTTCTCGATAGCTGGGACTTGGGGGTTTAGATACATATCACTATGTGTTTATACTCCGTGGTCTTTGTTCTTGGGTTCGGTTTTGTTTGCTATTTGCGTATCGGGTTCACTGTTTCCTTGGAAATTTTTTCCCCTGGTAAAAAAAAAATAATAAAAAAAGTAATAATTTTACTTACACTGTTACAACCCCCCAGGTAAGATCGCCCCCTGGACGGGCCGCTTCTACACCCTCCTGGACCCCTCCTACGCCAAGAACCACATCCCGATCATCGCCTCCGTGTCGGAGCATCAGCCCACCTCCTGGTCCTCTTTCTTCTTCGACCTCCAGATCCTCGTGTTCCTCTTCCCCGCGGGTCTCTACTTCTGCTTCTCCAAGCTCACCGACGCCAACATCTTCCTCATTCTGTACGGGGTGACCAGCATCTACTTCGCTGTGAGTGGTTTTTTTTTTTTTTTTTTTTTTTTTTTTAAGCTTTATTAGGAGGACAAAGTACAGGTAACAGTATAAAATTAAGAAAAAAAAAAAAAAACAAAAAACAAATGACAAAATAAATAAGTAAAAAAAAAGAAAATAACAATAATGTCCTACCTAAAGGGCGGGTTATTGCCTATGGCAATCTCTTCCAACCAACCCTTCGACCTGCAGATTAATTGGATGTAATCTAAGGATGATGATTTGAATCGAGCACTCGGGTCCTAGAGTACTCGAGTATATCAAACAGAAAATTACTCGAGAAGTGAAAATAACTCGTGTTTTGAAAAAGAAAATTACTCGAGTAGTGAAAATAACTCGTGTTTTGAAAAAGAAAATTACTCGAGTAGTGAAAATAACTCGTGTTTTGAAAAAGAAAATTACTCGAGTAGTGAAAATAACTCGTGTTTTGAAAAAGAAAATTACTTGAGTTGTGAAAATTACTTTGTGGTAAGTGGAAATGCATTGGTAAGTCTCTGACACGGGTAGCTTGATCGGTAAAGCGGCGGACTTGTAACTTGATGGAGGTGGGTGGTTCAAGTCCCAAGTTCGGTATAAATTTAGCAGTGTTACTTTGAGTAATGGTGTTTATTTTTTCTCTCACAAGCGATACTGCTAGATTTATATCCTTTATATTATGATAGTTACACTATTACAAATGAAACATTTCAATCGGATACTCAGAAGAATGCAATGTACCCTCTATACAAGCTACATTGTCTCTTTGTATAGCCATGGACAAACGTTGAATAAATTAGTTTTTAGCTCGATTGTAATTAACATAAATATGAGAACTTTAACAATTCCATTATCATAACTTTAACTAACAGCTATCATATTTGTGTTAATCACTTTCGTGATATCCCAACTACTCAAACTCGCTTTATTAAATCTACGCTGAAGCCAGGACTTAAACCACCGAACTCCTGGTTACAAGTCCTCTGCCTTTTCGATTAAGCTACTAAGGTCGGATAACTTTAACTATTCCATCATATACAGGGTGTGATAACTTTAACTATTCCATCATGTACAGGGTGTGATAACTTTAACTATTCCATCATGTACAGGGTGTGATAACTTTAACTATTCCATCATGTACAGGGTGTGATGGTGCGTCTTATGCTGGTCCTAGCCCCGGTGATGTGTATCCTGTCTGGCATCGCGGTGTCCACCCTGCTAGCTACTTACATGAGGGAGTTGCGTGTCACCTCAGCCGTCGCCAACGGCAAGCCTGAGTACCACAAGAAGGCGCACAAGAGAGTCGAGAACAACTTCGTGTTTCGCTCTGAGGTGAGTTTTATTTCTTCATTTATTCTTACAAAAGTAAATTTTTCGATGCTATTATAGTGCACGAGATGATTGTAGAGAGAGAAAAAACGCAGGGCTGCGGAGCTGCGGAAAAAATTTGAGCTCCGGCTCCGGCTCCAGCTCCTCTTTGTATTATTTTCTAGCTCCGGCTCCAGCTCCGGCTCCTGGAGCTAAGAGAAAAAAATCTGGCTCCGGCTCCGGCTCCTGGCTCCAGTAATGTGCATCTTATTTGAATACAAAATGTATATATTAGTATAAACTGAATACCTATCATTGGTTGTATCGAAAAATGTGTTTAAACACTTACATTATGTTCTATAACTTTTCCCCTTATCTAGAACCATTAAATCACAAATTAATAACTCTTAGGTACATTTTAGATTTTGTATTGTATTTTATTGTACATAAGAACATTATTTACATTAGATTTGAGGATGGTGCTGGAATAGTGGATGTGGTGGAGTAGTGTTATTTATTTTTAATAGGTAATAATAATAATAAATAAAAAAAACCACTAATTATTTTTTGAGAAATAATAAAAAAAAAATTGATATCTAATTGGTCAATATTGAATAAGTTATTGAACGAGTAAAATTTTGTTCATAGGTTTGCATAGCACATTTAGGGCTTCATCAAAAATCTCATGGAACTTTTTTCAGAGAGGAAATACTAGTAATTCATTTTTAAGTCAGAGCTGGATGCGGAGCCAAGTTTTTGAAAATTTGGCTCCGACTCCGGCTCCAGCTCCTCTTTACTAAAATAATTGGCTCCGGCTCCAGCTCCGGCTCCTTCAGACCAAAAAATGTTAAGCTCCGGCACCTTAGCTCCGGCTCCGGCTCCGACTCCGCAGCCCTGGCAAAAAAGTCAATTTAAAATTGGAAAGAAGAGGAAATACTATATACAGGGCCTCCACAAACCCCCATCCAGGCCCAGCCCCCCTGACCATGACTCAAAATATCAAATGATTGCCCTTTTTCTCGAGATATTACCTATTGTCTTGGGTTGGGTGGAAGAGATTGCCATAGGCAATAACCCCGCCCTTTAGTTAGGACATATGTATATATTTTGTTTATTTTTTTCTCTTGTTTATATTATTAATATTGTCAATTTTTATTTTTAATTTTTAACCATTATTTGTCTGTATATATTATGTTCTACTAATAAAGAGTTTCTAAATAAATAAATAATAAAATTGCCCTGATTTCCTCTCCCCTCAGATCGCCACATTCTTCGTCATCATCATGACGTTCATGCTTGGCATGTACACTATCCACTGCACCTGGGTCACATCCGAGGCGTACAGTTCACCCAGCATAGTGCTGTCTGCCCGCACCACCGATGGACACCAGGTCATATTCGATGACTTCAGAGAAGCCTACTACTGGCTGCGGATGAACACGCCTGAGGTAATGAAACACCCTGTATATTATTAGACTTTATTGATTGAACCATCCAGTATACACCAGGGCATATTCGATGACTTCAGAGAAGCCTACTACTTTTTTTTTTTAAGGAAGGGCGGGGAAAAATCTTTTAAAGACACCCAGGTCTTAGCCTGGGGTGTGGGATTTCCACCCACTAAAAACCCACCTTTCCTGATAGCATACTGCACCTGGAACCGAAATATTTTCATTACTTCAAGTATTGGCTACTACTGGCTGCGGATGAACACGCCTGAGGTAATGAAACACCCTGTATATTATTAGACTCTATTGATTGAACCATCCAGTATACACCAGGGCATATTCGTTCGTAGCCATGAAACCGGAGCTACTGTAGACGCTTGTGATCTGTGTTGTAGCCTGCCCATCCCGTAGTATGCCTCCTCTCTGATGGGCGAGAAGTGACACAATACTTCCCATTTAGGTGCTGGGTCAACATATTTGATGACTTCAGATGAACACACCTGAGGTAATGAAACACCTTGTATATTATTAGTTTTTAGTGATTGAACCATCCAGTATACACTAGGGCATATTCGATGACTTTAGATGAACTACTATTGCACCCTTGTACCAATTACATTATTTCTGGGGATCTCTTCTAATGAAAATCCCATGTGCTGCATCCATTATTTAGAACTATTGCACCCTTGTACCAATTACATTTATATTACATCTCTGGGAGTCTTTTCTAATGAAAATCCTATGTGCTGCATCCATTATTTACAACTATTGCACCCCTGTACCAATTACATTATTTCTGGGGGTCTCTTCTAATGAAAATCCCATGTGCTGCATCCATTATTTACAACTATGGCATCCCTATACCAATTAGACTTCCCATGTCTTTCCCGGTAGCTCAGTGGTAAAGGCGGCACTCTGTGAATCCAGAGATTCCAGAGGTCGTGGGTTCGAAACTCAGCCGGGACATGACAAGTTATCCTCCCATTTTGGGATTTTTACCACATAATAATGTGTCTTTAGCTTACTGCTGGAATAATGGGACTTTAATAGTCCTAATCGGCCAGTATAAATAAGGCGATATTATTATTATTATGCTGCGTCCATTATTTAGAACTATGGCACCCCTGTACCAATTACATTATTTCTGGGGGGTCTTTACTAAAGAAACTCCTACGTGCTGCATCCATTATTTACAACTATTGCACCCTTGTACCAATTACATTTACATTACATTATTTCTGGGGGGTCTTTTCTAATGAGTCGTTTTGTAAATAATGCATCCATTATTTACAACTATGGCACCCCTGTACCAATTACATTTACATTACATTATTACATTATTTCTGGGGGGCCTTTTCTAATGAGTCGTTTTGTAAATAATGCATCCATTATTTACAATTATGGCAACCCTATACCAATTACATTTACATTACATTATTTCAGGGAGGTCTTTTCTAATGATTCGTTTTGTATAAAATGTATCCATTATTTACAACTATGGCACCCCTGTACCAATTACATTTACATTACATTATTTCTGGGGGGTCTTTTCTAATGATTCGTTTTCTAAATAATGCATCAATTATTTACAACCATGGCACCCCTGTACCAACTAGACTTCCCACGTTTCCCCCAGGACGCCCGGGTCATTATTTCTGAGGGTCTCTTCTAAATTTCTTCTAATGAAAATCCCATTTGCTGCGTCCATTATTTACAACTATGGCACCCCTGTACCAATTCGACTTCCCATATTGGGAAGTCTAATTGTTACTGGGTTGGGAAGTCTAATTAGTACAGGGTTGGGTGGAAGAGATTGCCAAAGGCAATAACTCCGCCCTTTAGTTAGGACATATATTATGTATATCTTTATTTATTTTTTCTTTATTTTTTTCTTCTATTATATTGTATTTTATTTTGTAACTATTTGTGTTGTATATAATATCTCCATATGTCCTATTAATAAAGTGTAAATAAATAAAATAAATATATGTGTCCCCAGGACGCCCGCGTCATGTCCTGGTGGGACTACGGCTACCAGATCACCGCCATGGCGAACCGCACCATCCTCGTGGACAACAACACGTGGAACAACACGCACATCTCCCGCGTGGGCCAGGCCATGGCTTCCAGCGAGGAGACGGCGTACGAGATCATGCGGGAGCTGGATGTGAACTACGTGCTGGTCATCTTCGGGGGCGTGGTGGGCTACTCATCGGACGGTGAGTTGACGAACGCGAATTCCAACTCGGTGTGTTGTGCAACTTGAATTCTCTCAAACTCGGTGAGTTGACGAACTTGAATTCTCAAACTCGGTGAGTTAACTTGAATTCTCAAACTCGGTGAGTTGACGAACTTGAATTCGAACGCGGTGAGTTGACGAACTTGAATTCTCAAACTCGGTGAGTTGACGAACTTGAATTCAAACTCGGTGAGTTGACGACTTGAATTCTCAAACTCGGTGAGTTGACGAACTTGAATTCAAACTCGGTGAGTTGACGAACTTGAATTCTCAAACTCGGTGAGTTGACGAACTTGAATTCAAACTCGGTGAGTTGACGACTTGAATTCTCAAACTCGGTGAGTTGACGAACTTGAATTCAAACTCGGTGAGTTGACGAACTTGAATTCTCAAACTCGGTGAGTTGACGAACTTGAATTCAAACTCGGTGAGTTGTCAAACTTAACAGACCGACAGACGGACTCAAAACCAAAGTTGATTTGTTTTTTCGTTAAATTTTTTTCGACTGTTCGTCCGGCTGGCTGACGAAACCGACCAGAAACTAACATCAACAGAGTATGTCGAGTTATAACTTGTTCGAAAGATCTTGCCATAAGGAGTTATTATTAACAAGAAAAATTTTCTCCATAATTTACGGTTAACGAGTTATAGGTCAAAATATATGGATATTACGCAGGACGTTCAACCCCTGTATCTCAAGAACGGTAAGTCGTAGCACACTAAAAATTTATTGTAATGAACTTCTTTCAATAAGACCTTTAAAACAATATGCCACAAGACATACCATTCTATTTAAGATTTTAAAGTTGGTCCATGCCCAGCCTGACTGGGGCCGTGTAGGCAAAAAAAAATTGGCTGAAAATCAATCCCCCTAAATATAAAGGAATACGGGTTTTTGCGTTTTTTGATATTCTGAGTCGTTTTGGAGAAACCTAGGCCTGGGTGAGACTTTATGAAGACCCTGTATATATTCTGAGTGAGACACCCACCCAGGTCTGGCTGTCTGTAGTCTTTCATGTTCATTATTATTATTATGAAACTCTTTATTAGAAGAACATATACCAAACAAACAAATAATGGTAAACATTAAAATACAAATTTGACAAAATTAATATAAGTAGGGGGAAAAAATAAACAAAATTCTTAGAAGCTTTTATCATTAGCTTAGGAAAAGAACCTTTGTAAAAATCCAATATTGTTAATAAATAAATAAAATGTTTAAAAAAAAAAAAAATGTCCTAACTAAAGGGCAGGGTTATTGCCTATGGCAATCTCTTCCTCGCAACCCTTTGGGCTGCTGTTTTCGGCCCTAAACCTGGTCCGTCCGTCCGCTCTCCTGCCTGGTTTCAGACATCAACAAGTTCCTGTGGATGGTGCGGATAGGCGGGTCCACGGACAAGGGCGCCCACATCAAGGAGTGGGACTATTACTCGCCCAGTGGGGAGTTCCGGGTAGACAAGGAAGGGTCGCCCACCCTGCTCAACTGTCTCATGTACAAGATGTGCTACTACCGGTTCGGCCAGATCTACTCCGAGTCGGGTGAGTTAAGATGAGTGTTTCACAGCCTTTTTTTACTTTCTTTTATCCTCTAGAAAGGAAAGTAATGGTTGTATAAAAAAGTGTAAATAAAAAATAATAAAAAAAACCCCTCCCCCTCTGCATTTATTCAATCAACCCCCCTCTCCCGTCTGCATTTATTCAATCAACCCCTCTCACCTACGCATTTTTAAAACATTTGGATCAAGCTTTATTTACATCTTTTATATACAATGAACATGGTAACAAGTTAGAAATAAATATAAACAAAGCCTGATCAAGGGTGGTGATTATTCAATCAATCTCACTCCCCCTCTGCATTTACTCAATCAACCCCCCCTCTCCCTCTCCCGCATATATTCAATCAACCCCCTCCTCTCTGCATTCATTCAATCAACCCCTCTCCCCTCTGTATTTATTCAATCAAACCCTTCCTCTCCTCGCTTTATTCAATCACCCCCTCTCCTCCCTCCTCCGCAGGCAAGCCCACAGGCTACGACCGGGTGCGGGGCTCGGAGATAGGCAACAAGGACTTATGTTGTATAATAATAACAATAATAATCAACCCCCCCCCCTCTCCTCCCCTCCGCAGGCAAGCCCACAGGCTACGACCGGGTGCGGGGCTCGGAGATAGGCAACAAGGACTTCGAGCTGGAGGTGCTGGAGGAGGCGTACACCACGGAGCACTGGCTAGTGCGCATCTACAAGGTCAAGGACCTGCCCAACCGGGGCACCTAGGTACGCCCCTGATGATTCCGGGGCACCTAGGTCCGCCCCTGATGATTCCTGGGCACCTATGGTTAATCCCTGATGATTCCTGGGCAGCTAGGTCCATCCCTGATGATTCCTGGACACCTAGGTCCGCCCCTGATGACTCCGGGGTACCTAGGTCCGCCCCTGATGATTCCTGGGTACCTATGTCCGCCCCTGGAGACACCTGTGCACCTAGGCACGCCCCTGATGACTCCGGGGTACCTAGGTCCGCCCCTGAGGATCCCTGGGTACCTAGGTCCGCCCCTGATGATTCCTGGGTACCTATGTCCGCCCCTGGAGACACCTGTGCACCTAGGCACGCCCCTGATGATTCCGGGGCACCTAGGCCCGTCCCTGATGATTCCTGAGCACCTAGGTCCACCCCTGATGATTCCTGGTCACCTAGGTCCACCCCTGATGATTCCTGGGCACCTAGGTCCACCCCTGATGATTCCTGGTCACCTAGGTCCACCCCTGATGATTCCTGGGCACCTAGGTCCACCCCTGAAGATTCCTGGTCACCTAGGTCCACCCCTGATGATTCCTGGTCACCTAGGTCCACCCTGATGATTCCTGGGCACCTAGGTCCACCCCTGATGATTCCTGGGCACCTAGGTCCACCCCTGATGATTCCTGGGCACCTAGGTCCACCCCTGATGATTCCTGGGCACCTAGGTCCACCCCTGATGATTCCTGGGCACCTAGGTCCACCCCTGATGATTCCTGGGCACCTAGGTCCACCCCTGTAGAACCCCCGAAGCGAAGGGTACGATATATATTTGAACCTGGATAACTGGACTTTTGTAAGCAGGAATCCTGGATAAACTGAGAAAAAAAAAACTAGTTTAAAAAAGACTTTAGTTCCCCACCGTCGATGAAGTCTCGGTTTCTGATTTAATTTGAAACTGTGTTGGATCTCAGAAGTATTTGTGACATACTCACACTCACCGGCAGAATTAACCAGACATTTGCTCTATTTTCATTAGACTCCGTGTATTTCCTTATGGACTAAATTTGATAAAACTTTTTTGTAATTTGATATATATAAATAAAAAAAAATCTAGTTATTTTTTATGATAGAAAACTAACAGTATAGAGATTTAATACTGAACAGAAGAAACATGTTTCATGTATTCAATCATTTTTGAATTGTAGAAAACAAACAATATGAAAATATATACTTCCAGTTCCGAAAGCGTTGATTCTCTGTTCCAATACTTAAGAGCTCTCCGACTGAACACTATGATCTGATCATCTAGGGAATTAGCGCGAACGACCTGTATAATGACAAGGTTAAAGAGCTTACAAGAAAAAAAAAGAAACATTTTTGAAATTCGTTTAATAAAAATTGGGTACTGGAAAAGTATGTGTCTTCTGGGCAGTATTAATCTCCATACAGTTGGTTTTCTATTAAAACCATAATACCTTGAAAAATTTAACTGCAAAAAAGTTAGGAAATACATGGAGTCAAATGAAAAAACATCAAGAGTCTGGTTAATTCTGTCGGTGAGTGTATTATATGATTTATTATTGCAATAGTTATAACTTGTGCCCCTAATCTGACTAGTGTACAGATATTAGTAGAGAAACTTTCTCATAACTTTATTACACACAAGGATAGTTTTAGACAATGAGTTTTGCAACAAAATTATAGACTTTTAAATAACTTCAGAAAAAGTATTTTTTCCATTAGTATTTTTGTTGTTTGGAAGGTGAACTCACTTCTGGCAGTATTAGCTTATATTTTGATTCGAGAACGTACCCATAATTACTGAGGTTCTATTAACACACTAAAAAATACAACAATAAAAAAAAGATTGTACCAGAAAATGAATCTTTTCTCAAAATAAAATTATATGCGTCTCTCAGAGAACGTAACTATAGTTGGATGTTCAAATTATTTAGACAACTCAGCATTAAAAATTTGCCTCGGCGAGAATCAAACTCGCTATCTAGATGTTCACAGATAGGGCGGGGTATGCTCTTAGCCATTCTGTTTTCTTATCCTGTATTAAAGAAAGTAATGTAATCAGTAATCACCTTTAAAAATATATTAACTCAAATTCTGAATTCTATTTATGTTATATTCATGGCAAATTTTGTTTCTGTTTTTCGAAATTTTCGTGTTTTTTTTACGTCTCGTAGTACTTTTAAAAAATCTAAAATGGAAGCTCTGCAGAAGAACTGAGAATTAAATTTATGATTTTGCAATCTTCAATTAATTCCCAAAAAAATACGTTTTTTTTCTTGGATTGTGGCAGTTCAAAAAAGACGCAGGCATACCTCAGTAGCTTGATTGATAAGGCGATGGACTTTGTAACCTGGAGGTCGGTGGTTCAAGTCCCAAGTTTAGCAAAAAAAAATTGCAAAGAGAGTATGATTAATTGGGGATAACACAAATCTATGAATACAATGTCCTTGATTGATTTCAATGCTGTGTCCGAAAGGCAACTACAATTTTGTAGCAGTCCGTTAAAATAATAAATTTTAATTGTTTCTCTCTCTCTAGTTAACATTTCTAGTATTATTCCTCTCGTTAGAATATCTCTAAACTCGTCAGTGTCCTTTCACTAGAAGCAATGGCTCTTTCGGCTGCACAGCTGGCTGCCTACCGAGCAAGCGGCTTCTTAGTTAGGTAAATGAGCGCGGAAGACAAGGAATTTTTTTCGTCTAAAATAACCGATTAAAGCCTTTGGTGAAACGCATACACGAGTATTAGAACTTGAGGATAACTTACCTTAATTTTATTTTAGATCTTATTATTTTGTAAATTGATATTTTCATTTTTATAAAACCAATTTAATTACCTTATGAATAAATGAGTTTATTTGCCTCTCGTGGAAGAAAACCACGAAGGATAAATCTAATTGAAAAATTAAGTATTTTATTTTCCACTTTTTTTTTCAGCTATAGTATAATAATAATAATAATATCGTCTTGTTTATACTGCCCGATTAGGACTATTAAAGTCCCATTATTTCCAAATGGGTGGATAACATGTCATGTCCCGGCTAGGTTTCGAACCCACGACCTCTGAAATCTTTGGATTCACAGAGTGCCGCCTTTACCACTACTGGGACAGGTATAGCCACTGTTTTTCAGCCTTTTGCCTCCCTGCCAGGCTGAGTACACATATACGAGGTCTGCTCAAAATGTTCCCTAACTTATTTTATTACTCCCCCACAGTAGATGCCACAGAATTCCGCCAGGGCGTATTGTGTTTGTTGGAGCCTCACGAGTAACCTGCATTGTCCAGATTGGTGTTATCTTATCTGATAGCCGAGAAATACCTGTTTATGTTGTGGCGTCTCCTTGACAGTCGGCGGATTTCGCTATGAGTACGCGAGCAACAGACCCACGCGAACACCCTTGTGCAATCAAATTTTGCGTTAAATGGATTGAAATTTTTTGAGTGTCGATTAGTTGGAAAAGAGCTTTATTTATGAAACAACAAACATATTAAAGTTGGTAGATGTAGTCCAGAGAGGGATTGGGAGGAAAAGTCCCCAAGAATACTCGATGCATTCCCTCTCTGGATCGCCAAGGACAGGGATTGGTAGAGGAAGGTCTTGGCTTTTGGTTCTCCACTTTTCTCTTTTAATTTTTTCCCCATTTCTTCGACAATCGAAAAAAATCGAAAGAACGGATTGAAATGTTGGCCTCTTCTGCAAGTTCACATACAGTCAGTCTTCGATTTTCACGAACGAGTTCTCTGATTTTGGCCACATAAGTGTCAGTCCACGTCGACGGCCTGTCGGGGACGCTCATCCTCCTTGACCGATTCCCGAACACTTTTGAACCGTTTGTGGCTCTTTTTTATGAAATCGTTACCGTAATTCTTTGTTGTTGTTGTTGTTGTTGTAGCCAGCTTGGCTACAGCTGGAGGGGTGAGCGATGGTCTCCAACCAACTTTAATTCAAAGTTGGCTCGTCCTGAACCTCATATTTCTATGTACGATCAACCATCATGAGGGACTTGAACTTTTCTTTATAAGCCATTAAACCCTTGGGAAACTGCAAGCTAGCCTGGCTTGTAAGGGTTGGCTATCTGTTCTTGTTTATAGTCCTCTAGCGGGACACTGGTCTTCTCCCTGTTTAACGTCCCCCATCCGTAATTCTTTAGAAGCAGTTCATGAATTTCGGAGAAAAATTTCCCGTTTTTTAAAACAAAATTTATTTTGCAAACCGCTACTTGCGTAAGTCATCGCGAAATCCGCCGACTGTCAGGAGACGCCACCACAATATCTGGTATTTCTCGGCTATCAGATGAGATAACACCGATCTGTAAAATGCAGGTTACTCGTGAGAGTCGTGAGGCTTCAACAAACACAATGCGCCTGGCGCAAGTCTGTAGCATCTACTGTGGGGGAGTAAAAAAAATAAGTTCGGAACTTTTGAACAGACCTCGTACATTACATTAGTTCATTTTTTTTGTGAATTCAGTATGGCGAGAGAGAAAAGAGCCTGGTAAGTTGTAAGACCCTAACTTTTAAAAGGAAAAGCCTTGTAAAAGTTTAAAAAAATAAACAAGTATTTTATATTAACATAAAAAGAACACTTCTGAGCAAAACAAAATTGAGATATAAAAACCTAATTTATTTACAATAATTCAAATATGAAATACATATTTATATAGTATATACCTATGTACTTCGCACTTATCAAACATAAACTCGTAGTTTCTGAGATTTTTGGCATACTGTTTTCCAAGAAGATAACAAAACCAAAATTGAAATACTAAAAAAAAAACATATTTACATATTATTTTATTTATTTAGTAAGTTATTGCCATTTTTTGGGCTGTTTACGTCAGTGTCTCTTAGCCCTCACATAATCACTTTTGATAGCCAATACGTATGTCATCACTTTTGATAGCCAATACGTATGTCATCACTTTTTGATAGCCAATACGTATGTCATCACTTTTGATAGCCAATACGTATGTCATCACTTTTGATGGTCAATACATAATGTCATCACTTTCTCTTAACCCTCACATAAGTGATAGCCAATACGTGTCATCACTTTCTCTTATTCCTCACATAAGTGATAGCCAATACGTAATGTCATCACTTTCTCTTAACCCTCACATAAGTGATAGCCAGTAGTCATCACTTTCTCGTAACCCTCACATAGTGATAGCCAATACGTAATGTCATCACTTTCTCTTAACCCTCACATAAGTGAGAGCCATACATAATGTCATCACTTTCTCTTAACCCTCACATGAGTAATGATATTTTCGGTTCCAAGTGCAGTTAGCTTTTAGAGACGGTGGGGTTTTTAGTGGGTGGAAATCCCACACCCCAGGATCTGGGTGTCTTTGAAGATTTTTTCCTGCCTTCCATTAAAAAAAAAAAAAAAAACCTCACATAGTGATAGCCAATACGTAATGTCATCACTTTCTCTTATTCCTCACATAGTGATAGCCAATACGTAATGTCATCACTTTTGATAGCCAATGCGTAATGTCATCACTTTCTCTTAACCCTCACATAAGTGATGGCATTGCAGAACCCGCGGGGCGCCCGCTTACAGAACAGCCTGTACACCTCCCCAGGGCCGGACTCAGGCCCCGCCCCCTATGTCCCCGCGTACTCCCGCATAATGTTGAACACCACACTGGAACACTCGTACGGGGAGTAGACGAGATGGAAACCGAGGTTCACACGGCCCCTGTCGATGAGATTACTGTGCAACAGTGTTGCCTGATCATCGAGCAACACCAGACTGTTGCCAAACTTCCACAGCAGGAGGAGCTTTTACGAGATTCAAATCGTAGAGGGTTCCGTCCGACGGACTTTCGACGCTGTTGATGCGAGCTTGTACGGCGGGTTTCAAGCGATCTTTTACACCGACATTCTCGCTGACCTGGTTTTTTATTTCCAATGAGCTCTGATTTTTTCACGATCCGGTTTTTCACTTTCTCCAACGTTCGCTCCATCAAGTTTCCCATCCAGAGCAGCCAGTTGTCCCTCAAACATGGTCCCCCGCAGAAACTCCCGATAGTTCACGCTCAATATCTCCACCTTGGCGAGGTCAGGGTCGCTGGCGTCCGCCCGAATATCTTCCTCCCTCGGGACTTGACGTGACCACAGCCGGGCACGTGCACACCTGGACTTTCTTCAGCTCGTCGTCCGACTCCGTCACGTTGATTTCACGCGACGTGATCGGCACGCGCACGCGTGCGTGATCCGCCTCGTCCTCTTCGAACGTGCGATTTCGCACGAGAATATTTCGGATGCGATCGAAAAATTCGCGCGACGCGCCGAAATCGGACGCGATTTCTGGCGAAGCTTAGCGTCGTAGGTTTCTATGTCGGCGGGTGGATGGAGCGGCGGACTCGTGGACAAAATCCATTCCTTGTCAGTTTCACGTCTTCTCCTTGATGCTGGGAGTCCGCCGTTCGAGCCTCCTGGGTGTCCGTTTTCTCGTTTGTTCGGATCGAACCGTCTTCAAATAAGGAAGCTGCACTAAATTTACCATTGACGGCACGTTTATACATTCCACGTTTTAGAATATCATTCTCATCAACTCCACGTTCACTGTTACCTTTCTCGTGATAAATTCCACTCACCATCTCCCGGTGACCACCACTAGTTCCTTTTCTAAATCCCTTGTCATAGGCAACGCCTTCAATTCCTTCCGCGTCCACAAAGCGTGTATGACAGACTCTCACCAGGAAACACTTGTATCCTGCCCGCGTGTAGAACTTGAGCAGTTTCCTCGCGAAGGGTTCGAGGGTTCGATCCTGATCGATGACGTAGAAAAGGTTGATCTCATCGTCGCTCCCGGTGACTATGTACTTGTAGAGAGATTCGTGTGGGCGCGGCTTTGGGGAGAGAGGCGTAGGAGGGGGGGTGTGGACGGAGCGTGTGTGGAGGTGAAAGGGTGTGCGTGGTGGGCGAGGGAGAAGTTGGAGGTGAGGAAGAGGGAGATAATCTGAAACCGAAAGAGAATTTTGATATTATATTTTTTGAAATCACAAAAAAATGTCGATGCCATTATTGCCATTATTTATTATAAATATTATAGTATGCTTTATTAGGAGGACAGAGTACAATGGTAACAGTATAAAATTAAGAAAAAACAAACAAATGAGAAATAAATAAGTAAAAAAAAAATAACAATAAAGTCCTACCTAAAGGGCGGGGTTATTGCCTGTGGCAATCTCTTCCACCCAACCCTTTTTTAATAAATATAATAAGATTTTTTTATCATATTGTATTAATCTCTTTTCGTGGATGTCACAACTCACAACTAATCAAATTCGCTTTACTAAATCTTTGCTTAACTTGGAACCACCGACCTCCAGGTTACAAGTCCGCCGCCTTATCGATCAAGCTACTGAGGTCGGTAAATTTTAGACTATTTAAATAATAATAACATCGTATTATACTGCTATTTACGAGTTATATGCTCGAATAAGTCAAAGCTGTAAAGATGCAAAAACTACTTCACTTCTGGTATAAATCTTCAAATTACATTTTTTCAATTTAAACACAATAAACTGAACTCATTGTGAACAAGTGGTAGCTACTTAAGAAATAACTCAGAATTTCGTGTCCTGTCTATAGTAATGATATAATAAGCGCTGTAGTTTCTGGTAGGTGTTCTCCCGCGAAACAACCTTTCGCTTAAAAATAATAATAATATCTTCTTATTTATATTGCCCGACTAGGACTAATATAAGTACCATTATTCCAGCAGTAAGACCAATACTAATTATTATGTGGAAAAATCCCAAATGGGGGACAACTTGTCAGTCTCGGCTGGTTTTTCGAACACGCGACCTCTGGTTGGTAATCCAGAGGTCGCGGGTTGACCACTGAGCTACCGGGACCTATTTTATTTATTTACACTTTATTAATAGGACATATTATATACAGCACAAATAATTACAAAATTAAAATACAATATAATAGAAAAAAAATAAATAAATAAATATATACATAATATATGTCCTAACTAAAGGGCGGAGTTATTGCCTTTGACAATCTCTTCCACCCAACCTTGTAATCTCACGCCAATTAAACAGCAACAGGCAGTCAGGGCCAGAACAAAAGTCCGCATCATGTGGGATAGGAGCGCGGGCCACACTTGCAACATTTGCGCCACGCCCGACGTCAGCTGACGACCCCGCCTCTGCCCGGGTCAAAGCGAGGCGAACATTGGTCGGCCGGGTCGACATCACTCTCGTCGTGTAGGAGACTCTTGTACTCCGTGTCGCTCATCGGTGATAGTGGGACATTGCCTGGAGTAGGATGAGGTGATTTTGGTTAGTTTTTTTATACACGTAGGTGACCGGGTGTACCACCGGTGGTACACGCACGTTCGTACGGAATGGACCGGGTGTACCCGGTGGTACACGGGGTCGGATAGCCGTATTAACCCGGTCCCACAAGAGAATTCACGAAAAACATGCGGTCGTCTAAGTGTTGAGAATTCTAAAAAATATCAGGCAAGTTTAAGTCTGAGCTTAATAGCTTTATGTTTTGCCCAGATTTAATATTTTATTATTAAGTTAAAAAAGTTATCATATTTGTGTTAATCACTTTCGTTAAGTTTTTTGTATTTTTATGTTAATCACAACTACTAGATTTTTGCTTATCGTGGGACTCGAACCACCGACCATCGATTACAAGTCCTTACCGATCAAGCTACTGAGGTCAGTTTCAAAATGATCGGTATTTTTTTCCTTTACTATTACTTTTAACAACCGACCTCAGTAGCTTGATCGATAAGGCGGTGGGCGGTGGACTTTTAACCTGGAGGAGGTTGATTCGAGTCCCAAGTGTGGTAAAAATTTAGCAGCGTGAGTTTAAGTAATTGTGGCATTGCGATAAGTGATTAACGCAAATACGATAACTTTTATTATTATCAAAACACCGATTTTGTCACTAAGAAGACCAAGTTACAATGAAATAAAACATAAGTTTTACACAGAAGGTACAGGTACACAAGCGAGTAAAGGAATCAACAGTAAACACGTCATTCATAGTACACATGTTGGAAGTGCGCCCAACACACTTGCCACATTTGCGCGCTGCGTTGCGACGGATAGATAATCTTTGAACCAAGAATGTCCTCTTCGTGGTGCCAAAGAGCACATACTAATGAAAATAAGTATTTTTTTAGCAGCTTTCCTTTATGAAGGTGCTCTTAAATGGTAAAAATGGTTCCATAATTTACTATTGTTAAACAAAAACACGATCTAATGAATTTTCTTTGAACCGAATTAGAACCCTCAAGTCGGGCTACATTGCAATGCGCTGTGATTGGTTAAATCTCTGAAGGACAGACTGGCTTATCTTTGTTTTAATCCTGTTTTATAATTCGGCCTTAACCTATCTCTGGTAATCGCTTTGGACGTCAAGTTGTAAACAATTTTACATGAGAAAAGTGAAATTTTAATCATAGAAAAAAAACACTGCCAACTATGGACACAATACTTCCTCATGATTGGTTCACATTGTGTACACGTGGCAATTTTGAGATTTTATACTAAATCACTTGTACTCCAAAACAGCTTAATCGATTTTCTTCAAATTTTTTTTTATATGTTAATACTTTTTTTTTCCTACATTCTAATTCCACAAAAAAATTTGTATCGGAAAGTCGTGTACCTTTTTTTTATTAATTTTTTCTCCAAAAATTTTTGGATTTTTTAAATATTAGAATTAAATCAAAATTCATTTAAAAAAATAAAATAAATGCATTATGTAAAACGCTAATACTCATATACATAAAATTTCATTAAAAAACACGAAATATAAGCGTTTTTAAGTAAAAAGTTAGTGGTCAGGCGCATGGTCTCTATCACCAAAAAACACTTGTGTGAAGTTGAGAATTAAAAATCCTCTACAGAATGTCTCCATGTGTTTACAAAAATTCGTCGAAACCGTTCAGTAGTTTCTGAGATTTGCGCTTTAACAAGGATTTTTTTTTTTAACCGACAGACCGACACAAAACCAAAGTTGCTCAGGGTTTATGAAACGTCCAGAAATATGAAAAAAATTTAAATCGGGGAAAAAATTTTTTTTTTCTTTTTTTTACAAAAAGAAACAATACTGCGATTTCTTATTTAGAAATTTCTCGGAAAGTAGCATCAGTGG
>CM044964.1:13029596-13053472 GCA_024516035.1 Bactericera cockerelli
ACAGAGTAGGACAGATAACTTTAAAATGTTGAACTGACCACGAAAAGTATCTTGGAGTTTTATGGAGAGGTAGGTCGATGCGTACGAGGGTAAACAATTTTATTGCCATAGATGTTCTTCCTGGGACCGGGCTTAACTATTCCTAGGAAGTGGAACAGAAAATGATAGAGTTTCAAGTCACACTTGAAAAAAATGTACTCTTTTCAATAAAGAATAAATTATTAACAATAAACTGTCAACTTATCAACAAGTTCATTTACCTCTCTGTCGAAAAAAGAATTTGTTAAAAATGCTAGTCTTCACTGGCAGTATAAAAATAGGCTCAGAAAAAAACCTTTCTTAATGCACATCGAGATAACAAGAGAATTATGATGTAAAACAATAAAATTAACATTTAAGATTTGTTACAGAAAAATAAGAGATAAATATACACAACTTTTTTTTCTTTCATTTTTATTTTATTTATTTTTAAATTAAATTTATAACGCCCTTTTTTATTATACAGTGGAGCTTACCTTTGTGGCGTAACGGTTGTGACTACTGCCCATAGTCCAGAGTTCCCGAGTTCAACTCCCGGTTGGGGCAGACTTTTCGACGAAAATTCTGTTCCATCCAAACACGTGAGGCTGGCATTTCCGGCCCTACCCAGGCTGGGTGAGGTTAATGTGGGTAGCTGGTACGATTCCCAGCGAATGGAGGGTAAAACCCCCGTCCTGACTATCTATCTCAGTCAGGACGTTAAAACCAAATAGAATCAACTGGTCACAATAGATCTAATTAGGTCGCAGTGTTAATTGTAAGGGTTTCACTGAAAACCCTGCAACCAGGTCAGATAATAATAAATACCTTTGTTTGGTTCGAAAGTCAGGTTCATTTTCCTGTGATATGCCAAGAGCTGGTCGTGCGAGTAGAGACTGTGGATTTTCCTGTAATGGCAATAAGTTCAAATATTTAGTTCAGTGCAATATTATTTCCTCAGATATGTATCAATTGTATCACTGTGGTTAAATCATTAACCACACCATCGATTCGCCCCAAATACTTGAGAAAATTACAAGTTCCTCCCCCTGGTCTCCGACCAAGAAAGCATCTTTTCAAGATAACCCAAAACACATCAGCGGCCAAATCTCCTTTGTCTACAGCGATGAAACTATATGATGATTTAGAAAATGAACTGGACTTCTCTTTAGATATGATAGATTTTTCAAAAATCCTGAACTCAATTCCAAAAATGTCTGGGGGGACATGCTTGGATATAACTCTAATAGGTATTTGTTAATTTTATATTTTTTCTTCTAATTTCAAGTTGATACATTCTTGTTTTTTTTTCTGTATTTTATCTGTCATGTACATAATTTGATGTTTGTATTGTTGTGCACAGTAAAATTACTGTGCACAATGTTGCATCGTTAAAAAAAAAGAAAAAGACACACGAGGATTGCAAACAAGCAACCCCAGCTCAAAATGTAGAAGTGTTGAATTTTTTCTGGCATTTGTAAAGTATAGAAATGAGGTATTTGTGTAAATAGAGACAGGCAGAGGCTGTCAGTATTACAACGAGTAGTTCTCACACAGATTCAACTATCGCATTATAAATGTTCAATCAAGCATGAGGACATAGAGACTTTTTATTCAATACCCCCCTCCATAGGTTTAGGTTTTAATTTAAGAAAATATCAACCGGTAAAGCGAGTTTAAGTTATTAAGACTCAAAATTGCCTCAAAATTGCCACGTGTATACAATGTGGAACCAATCATAACGAAGTATTGTGTCCATAATCGGGAGTGTTTTTGTGGAATTGTTACAAGTAAGTTTAACAAAACATTTTGTGAATTAATATGATGAGGAGAAAATATATGCACCTGTACATAAACTCGAAAAAGAAGAGCAGGTTATCATATTTCCCTGCATGGGCGGGGTCCACTTCATAGAGTAGCTGATGGATTGCCTCGATGGTAGCTAGGAACCACCGGGGGGAGTTCTTCTGATGCCGCCAGAAATATGAAACACGACGTTGTAGAGTGATACATGGGAGATCTGATGGACAGATAGAGATAGATTATTTATAATTAGTCACTTGTTAATCTTCTTACTTTTGACTAGTGAGGCAGACTGTTACCGCGCTCTTTTATAAATTATATATGGATTACAGTGAAACCTGGATATAAGAGAACTCAAGTGACTGGTATTTTTTTTCTTTTATATCCAGGTTTTTCTTATGAGGTTATTTTCCCAGAGAAGTAAATTTGACCAGAATATTTTTTTCTTAAATCTAGGTTTGACTGTAATAAGATTAATAAATTGTATCTCATTTTCTTTGCATTTAATGAAAAAACTTAAATAAAATACACGTTTCTTTGAGAGTAATTTTATTTTTGGTATGAAAAAAAAAACTATGAATGTAGGTATAAACACTTGGATGGTTGAGGGTTAAAGTCTAGATGTCTATTATCAGAGCTGTTTCAATAAAAGTGAGGGGGATGAGGAAGAAAGTGTGGGGTGTTGAATGAGAAGGTGGGACAAGAATGTTGATATTTGAAAGTTGTTAAAAGTAAAATAAAACAAATTCTTTTACTATTTCAAAATGGTTAAAAAGGTATTCAGAAGTAAAAATCTTCACTTACGGTGGACAGTAGAATGGGCCATAATACTCCTACTCTGAGGCCAGGTAGCATCTATAAACACGGCCCTCTCAAACGGAACACAAGGCTTACTCGAGTTTGTATTCTCAATGTTATCACTGGAAGGTGCTTCCTCCATGAGTCTATTATTGGTAGCATTGAGATGGGCTATGTAGTCTTGCAACTCCAGACTGTTCTTGCTAGGATAAATAAGGATTGTCTGTAAAACGTAAAGGGGTTTTTTTTATGGTTATGCCTTGTCTGGAAAGGATTTTGATATTGTTAAATTTTGGAAGGTCTTTGCAAATATTGTTGTTTTTGTTGTAGCAGCGTGAGCTAAGCCAATTTTTTCTGATAGTCTCTAACTGGGTCAGTAAATAATAGTTTTAACTCTTTGATTTCTTTGAATATTCAAGTGAATTATCAACACAACTATTCCAACTTGTCCTGGCCTGCAGTATTTATCTGAATGATTTGAAGTGGGACCAAACATCATGAGAACTTTATAAAAAATTAGCTCTTTTTATTAGATTTTTTTCAGAAAATCCAAGAGCTTTATCCACTGTCTGAAAACTATCATTCATTGTATTTACAATGATCCCATCCTATGATGATGACAGTGAAATCAATTATATTGATTAGAGTGTACTCATAGTTTTATTAGAAGAAGAATACATTGAGAATTAATTTTGCTAAAGGTTCAACACTACAAAAATAGAATACACAAATTCAAGTTCTTAGATTTTTTGGACTACAAAATATTAAAACATCCCATTGAGTAGGAAACTAACCTTTTCATTATCTTTAGAATAATCTGGAATATTATGTGGGTAGATGTAAACTTTAACATCATCAGGAGCTATGATGGCTGCATGTACTGATGTTGATTTGCCTTCTGTCTCCCTCTCATGTTTGATGATATCAATTTTAATAGGCAGCTGAAATTAGTAATAAGAAATACCATGAGACTGAAATTCAGTACCAAGGTTTCTCTGGTGATAGATGTGCTACAAGAAAGGTTGATTTTTTACTTCAAAGTAGATGTTAGACATGGGTAGAATTTGTAGAATTTCCAATCTACAATGGAAAAAAGAGGCCAAAATAAAATAATTTTGGCTATCATTAGGTAGTTTAAATTGAATAGCAATAACTTCTCCTTCTTAAAATTAATGTCTCTTTAAATCTGGTTCATTTGAGATGGGGTTTTACGCTCCATTTGCTGGAAACTCACAAACCAGCTAACTACATTAACCTCACCCAGCCTGGAATGGGCTGGAAAAAAACAGAATCACAAGGATTCAAATTTGAATGGTCCAAGTTCTGACCTCAGTGGGCATTCCTTAATTAGAGTGATAAAAAAGCACATTTAATGTGCTAGTGATGCTGGCTTAAGAACAGTAACTTTGTCACAATGTAAAAAAAATATAGAGATTACCTTTACTTTTGGCACTCTGCTTTCAAACTCTGGAAGGGCTAGGTTGCAAGTGTAACAGAAATATTTCCGAGATCTTTTGCACTTCCCACAGACACTTCTACCTTGCACATCATCCAGGAATGAATTGTCATTGATTTTGTAGTTCTCAAATGGATTCTCTACTGAATTATCATAGATTTTGTAATATTTGGGATTCATGTCTGTAATTAAATGGAAGTCTAAGTAAATTGTACAGTAGTGTTACAAACTAAAAACTTGAACATGGAAAAAAAATCCTAAAAAGTTTAATTTTAAAGTGCCTTTTTATAACTTTTCTGGTATGATAGGCATCCAAGTCCAAGAATGAAAGGTCAGTAGAGTGTTATAAAGTAGGGATCCTTGCATGCTTCTTACAACTCATGATCTCATTTCAATTTCTATTGAAAAGGTCCCCTGACTTTGTCTTTTACCAGACAAATGATAAGGAAAAAATATTTGACAGGTACATACCCAAGCTCGAGGGAAACCTGGAATATATCCTGGATTAGATGTTAAATCATTTAATAAAACACAAATTATTCAAATTAAATGAATAAATTTATTAGTTTATCAGCAGTTATTTATTATTTTTTTTCCATGATTTTTTTAAACTTTCGCGCGTTGAGCTTGAGTTTCTTTTTGTGTGATACTGATTTATGGATCCGACACAAGGGCCGAATGGTGCAATAGTTTTTGCGGGATCTGTGATAATTATGTTGCATAAAAGTTCCACTGCAGCGCTGGCGTAGTTTTCAGGAATGATCCATGGCCTCCATGCGTCATGATGCTTAGACGTCCGCGGGTTCGATCCCTACCCAGGACGTTTTTTTATTATTTATTTTCGCTTTTGTGATAAACTATTATGCAGGGTTAGACCGGGTCGCTGCGCGACCCGGCCTAACCACCTGCACTAATTTCAACCTAACCTAAGCCCCTCACCCAACCATCCTACCCAACAAACGGTTGTCAGTCTAAATGTTGTGTTTCGTTAGCCGGCTAGGATAGCTTGGGTGAGGGGCTTAGGTTAGGTTGAAATTAGTGCAGGGTTAGACCGGGTCGCTGCGCGACCCGGCCTAACCACCTGCACTAATTTCAACCTAACCTAAGCCCCTCACCCAACCATCCTACCCAACAAACTGAAGTCAGTGATCTATCGTGCAATTTCACCTCGTTAACTTTACCTAACCCTATATAACTACAAAATTCTTCTTAACAAAAAAATCCTCTTACCAAAAATGACTTACGCATCAAATTCCAATTGACAATAATCATTCGTCTTTTATATGTGAAAGAATAAAACGGACAAAATACGTAAAAAATACGATGTAAAAATTTATGATGAAAAAAAATTGTTTTTTTTTACTTCTGTTGGTATACATGTCGATGGTTCTCTGATATAAGGATAAAACTCAAAAACCCAGGAAAGTTGAGGAAAGCAAATAAATTTCACAAAGATGATCAGTGATTTCAGAATTCAGTTCTTTTCAGTTTTCAGTAAAAGAAAAAAGAAACAAAACAATTATTTTATCTTTAGTTGACTTTATTACCACTTGAGCGCAGCCCAATAGATCCCGCAAAAACTATTGCACCATTCGGCCCTTGTGTCGGATCCCTGATTTATTAATGTATCTTAAAGTGCAGTTGATATTAAAAATGACCTTTACGCCCTTTTCACAAAAAGTGCAAAGTTTTTCCGCAACTCAGAAATGAGCAGCACCAGCTAACTGAATACGTCATAGCACAGCCTACTACGTTTCATTTCCATTAGCTGGCCATACACGGACGTTCTTTCCTCTCCAAAATCGCGGAGTGTGGAAACGCCGAAGGAAAACGGGGAAGGAAAGAACGGGAAGGGAAAGTGTGGTGAACAAAATGCGAAAAATTTGTTCCCTTGGTAAATCGTGGCGCGTGGATACGGCAGAGGGTTCGGGAAGGGATTCGTGGTAGGAAAGAGCGGGAAGGGAAAACTGGGCCGAATTCTTGAAAAATTTTGAGACGAAATGATTTGGCAAATGATCGACTGGCGCGTTATCATTTGAGAGGAAAAAGCGTTAGTTAGTGGGGAAACCCCCTCATTTATCGTGGCGTTTATCCTGGAGCGTTGTCATGTTTGAAATTCGTACAGGATCGAAGGAAAATCGAGAGGATTTTCAGTCTGATGTTGGAGTTCTTTCTTGCTGGTGTTGAGAGCGTAAGCTGCGGATAAAATGAGTATCCAAGGCCGAAAAAAGAAGGAATTCATACTGGCGTGCGCCCTCTTATGTCAAAGTACGGTAGTTTTGGGAAAGAAGACCCGGAAAAAGAGAGAAGTTTGGCAGAAAAAGTGGTTGGCTGACCGCGAAAAGTATGGTCACATGGGCTTGTTGAGGGAACAAAGAGCTGGATGCTCCCGGTATATTGAAATGAATTCGGTCATGAATTCTTTCGTTGTATGGCGAATGTCCGTCATAATGAAGTAGTATGACACAAGACACACAAGAAACACAAGATGATCGAAGCAACGTGAGCAACTATCGAAGCAGTGAACTTTTTTTTTCTTTTTTTTTTAAAAAAAAAGGTAAGTGTGCTTTCGCATTACTTCTGGGCACTTTACCTTTACATCCATGCCATTCCGGAAACGGAACATTTCGGTCAGAAATTTCCGCTCCGGCCGGGATTCGAACCCGCGACCTCCGGGTCAGTAACCAATGCTCTTAACCACTGAGCCACGGAGGTCGGCGAAGCAGGGAACTACTGGCGCGGGCTCGGGGTAAATCCCCTTTCATTTCCCCTGTAATTTATAACTCTATCACAAACACGAAATTTATGTCAGAGTTATCAAATTTGATCCCCATGATCTACACTGCAATTATTTATTTGTCAGGACTGGGAGGCGAACCCCGACCTCTCACTCCAGCTCTTCCGATGTTTACTTTCCTTATTATTCCGTAAAAAAAGAGAAAAATTACAATTATTTTTTTCTCTTGTAAATTCTGAGCAACTTTTTTTAGATAGTATAAGTACCTACGTCGTAAAAAAACTTACCAAATTGATGCAGAGTTTGTAACGGGGATGTTCGCCCTACATTCAAAAGTTTACCTACATAGCAAAACAAGGTTGTGATTCGAAAATAGAAAATGTTGTTACCGATCATAAAGAGACTTGTTAACAGACAATTTACAATAAACAATAGGAATTCACGAAATCACAATAACATTCACTTCATAGCTTTGGGTCCTGTAAGTTTTATTTCACACTATTTCATGAAACCTATTCCACGTAATTTGAATTGAAAATCTTCACTACTTTAGGCACACAGTGATTAGTGAGTGAATGAGTTAAACAGACAGTATTTGAACCTTGTTTTTTTTTAAATTATAAGAGAATAAAAAGGCGGTAAACGACTGTGTGAGTGAAGGTAGTAAAATTTCTAGAGCTCTAATATAAACTGAATTGATCAAAAAGGGTGATGCAGTAATGACAATAGAAAGAGCAGACTTAAATGAAAGCATACATAATATGCATAGCCATTATTAAAATAATTCTACATAAATGTGAAACACTTTTATTTGGACTTAATAAAGCATGTCATGGAAATAAAGTGTTACACCATCACAAAAACTATAAATGGCCTAACAGAGGCAAGTCCTTGCACTGACTGCGAACTCTTGTCATGTCTCAATGGTTGTGTTCTTTTGTTTATCGCGTGAAATATGTGTCATGGATGTCACGTTGAAAACAACACTTTTCGTTAACTCGGACACGTAACTATTCAAACTGTCGTGAGCCAGCGTCGATGGCTCGTTGAATACGGCACGAACGACCATATAATAATTGGTTCAAGTAACTAATTGAAAAAAAAATATATAGAGGTTGATGAAATGAGAAGACAACAAAATGTACAGGACATAAATACTTATTTATTTTTTTAATTAGTAAATAATATTTTTTATTATATAATCCCTAGATATAAATAATTGTTAAGAAGATAGAGGGTTTGAAGTAGAGATACATTAAAAAATTCGAGTCTTTAGGATTGATGTTCGGTTTTATTCTACCCTGTACCAATGCCATTTCTCAAGATTTGAATAAGCGAACTTGGGAAAATAAAACCCATCCTGTTTGACAGTTAGTACGATTGATTTATTAAACAAATGTTTAACATTCACTAAATGAACTATCATTTAGTTGTTCATGTGAATAGCTTTGTATGAAGAAAGGTGATATTGTTAGGTAGTCTTCTTTATTTACTTTTGTCCTAAGTGAGAATCTTACATTGGCCATTTAAACATCATTGTGATGTTTTTCTTGTCTGTAAATAATTAAAAGTGGATAGAGAAACCATTCTATAAATCTAGAAATTAGTTCTACAGTTGTACATTCTAGAGCTAGGTCATGTCAATTATCCAATGGAGGAGATACTCGTAGAGCATTTTATTTTCATTCTAACAAAAAATATGTTATTCCTAATTGTGATAAACAATACAATTCATTAATTATGATTATTATACTAAATATGTATGTAAATAAAATATGAATATGTGTGAAACTAAAATAATATATGAAACAAGTCAAGGAAAGGAAAAACCACAGGGGGTAACAAAAAAGATGTTACACTCTGTATATCTACCAACATAGCATACTCTACTATTTCTAAAAAGGGTTGAGATGTGACCTGGGAGAAATCGTTAAAAACAAATGCACTAATATGAGAGATGACAGGAAAATATTTAAGGAGAAAGATGCAGGGCGGATAGTTTAACAAACCAACATCCGAGATTTAAGTTCGACGGCATACTAAAAATTTCCTATGAAATACAATGTGCTGTTTCAAAACGTGTGAAAAGCAGTCTCATGCGCTGGACTTGGACATTTTAATTATTCCGCTCTGAAAGTACTTATTTTACCCGTCAAGACAGGCCAAGCACACCTTGCACCGACTATGTCAGATTAATAACAAGTCAGACATTTACATTGAAAAAGAAAAGTTACACCAAATTTATTTTCAATTTATTTTAAAATTCAATCATGAAATTTTTTTGTACAACCAAATAAATAAAAGATCGCTTGTTAGAGTAGATAATTGACTACAAATAAAAACGCGCAACTCGGAAAGTTAAGGAACATAAGATTACTTCAAAATAAAAACAAGTCAAAACTTTAAATGTCAAACAGCAAGAAACACACAGGTCAAATATATTCAAAATACGCCTGTAGATAAATTAATTAATTTTCAAAGAATTTGGTCTCAACCAAGAGCATGGGAAAAGATTAAAAATTTATCCTATGCTGATGGGAATTTTTTTTATACTAGTTGATTATTTATGGAGAAATTTTCCATCTAAATTTCAGATAACCTGTCAATAGGGTCTTCAAGTATTGTAAACATCAACTGTCAGAGAAGAAAATTGTTTGTTATAAAAAAAGATGGAACAAAGAAACGTTTGCTAATAGAAGAGATGGAATTTCCTTAGTTCTCCCTACCCAGAGCTTCAACTCGAATTCCAACTCGATTTTAGCTAGAGCTTAGAAAATTAAAATTTAAAACTAAAGGACAAAAAATTTCAATTTAAAACACACAGAAAGGATAAATACACAGAGAAATAATTATTCCACTTAAATATAATAATTTGAAAAAGGGGGAACATCCATTAAACATAAACAATAATTTTGTGTGTGAATGTGAATAAAAATGTACCTTAAAATTGAATATTTTTATAATGAAAATATGTAACCAACATTTAAGATTGAATGATGTATTTTGAATATAAATATATCTAACTACACTAATAAAAAAACTACCAGCTAAAAAAAGTAAAATAAAAATACAACATACAATTTTTTTTTTTCGCTTTCCATCTGTTTCCCCTCGAGCCAGGAAAATGTCTTCTGGCCGAGGGAGGTGGAAAGGATTTTTATAATATGTAATAGAACAGAAAGGCAGGCGGAACTCCGCGTCCCTGGGTACAGAAACTTCTGTAGTGGGAACTGGAATATTCCTGGGAGCCAATCCTGGGGATAGTTTCACCCAAAAAAAGAACCAACTTTATGTGGTTTGTGAAAAGAAAAGAATGAGATAGATAATTATATCCTATCAATTACATCTGACATGGAAACCAAATGAAAAGAAAATAAATTTTACCATCTACATTAAAAAGACTTAAATTTAGAGATAATTATGTGTAATAAGACAAAAACAGCACACAAACATAGAATAAATCTAAATTGAAATAACTATGTTATTTCTTCATAGTTAATAGTGCTTCATTTAATGTATTACGTCTCCAATATCTAAGCCCTCGTTGTGACGAGAGATTTGTCGAGTAATTCTCTTCACTTTTTTGACCTCAGATGGGATGGACGGACACATACAATCAAAGATTTGTAAGTCCGTCGCTCGTAATGACCTACAAATCTACCCACTGTGCTTTTAAAAAACATAAATGGGGGCTACTGGCACACTCCAAACGCGACATCATTGTATTCCACTCTGAACTTTACATCATTTACCCCAATGGGTGTCATCAGTCATTACTCACAACTACACTTAAAGGAAAGAAGACTTTCAAGTCCTAATCCAATGCAACATACATAAGGTATACATAAATTATATACATACATGTATAAGGAACTCAGATCCGAATCCTAGATAGTTCAAGGAGAGGAAACAACAAACCTCAAATTTTTCATACTTGGACAATCTTCCTTTGAGCTTAACAACATATTGTCCTTACTCAATGGGAAATTTGTTCCCTTATCCAAACTTTTTTCTGTCTGCTATGCTATTTTGCTCCCTCAATAACTTAAATGCATATTTTCTCTCACTTATCCCTCTAAAGTCCAAACCAAATAGTTAATAGCAGCACACACCACTCTCACTTGAGATCCCATCTGCAGAGGTCACAATATACTTCAATGTAGGGCCAGATTTTGCGTTGCACATTTCAACTTCTCCAAAAATTTCTCCCGAACATACACATTTTATTAATTAAATTTACAATTTTACAAATTAAACCTGTTGCCAATTATATCTTGAATCATGCTTTGATTCAAAAACATTTTCTTATAAATGTCCATTTATGAAGAATCATGTGTTGATTCAAAAACATAAACAAATTTTGTTTTCATCTGTGAGACAATTCTTCGAGACAGTTCCGCTCAATTCAAAAGTACTTAAAACAAAATAGAAGTCAATTTTTTCCAACTATAATTAAGAGAACAGAATATTAGTGCAGGATTTTTTGTTCACCTAGTATGCAATGTTTCCAAATCTTCTATCCAAATAAATGTGTTGTTATTTCTTGACGTCTGGTTATTTTATCTGCAATCAACAAGACAAGCATCAAATTACTAAACTATCACTGGAGATAGCAACATCAGTGCTGACACAAAAAACTCAAGTTAAACAATGAAAAGACCTCGGTTCTCTGGCTGCGTTCTCGCCCTAAAAAAATCACTTTCTGTGAATATTTTTTCTTTTTATATCAATTATAATCTACCCACCCTGTAACGCGTTTGCGTGATTTTAGGCAAATTAAGTTTAAGTTAAGTTATCATATTTGTGTTCATCACAGTCGTGATGTCACAACTACTCAAACTCGCTTTACTAAATTTACGCTGAAACCGGGACTTGAATCACCGACCTCCAGTTTTCAAGTCCGGCGCCTTATCGATCAAGCTACTGAGGTCGGTCATGATTTTAGCTCCTACTTTTACAACCAACCATTCCATTCCAAAAAAATTCCGCCCACGCCAGGACTTCAACTCGCGACTTTCGGATCAAGAACTGGAGGTGTTCACCACGGCGGGCGGTGAGGCCGCTTTCCCACGAGGCACATTGTTTCAGCTCCACTCTTCCTCTAGAATAAATCCCACTGACGTGAAACATTGCTTTGCAACAATTTGCCTTCAAATTGAGACAAAATGTCGGGAAACGTTTCGACATAAAATGTTGCGCTCACTGAAAAACCTCTTCAGTCTTAAATGGTAAACTTAACATTTACAATAAAAAGTTAAAAAAAAAAAAACATTTAAAAAGAAGAAGAAAAAGAAGAAAAAAAAACAGGACTTCTATCTACCTTATTATGAAGCAAGCAACAACTCATTGCTGATTGTTCTGCTGCTGTTGCTGATGGGCCTGTGTGATCAGCACCTGTTGCTGTTGCCCGGCCTGCTGATTGCTGCTTGGCTGAATCATCTGGGCCTGCGACACCACACCAGGCTGGTAGGAGGAGTATTTCACCTGGGGGGTCGAAACCAAGTCAGCAATAAATAACAGGGAAATATTTTTATTTTCCATTTCACATATCTATATGTACAATTACAGATATTTGGGACTGAGGGGAGAATAATTATAAAACTAGATTAGATTTAACCCAAGTGGACACTATCCCTTGACTGGTTGGAGTTCCACAGAGAGAGCAAAAATTATCACACCGACCTCTCTTTAGATCTATTTTTTTTTTTTTTTTTTTTTTTTTTTAAATAAGATTTTAATGTTGCGTCAGAATAAAATTAACATATTTTCAGCAACTAGGTGATTGATAAATGACTAAAGATTTTAAGATGAATAGTAGTGCACTGTATGCTAGCTACTAATGTTGGTTTGAATAGTATTGATGGTTAGCTAGGTTGGTGAAAAGATGTACATAGTACATAAATAAGTGTTGATTTACTAACTAAAGTAAGTAATAGTAAAAAAAATAGAATAAAACCTAATGACCTAACCTAGACTATCATCAGACTCCTCATCTGATGAAAGTGGATGACGGAGCCTCTTGAGGGAGTTTTCTTTTCAGCCTGGTGATCCCTCGTTTTCCTACCCAGCTTGTAGAAGTTATCAGACTCACGTAGTCTTCTGGTGAAACACTTTGTTGATATTTTTCTTGAGGAATTGAGGTACAGTTTCAATATTAGTTCGGGGATGGATTTGAGAGTTCCTGATATACCATGGAGCGTTGATATTTTAGATCTATTGTGACGAGTTGATTCTAATTCTGATGTACTTCCTGATTTGATGCAGTCAGAACGGGGGTTTCACCCTCTATTCGCTGCTAATCGTACAAGCTACCCATATTACCTCACCCGGCCTAGGTAGGGCCGGAAATGCCATGTCGAAAATTGTGGTACTCAGACATGGACCGCAAAGTGTCCATGGCTGTCTACTCTAACTAAAACCCACGGCTCCTCATCAATACTAAACCCATACCTTTGTGGGACTGTTAAATTAAATCGGAAGAGAATGCCGTTGGCATTAGCACCGCCCTTGATCAAGTTTTATTTTATTAATCTCATTTTCTATGTATTTTATATATTCTATGAAAATAAAACTTGATCCAATATATTTTTAATAATACTGTTAAATTACTTCAACATCTAAAGGAGCAATCTAAGCGTTAGATTTAAACATTAGTCCCAATGCGAAGTACGGAGACACGGCTAGTGCAATAGCTTACCTGCTGCTGCTGAGAGGCCTGGGGTGGGGGCTGGGAGTACTTGGTACCCACTACTGGCTTGCCCATGCCTGCGGAGCTCATCTGCTGCTGACCTGGCGACCACACAAGCAATCTTGTTAGTAATAATAATAAGAAACTTCATTTTTATTTTGCTTTACGACGCACGGTGACCTGTATTCGATCCCCAGCGGAGCAGGAATTTTTATACTCTATACTTGGTGGATGTTCGGGGTCCACTCATACCTCGTGAGGAAAAATGAGTAGTTACTTGTATGAGTAACGACCAGTGCATTACCCAGGTAAAAATAAATTAAAGTAAGAGAAGTCGAAAAGTGAAGGAGGCTTTTAATAATTGTGCGCTACCCACAAAAATTGTGAAGAGGCCTTGTGCTTCACCACAAATAAAATCATACATACATACATTTTGTTTAACAAAATCGCACCGAGAAGTGAGTATTGTTGCCTTAGACAATCTCTGCCATCAAACCTCCCTATAGCCACTTTGATTTGTGATCAAGTTAGTTCCCAACACCTTGACTCAACCATTGTACCAATATCTGTGTTAATCACAATTGTGTTGTAATTATCACTCACACAGGGTTACTTTTATTATATTAAAAAAAAAAAAAACCAAAATTGGGACTCGAACCACCGACCCATGACCTCTGGAATCTCTGGATTCACACAGTGCCGCCCTTACCACTGAGCTACCGGAACAAAAACAAGAGCACTTTTACAGTTAATTTTTTTTTATTTACTTTTACTGTTCTCTGAAGTTTACTCTGTCACCAATAACCAGTAGAGATTGAGAGAGAGAAAAAAAAAAAAAAAACATAATATAGAGACATGTGAGAGAATGGCGGCTATATTACCTGTGGGTCCAGGGCTCTGAGTGCCGTAGCTCAGACTGTACGGATTGTTAGTGGCGTAGGTGTTCTGATAGTAAGCCTGGGCCTGGGCTGTGGTGCCTGCGTTGGCTGGGAACACAAATCAGAAATTCAACAGTGGTAAAATTTGACGTGGGACGTATTGTACTTGAATTTAGAATTCTGGCACCAAATGCACACTTGTGTAACAATTCATCATGGAACGCAATGGGCGAATCAATATTCAAAAGAACATATCGTCGACTAGAAGGTAAAACTGACCAAGTGACAGTTGGTCATTTCTCGATTTATCGTTACTCTGGTCGGAAATTAACCCAACTATTGGCTAAAAATCAAAAGTTCGGTAGTATTCAAACATGTGCGCGGGAAAAGCGAAAAACCAATTTTTACCTAAAGGCTGTGGAGATTTCAATGGTCCAAAAGCAGATGGTCAGTTTTACCTTCCAGCCGACGATATTAGAAGAAGAAATAGATACAAAAGGGGTTTTCGAATTTGAAAATGAAGAATTGACACAAAAAACCCAACTTTTGGACCACCCTGTATGATTTGTGGCAGAATTTGTCTTCTTTTCGAGTGATAAGGAAAGTCCTGTGGTGTCATAACCAGTTTTTTTTCTTTCAAATGATGTTTTTATTAAGAGTCATCATTATCCATCCTTGTTGCACGTCCTTCTTCTTCTTTTTTACTCCGTCTTATCCCGCTTAAGCGAGGTTGACGTTGTTCAACCTCATAGTTGAGGTCGGTTGGTTTTGGCACATTTTAACGGCTGGATAACCTTCCTAACGCCAACGATTCTATTTGATTTAACATCCTGGATTAGAACGTCCTGTTACCCAACGTCCTGTTGGGGTTCGGTGGAAGAGAAAGCCACAGGCTTTGACCTCGCCCCTTGGTTCAGTACATATTCTATTGTGTTCTTTTTTTTCATGTTATATTTAATTTGTTGAATGTATCATATAGTTGACCAATTTTTTTTTCTTCAACAAATAACTTTTATTTATTTACATTTTTTGTTATTTACAATGCATGAAAAGAATTTAAATATCAAAAAATACAAACACAAAATTTTAAATCATAAGAATCCCATGGACTAATGTACTTATTAAGTATGTGCTAGGCTATGGTTATGTGATATAAAATTTTAATAGATGAAAAAATGAAAAATGTTTTTTTATAAAGTGTTAAATAATAATAATACACGTCCCGGCCAGGATGCCAGGAATAAAGATAGGAGTATACAACTATATATACGAAAGCTTACCTGCGGAGTAGAAGGAGGAGGCAGAGGGGGCGGCCCGCTGCTGGGCAGGCTGGGTGAGGTAGCTCTGGCTCATGAGGCCCGTGGGGTCAAACATGTTGGCCGGAATGTACACTTGCTGCGACTGGGGAGAGGGCTGATAGTCTGGTCGAGGGGGAGGAAGACGGATTAGATTATGAACTACACCTACAGTCCTACATACATGTATTCTGCTGCTAATACAAACGGAACGCTAATTGAATTGAATGAGCGCAAGAATAGCTCAGTGGTTAAGCACTCGCTTGCCATACGGAAGGTCCCGGGTTCGAACCGCGAACACCGACAAAAATTTGTATTCACAATTTGGTTACATTTGTTTGTAAGGGATACCTTCCGGTGCGCTCGTGTTGACCCAGCACCTAAATGGACAGTATTGTGTCACTTCTCGCCCATCAGAGAGGAGGCATACTACGTTATAGGCAGGCTACAACACAGACCACAAGCGTCTACAATAGGTCCTGTTTTATTACTACGAAATAAAAAAGGCTGTGAAAAACTCATCTGTAAAAAAAAAAAATTGATCTTGTTGAGGGTATCTGAAGAAATCTCGTCTCTGCACATGCGCACATTCCCTCAATTGAACAAGCGGGCCGTAAATCTTGCGCAAAGTATGCTGCGGAAACTGTCTATTACTTCAACATGTTTCATGGCTACGAAAAAAAAGTTTTCAATTTTTTTCATTTATTAATTAATTTAATAACAGGATAACATATACAAAGCTATTTTTCCTAAGCTAAACTTCTAAGAAATAGTTGTGAGAGACAAACTAAAAGAAAAGAAAAAAAAAAAAAAATCAAGGAAACCTGCGCCTTTGCCACTACTCACTCGTCCGTCCCGTAAAAGTAGCGCAAAGTATGCTGCGGAAACTGTCTATTACTTCAACATGTTTCATGGCTACCAAATAAAAACAAGTTGGGAGAGACAAACTATAAAAAAACCCCCCGTAAAAGTAGCGCAAAGCATGCTGCGGAAACTGTCTATTACTTCAACATGTTTCATGGCTACGAAATAAAAAAAAAAGTTGTGAGAGACTAGTTTGTCTTTTATCATTAGCTTAGAAAAAGCACCTTTGTAAAAATCCAATATTGTTAATAAATAAATAAAATGTTAAAAAAAAAAAAAAAAAATCAAGGAAACCTGCGCCCTTGCCCCCACTACTCACTCGTCTTGGTGCCGATGGGCGGCACGCCGGCCCCCGCCGACTTGACCTGGGCGGACTGAATGTAGAGGGTGGCGGGATTGGGGGGCGCCCCGCTGGAGGAGAGACCCCCGGGCCCGCTGGAGGGGTAGCCCGTGGGCGGGGCGGAGGTGAGCCGGTAGCCGGCGCCCATCTGGGAGGCGAGCTCCGAGCCGGGGGAGGGCGTGCTGGGCGAGTGGATGTACATCGAGGACTGGTTGAACGTCTGGCCGAGGCCTGTGGGGAGGGGGGGAAGAGGGGTTAAAAAAGGAAGAGAATGCCGTTGGCATTAGCACCGCCCTTGATCAAGTTTTGTTTTCTTAATTTTAATACCTATTTATGTATATATTCTGTGTCATTATTTTGTAAATAAAACTTGATCCAACTTGTTTAATAAAACAGGGGTCGGCAATAAAATCCTGTTAGGGTCCGGATTAACATGAGAAAAACCTCCGCGGTCCGGATTGATAAGAACCTACAGTCTTTTGGAACTTTCTTGCACCAAAACTGTTCGGTCCATACTGTCTCTAAGCACATTTTTAGGACTACTTCTTCTTGAAAATCAATTTTTTTTTTAAGAAAGAGAAAAAAATATTATTTTTCGAACCTAAAATTTTGTTCGCGGTCCGGACAAATGAGCTTCGCGGTCCGGATTCGGACCGCTAATTGCCGACCGAGGGGCTAAAATATAAATTTAATATAGTCGAACCTCAATATAACAGATACTGGGTGGTTTAATATACTCACTGAGGAATGGATACTGGGTGGTTTAGTATATATTTATTTATTTGAACAATATACGGGCATATTTACCCTGTACTAAGTAATTTTACAGTTCATTTTCCTAACAAATCGTAATAAAAAACAAACAACACTAAAATAACAAACTATTTTCACTGAGGAACGGACACTGGGTGGTTTAACCGTCATGCTAAAATCTTTTCAGACATAGATACAATAATAACCCGATATAATTCACTAGTTAGAAGCAAGCTGGAATATGCAGCTGTAATCTGGACCCCCAAAACTGATTGTCTCAGTAAGAAAATAGAGAGATTACAAAGCAAATTTGTTAGAGTATTATTTTTTAAATTTAATGGGTTCTATCCAGCATATCCAACTTCCCATAGCATACAAAGATCTTATCGAACAATTATCAATAGGAACTCTTAAAGACAGGAGGCAATACTACTCTCTGATTTTTATTCACAACATCATAAATAATAATATTACATGGCCTGATATAATAAATAAATCCGAATAAGAGTACCAAACACCTAACCTAATATTCTATATAAAAAGTTAGTGGTCTGGCGCATGGTCTCTATCACCAAGAACCGCTAGTGCGAAGTTGATAAATGGGACCATCTACAGAACGTCTCCTATATGAGTACAAAATTTCGTAGAAATCTGTTCAGTAGTTTATGAGATTTGCGCGTTACAAAGAATGTATTTAACGGACCGACAGACAGACAGCAGACATATAATATTATAGATAGACATACAATCATACAGACAGACACTAAACCGAAGTTGCTGAGGAGGTTAAGAAACGTCCAGAAATATGAAAAAAACTGAAATCGGAGCAAAAAAAAAAATGTGCAGAGAGAGAGAGAGAGAGAGAGAGAGAGAGAGAGAGAGAGAGAGAGAGGGGAGGGAGAGAGGAAAAAAACGCTTGCATACGAGTCTGCAACCATTGGGACATTTTCATCTTTACTATTCAAGGTCCAAAACCCAACTGACCAAATTTCGTATTGTGCGCATGACACATACCTTCTCTCTTCTCTCCCTCTACAATTCAATACTTCGCCATTGTGCGCATGACACACACTTTCCCTCTTCTCTCCCTTTACAATTCAATATTTCGTTACATAATTTTGGTTATGTGCCAGAGCAAAGACATGAAAATGTCAAAAAATACTCACTGAGGAACGGATACTGGGTGGTCGTCTGGCGAGGTCCCTGCCCTGTGCTCAGCAGTGCCGTCTGGTCATTGAGGGAGTAGTTGCCGAATGATGCGGCCATGCCTTGGTTCTGGAGTGGCGTGGAGTAGAGCAAGGCAGCTGTGGCAGCCTGGGAACAGAAGTTATTATATTTAAAAAAGCTCATCATAATTGTATTTATTTCAATTGTGATATCCATCATATTTGTATTTATTTCAACTGTGATATCTATCATATTTGTATTTATTTCAATTGTGATATCCATCATATTTGTATTTATTTCAATTGTGATAACACAATTACTCAAATTCGCTTTGCTAAATTTTCGCTGATCTTGGGACTTGAACCACCGAACTCCAAGTTACAAGTCTGCCGCCTTATCGATCAAGCTATTGAGTTTGATTATTATACTTGTGATATTACACAATTTAGAACTTGCATTATCGATCCATATCCAACAAGTAAGTAAGCAAGGAATAATTATATGAAACTTCATTTCTGATTCAAACAGCAAAATACAATACACATTTTTAGTCAAACAAAATAAAATAAATACAAGTGAAAACAAGGAAAGTAAAAATCATATTATAAAAATGATTTTTTATTTATATTTACTAGTAGATACCGTGGGTTGCGCGCTAGGCTTGCACGCACGGTGACATGTGTGTTCGAATCCCAGCTGAGTCGGAATTTTTCGGCTCGGTACTTTGGATGTCACGGGGTCCACAAATACCCCATGAGGAAAAATGAGTGTATGTTTTCATATGAGGGCGCGACCAGCGGCAAAATTAGGACATTAGAAAAAAAAAATAGTGATCTATTTATATTTCCTAGATTCAAGGCCAAATTGTACAATAAGATTACAATAAAGATCGTTCTTAAGTAGGGCTTTCCACTAATCACAGCATATCATATCTCGGATTGGGATCACAATATCATTATATCCTTATTTCGGATCTCATTTTGTGATCTGCCCCTCAGGGCCAAATTATAAAACAGGATTAAATTTAAGATAAGCCTGAATGTGCCTCAAGCCGGGCTACAGTAAGCTGTGATTGGTTCAACAGTCACTTGAGCGACGGTTTGTGTTATCTTAAATTTAATAGAATTTCATAATTTGACCCTTACAGCCGTATTTATGAACAGAAAACGCCGTTTGAGCATGGTCTGAAGCATGATTACCTTTAATATTATTGGCCAATACCTTGCTTGAGACATTCATCATATCATAGGGTGGCGTCATCGTGAACGATGGTAGCCAGACAGTGGAGGAATGACTCAGCACTTCTACCTCTGTCTTTACAAGGAGGCTAATAATTGACAAGGGCCCCCAGAACCAAGCCAATGCTGGTCTACTCCCTGTTTATAGTCCCCCAGCCAGACTGCTTGAGACATTGCTCAGACAAAATTCGCTGTTCATAAATACGGGTGTTAGTCTGCCGCTGTGCCAGGGACGGGGTGGTTACCTGTGAGGGGAGCGCTGAGAACTGATGGGCGGGGTTAGGGGCGTAGTGTGTGGGCGCCGGCGGATAGGACTGAGCCTGCTGCTGGGGGGGCGGGGGCACGGAGCCCGTGGGTGTGGCTTGGGCCGCCACTTGCATCTGCTGCTTACCTGAGGGGGGAGGGAGTCAGAGAGTTAGGTCTGGTATTTTTAATTTTAATTTAATTTATTTATTTACTTTTAAGTGCAATACAAAACAGATGTATGTCAATTACAATGAAATTTGACATACATCCAGTGACATTATAATACACTGTTGAGAAGGTGATAGAAGAAGAATGATAATCAAATAAAATAAATAATGGGTGAAATACGTATTCCAGCAGTAAGGGCAAGACATATTAATAATTGGCCAAAATCCTAAAATGGGAGCATAACTTGTCATGTCCTGACTGGGTTTCGAACCCGCGACCTCTAGATCACCAGACCGGCGCGCGGCGCCTTGACCACTGAGCTACCGGACAGACAATTCACACTATTGGTTCGGACCCACCCAAAGTATGAATTAGCTTTTTTATGTTTGAGAATTTGCACACATTTATTGTTAAAAAATAGTCACCTTGGTATAGCGGTAACATGCTTGTCTGTGACTCCAGGTGACTAGGGTTCTTTTCCTGACAGGGTCAGACTTTTTAAATATTTTTACTGAGGAAAGGATATTGGGTGGTTTAATAATCTCATACAGACGATTCCTGAGAGCACAGTTCACAATGTGCAAAAGTGACCGTTTGGAAACATTCGAAAACCCCAAAAATGATTTTATATCAGATTAATGATGTAACCACCATGAGGAATGTCCAAGGGAGAGAATACAGTGAACAATCACTAATATCTAATGTCTTTCCCACATTAAACACAACACCAGGAGATTTTATCATAGATGTGCTCCTGGTGTAATTTTTTAATTTTGTAATTTGTAATTGTATATTTACGGGTCAAGCCCAGTGTAAAATCAAAAAAAAAAGACATGTTACTACAATGAAAAAAAAAAACATAGATTAATTAAAACATATAAAACATTTAGTGACTAGATATAAAAAAATACTAATAACATTGGTAACAGGTAGTAATGTACTATCACATATTGTTTGCCGCACGCATCATTCGGTTGATGGGGCGTGTAACACCCTTTTGGGGGTTGCTCACACCCCCGAGAAGAGACACCCTAGTAAATAATAATAATAATAATAAATCATTTGTTTTATTTTTCATATTTTTTTTTTTTTTTATACAGAGGACCCATCCTAAGCCATTTTTATTTGGCTTCTAAGATGAGTGTTGTTTTTACATATTAGAGGAAAAACATTCAGAATTTTATTTCATATTATGTTTTTGGTTCAACAAAAAGTTGAACTAAGAACCCCGATACTCACTGAGCTGCTGCTCCTTGACACTGAGGGCGTTGGCGTACGCCTGCATGCCTCCCCGGGGCCCGCCATACATGCACTGCTGCAACTCCGCCGCCACTGCTGCGGCCGCCGCCTCATCCCCGCCCGCCACCACGGAGGGCGAGCTCACCGCCTTGTAGGAGCCGGAGCCGCCACTGGGCGGGCCGCCCGACGGGGAGCCGTCCGAGGGCACCACGCTGAAGTGGCCGCCGCCACTGCCTGCGATGCGAGAAGACCGGGATCAATTATTTTTGGTTTTTATAATAATAATAACATTCTTTAGTGGGAATCGCTTGTTTCTTGCGTCGGGATTTTCTGTCTGGTTCGCCTCTTTCCCGATTTGCTAAATAAACTATTGGATTATTTATATTTTAAGCAAATATTGTAATATTTGTTTTGAACATTGTTGTTTTTTTATGTATATTTTTTTTTTTTTTAATATTTAAATTGTAAGCCAACTCCACTAAAATTTGTAATACCAAAAATACAAATATATATATCTCCCTTGCCTTTATCCCATATTAGCTTATGTTGCTTTTGGGGTCGGCATTGTTCAACCTCATGGTTGAGGTTGGTAGGGTGGAGCACGTTTTTTTTATGGCTGGATGCCCTTCCTAACGCCAACGATTCTATTTGATTTAACGTCCTGGATTAGGACGGGGGTTTTACCCTCCATTCGCTGGGAATCGTACCAGCTACCCACATTAACTTCACCCAGCCGGGGTAGGGCCGGAAATGGCAGCCTCACGTGTTTGGATGGAACAGAATTTTCTTCGAAAAGTCTGCCCCAGCCGGGAGTTGAACTCGGGAACTCTGGACTACGGGCAGTAGTCACAACCATTACGCCACGGAGGCTGTTATGGTTGGAGGAGGAGTGTTATAATAATAACACTCTTTAGTAGAAGGTAACCACAAGGAGAGGTTAATGCTTAAAGCATTTTCTACCACCTAACCCTCTGAGGTCACATCACAACAGTGCTGTTTCCCTTCATTCGCCACTCAGAAACCTGCTAAACACATTAACCTCACCCAGCTTGGGTTGAGCCAGAATACCAGCATCACGAAGTCACCTCGCTAGACGTTGCTCAACTTCGGTGATTCTACGCTGATTCTCTTAGAAGCCCTTCAAAGCTTAGGAGAAGTACCTTTGTATAAATCTTTCATTATAAAGAAAATAAATAAATAAACTATTATTATTATTATTACGAGAACCGGTGCATTCAACGCTCCATCGACGCTGGCTTGTAAAAATGTTTAAAATATAATAATATCGCCTTATTAATACTGCCCGATTAAGACTACTTAAGTCCCATTATTCCAGCAGTAAGCCCAAGACATATTATTATGTGGTAAAAATCCCAAATAGGAGGATAACATGTCATGTCCCGGATGGGTTTCGAACCTCTGGAATCTCTGGATTCACAGAGTGCCGCCTTTATCACTGAGCTACCGGGACAGACATAATAAATAAACTATTATTATTTATTATTATTACGAGAACCGGTGCATTCAACGCTCCATCGACGCTGGCCTCTAAAAATGTTTACTGAACGATTGGTGAGCAAAACGCGGTGCGCTACTCACCGGAATGCTGCACCGGGGGGAAGCCGACCTCTGCCTGGGCTTTCGCTTCGGGCTCTTCCCAGAAGCTCTTCACCGAGGCGATCTTCCAGTTGAGCTCCACCGCCGAGCTCTGCACCATGTGCTGGTGGTGCAACAGGTGACTGTGCCCGCCGCCACCGCCACCGACGCCGCCGCCACCCCCGCCGCCCGCCGTCTTGTGCAGTGGGTGCTCCTCGGTGGCTCCGGAGCCACTGAGGGAGCCACTCAGGTCGGAGCCGTACGTGAAGTCTAGCTTCATGTCCGCCGCCGCGTTGTCTTCCTTGGACATGCCTGGGGGAGGGAGAAGATACATAATAATAATAATTTCTTGAAAAACATTGAAATGGTTGGCATCCGGAAATCAGTGAAATGAAAGATTCAGAAAAGTGTCATCTTGCAATCCTGCCATCTAGTCCCAAATTTTTTAGATTTTTTTTCCCCCCAGTAAATTTTAATACTTATTGTCCAAGTTTATGTGAGAAAGTATGAATTTACTCCTCACATAAACTAAGAAAAACTGTAAATGAAAATACAAGTACCTCCTTCAAAATAAATTTCGAAATTTGAAAAT
>CM044964.1:13053572-13067013 GCA_024516035.1 Bactericera cockerelli
CAAGTACAGAGAAGAAAAAACCCTTTTCTACTGGGGATCGAACCCAGGTCACAAGACTAGCATCATCTTCTTATCTTAGCTGACGTTCCTGGAGGTCTTCGTTCTAGTGGTGGTTATCTTTTCCGACCTAATTATTATTATTATTTTATTATCAAACAAGAAGATCTGCTGATAGTTGAAAATTACCACCTCATATCTTACCTAGATTAGAATTTGTTTACATTTCATAGAGACCCTGATATTACTTCCGAGAAATTTCTAATATTAGAAATCGGTAGTTTTGTGTTCGTTCTTGTAAAAGAAATATTTTCTTTTGCTCAATTCATATTTCTGGGCGTTTCATAACCTCCTGAGCAACCTTGGTTTTGTGTGGATCTGTCGGTTAAAATCATTCCTTGGTACGCGCAAATCTCAGAATCTACTGGACGGATTTTGACGAAATTTTGTAAACATATCAAAAACATTCTGTAGACGGTACCATTTTAAATTCATAAATCAACTTCACACTAGTGGTTTTTGGTAATAGAGACCATGCGCCTGACCACTAACTTGTTACTTAAACGCTTATATCTCGTGATTTCAATGAAATTTTGTATGTATATGCAATTATGCATATTAGCGTTTTACATAGTGCATTTATATTTATTTTTTTAAATGAATTTTGATTTAATTCTAATATTTAAGAAAATCCAAAATTTTGGAGAAAAAAATAATAAAAAAAAGGTACACGACTTTCCGATACAGAATTTTTTTGTGGAATCTAGAATGTAGGAAAAACGGTATTCTAACATATAAAACAAATTTGAAGAAAATCGATTAAGCTGTTTTGGAGATACAAGTGATTTAGTATAAAATCTCAAAATTGCCACGTGTATACAATGTGAACCAATAATGAGGAAGTTTTGTGTCCATAATTGGCAGTGTATTTCTTCTATCATTAAATTTCACTTTTTCTCATGTAAAATTGTTTACAACTTTGCTATCTTACGTCCAAAGCAGATTACCAGAGATAGGTTAAGGGTCGAACTATAAAACAGGATTAAAACAAAGATAAGCCAGTCTGTCCCTTAAGTCAGAGATTCAACCAATTACAGCGCACTGCAATAGAGGGTTCTAATTCGGTTCAAAGAAAATTCATTAGATCGTTTTTTTGTTTAACAATAGTAAATTATGGAGCGATTTTTGGTCTTTTAGGAGCACCTTCATAAAGGAAAGCTGCTAAAAAATACTTATTTTCATTAGTATGTGCTCTTTGGCACCACAAAAGAGGGCATTCTTGGTTCAAAGATTCCCAAAGTCTGTCCCGGTAGCTCAGTGGTAAAGGCGGCACTCTGTGAATCCAAAGATTCCAGAGGTCGTGGGTTTGAAACCCAGCCGGGACATGACAAGTTATCCTCCCATTTGGGATTTTTACCACATAATAATATGTCTTGGGCTCACTGCTGGAATAATGGGACACTTTAATAGTCTTAATCGGGCAGTATAAATAAGGCGATATTATTATTATTAAAAGATTATCTATCCGTCGCAATGCAGCGCGCAAATGTGGCAAGTGTGTTGGGCGCACTTCCAACATGTGCTACTATGAATGACGTGTTTACTGTTGATTCCTTTACTTGCTTGTGTATCTGTACCTACTGTGTAAAACTTATGTTTTATTGTCATTGTAACTTGGGATTCTTAACAGACAAAATCAGGTGTTGAAAATAATAGAAGTTGTCGTATTTGCGGTAATCACTTATCGCGATGTTACAATTACTCAAAATCACACAGCTAAATTTTTACCAAACCTGGGACTCAAACCAATCACCTTCAGGTTACAAGTCCGCCGCCTTATGGATCAAACTACTGAGGTCAGTTGTTAAATGTAATGGTAAAGGAAAAAGTACCGATCATTTTTAAACTGTCCTCATTAGCTTGATGTGTAAGGCGGCGGACTTGTAATCTGGTGGTCGGTGGTTCGAGTACCACGATAAGCAAAAATTTAGTATTTGTGATTAACATAAAAATATAATAACTTAACGATTGTGATTAACAAAAATATTATAACTTTTTAACTTAATAATAAAAATATTAAATCTGGGCAAAACACAAAACCTATTACGCTCAGACTTAAACTTGCCTGATATTTTTTAGAATTCTCAACACTTAGACGACCGGCATGGTTTTTCGTGAATTCTCTTGTGGGACCGGCGATAATACGGCTATCCGACCCCGTGTACCACAGGTGGTACACCCGGTCCATTCCGTACGAACGTGGGTGTACCTGTACCACCGGTGGTACACCCGGTCGTCTACGTGTAAAAAAAACTAACCAAAATCACTTCATCCTACTCCAGGCAATGTCCCACTATCACCCGATGAGCGACACGGAGTACAAGAGTCTCCTACACGACGAGAGTGATGTCGACCCGGCCGACCAATGTTCGCCTCGCTTTGACCCGGGCCAGCGACGGGGTCGTCAGCTGACGTCAGGCGTGGCGCAAATGTTGCAAGTGTGGCCCGCGCTCCTATCCCACATGATGCGGACTTTTGTTCTGGCCCTGACTGCCTGCTTGCTGTTTATATTGGCGGTAAGATACTAGGTCCCGATAGCTCAGTGGTCAAGGCGTCGGTCTGGTAATGCAGAGGTCGCTGGTTCGAAACTCAGCCCAGACATGACAAGTTATTCTCTCATTTTAGATTTTGACCACACAATTTTGACCTTACTGCTGGAATAATGGTACTTATTAGTCCTAGTCGGGCAGCATAAATAAGACGATATTATTATATCATTACTAAAGACGGGACAAGAAATGCTCAGTAATTTCTTAAGTAGCTACCACTGGTTCACAATGAGAATTGGAAAAGAATGCCAAAGGCATTATCACCACCCTTGATCAAACTTTGTTTATATTTAATTAATTATACCTTTTGACTGCACCTGTATATAAAAAATTGTAAATAAATATTGATCTAAATTGTTGAATAATAATAATAATGAGTTCAGTTTATTGTGTTTAAATTGAGAATAATGTAATTTGAAGACTTTATACCAGAAGTGAAGTAGTTTTTTCATCTTTAAAAAAGCTTTGACTTAGTCGAGCAGTATAAATACCAGTATAATGCAATGTTATTATTATTTAAATAATCGCCGCCTATTTATTATTTAAATAGGCGGCGGACTTCTAATCTGGAGGTCGGTGGCTCAAGTCCCAAGTTAAGCAAATATTTAGTAAAGAGTTTGAGTAGTTGTGACATCATGAAAGTGATTAACACAAATATGATAAAAAAAAAAAGTTATTTTTATTAATTATGGCATCGACATTTCTTGTGATTTCAAAAAATATAATATCAATACTAGTCTAGCTGGGGGACTATAAACAGGGAGTAGACCAGCATTGGCTTGGTTCTGGGGACCCTTGACAATTATTAGCCTCCATGTAAAGACAGTGGTAGAAGTGCATTCCTCCACTGTCTGGCTACCATCGTTCACGATGACGCCACCCTATGATGAATATCAATATTCTTCTCTCGGTTTCAGATTATCTCCCTCTTCCTCACCTCCAACTTCTCCCTCGCCACCACGCACACCCTTCACCTCCACACACGCTCCGTCCACACCCTCCCCTCCTACGCTTCTCTCCCTCAAAGCCGCGCCCACACGGAATCTCTCTACAAGTACATCGTTACCGGTAGCGACGATGAGATCAACCTTTTCTACGTCATCGATCAGGATCGAACCCTCGAACCCTTCGCGAGGAAACTGCTCAAGTTCTACACGCGGGCAGGATACAAAGTGTTCCTGGTGAGAGTCTGCCATACGCGGTTTGTGGACGACGAAGGAATTGAAGGCGTTGCCTATGACAAGGGACTTAAAAAAGGAACTAGTGGTGGTCACCGGGAGATGGTGAGTGGAATTTATCACGAGAAAGGTAACAGTGAACGAGGAGTTGATGAAAATGATATTCTAAAACGTGGAATGTATAAACGTGCCGTCAATGGTAAGTTTAGTGCAGCTTCCTTATTTGAAGATGGTTCGATGCGAACAAACGAGAAAACGGACACTCAGGAGGCTCGAACGGCGGACTCCCAGCATCAAGGAGAAGACATTAAACTGACGAGGAATGGATTTGTCCGCGAGTCTGCCGCTCCATCCACAGCCGACATAGAAACCTACGACGCTAAGCTTCGGCAGGAAATCGAGTCCGATTTCGGCGCGTCTCGCGAATTTTTCGATCGCATCCGAAATATTCTCGCGCGAAATCGCACGTTCGAAGAGGACGAGGCGGATCACGCACGCGTGCGCGTGCCGATCACGTCGCGTGAAATCAACGTGACGGAGTCGGACGACGAGCTGAAGAAAGTCCAGGTGTGCACGTGCCCGGGCTGTGGTCACGTCAAGTCCCGAGGGAGGAAGATATTCGGGGCGGACGCCAGCGATCCAGACCTCGCCAAGGTGGAGATATTGAGCGTGAACTATCGGGAGTTTCTGCGGGGGACCATGTTTGAGGGACAGTTGGCTGCTCTGGATGGGAAACTTGAACGAGCGAACGTTGGAGAAAGTGAAAAAAACGGGTCTTGATAAATCAGAGCTCAGTGAAAATGAAAATCAGGTCAGCGAGAATGTGGGTGTAAAAGATCGCTTGAAATCCGCCGTACAGTCTCGCTTCAACAGCGTCGAAACACCGCCCGACGGAACCCTCTACGACTTGAATCTCGTGAAGCTTCTCCTGCTGTGGAAGTTTGGCAACAGTCTGGTGTTGCTCGATGATCAGGCAACACTGTTGCACAGTAATCTCATCGACAGGGGTCGCGTGAACCTCGGGTTCCATCTCGTCTACTCCCCGTACGAGTGTTCCAGCGTGGTGTTCAACATCATGCGGGAGTACGCGAGACATAGGGGGCGGGGCCTGAGTCCGGCCCTGGGGGAGGTGTACAGGCTGTTCTGTAAGCGGGCGCCCCGCGGGTTCTGCAATGCCATCACTTATGTGAGGGTTAAGAGAAAGTGATGACATTACGCATTGGCTATCAAAAGTGATGACATTACGTATTGGCTATCACTATGTGAGGGTTAAGAGAAAGTGATGACATTACGTATTGGCTATCACTATGTGAGGTTTTTTTTTTTTTTTTTTTTTTTTTTAAATGGAAGGCAGGAAAAAATCTTTCAAAGACACCCAGATCCTGGGATGTGGGATTTCCACCCACTAAAAAACCCACCGTCTCTAAAAGATAACTGCACTTGGAACCGAAAATATCATTACTCATGTGAGGGTTAAGAGAAAGTGATGACATTATGTATTGGCTCTCACTTATGTGAGGGTTAAGAGAAAGTGATGACATTACGTATTGGCTATCACTATGTGAGGGTTACGAGAAAGTGATGACTATTGGCTATCACTTATGTGAGGGTTAAGAGAAAGTGATGACATTACGTATTGGCTATCACTATGTCAGGGTTAAGAGAAAGTGATGACATTACGTATTGGCTATCATAAGTGATTATGTGAGGGCTAAGAGACACTGACGTAAACTGCCCAAAAAATGGGCAATAACTAACTAAATAAATAAAATAATATGTAAATATGTTTTTTTTTTTAATATTTCAATTTTGGTTTTGTCTAGGACAACATTATGCCAAAAATCTCAGAAACTTTGATGAGTGCAAAGTACATAGGTATATACTATATAAATATGTATTTCATCTTTTAATTATTGTAAATAAATTAGGTATTTATATCTCAATTTTGTTTTTGCTCAGAAGTGTTCTTTTTATCTATACAGGGTGTAACAGACTAAATGTAAAATCTCTTAAGAGGTGTTAGTATAGATCATTTCCAACCATTAATGTTCTATAATACTTTTGATTTAACTCAGTGGTTCTCGAGATATTATTTTTTTGAATTATTTTTACAAGTCCCCTGCCGCTCGACAAAGAATGGCATCTAACTCTGTAAATACAGCAGATGAAGCAATAGATTTAACTTTTTTCATAAGATAACAATATTTCACTATTATTTAGACTAGATTTATTCTTAAAAAGTGCACACGTACTGAAAAAAATCGGCAGCAGCGGAAAATTTATCGCGAACATGAAATCCACCTGAAACTTCAGCCGCCATTTTCTCAAAATACTGCCCTCATAAAGTATTGGTTTCATTTCTTTAAAAACTTGCTTGAAGTCTTATCTTTCAGAAAATATGACACACTTGATATAAAACTTTCATTTTTTATTGGAACCAAGAGAAACTAAAAAAAAAAGTCAGTCAGTACTACTAACTGTACCTACTAGGCTACCATCCTACTTTTACCTAGGGAACTAATTTTTTTCTTCAATTTGACAAATTATGGTTGCCATTTATTTTCCAACGGCCCAAAAGTTTGCCTCAGTAGACTCTTAACTTGGAGGTCACTGGTTCGAGTCTCAAGTGTGGCAAATTAGTATGTACGTATCCATGTACGATACTTTTAGCTGTGGTGCTTCAGAAATCAATATTAATCGTAATTGTTCATTTGTTCATAAGAGGAAAGGGTCTCAATGATAAAATGGTTTGAATGAAATGAAACATAACAATGTACCTACATAGTTAACACCCAGAGGTAAAGGTGGTACGGTAAATACTGAACATTCATAAGTTGGTACATAGAGGTACAAATTATTATGTTAGTAGGTACCGAATTTTAATAAAACACATGGAATACTAAAATATTAAGGTCAATTAGTAGTCACCGTGGTAGAGTGAGTTAGCGTGCTAGGCGTTGCACGCATGGTGACCTGGGTTCGATCCCCAGCGGACAGGAGTTTTTTCTGCTCTGTACTTGGATGTTCGGGGTCCACTCATACCTCGTGAGGAAAAATGAGTAGTTAGTTGTATGATTAACGACCAGTGGCGGCATTACCAGAGTAAAAAGAAATTAATGTAATAGAATAATTCGAAAAGTAAAGGAGGCTCTTAGTAATGCTGCGCTACCCACAAAAAATGTGAAGAGGCCTTGTGCTTCACCACAAATAAAACCATACATACATACTAAAATATTAAGGTCAATTAATCACGATCGTGGTGTCACAATAGCTCAAACTCGTCATACTAAATATTTGCCATACTTGAGACTCGAACCAGTGACCTCCAAGTTAAGAGTCCGCAGCCTTATCAATGAATCGACTGAGGCTAACTTTTTGGGCCGTTGGAAAGTAAATGACAACCATAATTTGTCAAATTGAAGAAAAAAATTAGTTCCCTAGGTAAAAGTAGGATGGTAGCCTAGTAGGTACACTGGTACAGTTAGTAGTACTGACTGACTTTTTTTTTTAGTTTCTCTTGGTTCCAATAAAAAATGAAAGTTTTATATCAAGTGTGTCATATTTTCTGAAAGATAAGACTTCAAGCAAGTTTTTAAAGAAATGAAACCAATACTTTATGAGGGCAGTATTTTGAGAAAATGGCGGCTGAAGTTTCAGGTGGATTTCATGTTCGCGATAAATTTTCCGCTGCTGCCGATTTTTTTCAGTACGTGTGCACTTTTTAAGAATAAATCTAGTCTAAATAATAGTGAAATATTGTTATCTTATGGAAAAAGTTAAATCTATTGCTTCATCTACTGTATTTACGGAGTTAGATGCCATTCTTTGTCGAGCGGCAGGGGACTTGTAAAAATAATTCAAAAAAATAATATCTCGAGAACCACTGAGTTAAATCAAAAGTGTTATAGAACATTAATGGTTGGAAATGATCTATACTAACACCTCTTAAGAGATTTTACATTTAGTCTGTTACACCCTGTATATATAAAATCCATTTACATTCATTCATAATCAACGCAGAGCCTAAACGGCTGGGCCAATTGACTTGAAATTTTGCAGGTAGCTTCCCCTTATGATGTAGGGGCGTACTAAGAACGGATTTTTTGAAGGAAACAGGGGTTCTCAACTTATGGCCAAAAATTAACATTTATTGATAATCAACGCAGAGCCTAAACGGTTGGGCCGATTGACTTGAAATTTTGCAGAAAGCTTCCCCTTATGATGTAGGGGCGTACTAAGAACGGATTTTTTTTTTAAGGAAACAGGGGTTCTCAACTTATGGCCAAAAATTAACATTTATTCATAATCAACGCAGAGCCTAAACGGTTAGGCCGATTGACTTGAAATTTTGCAGGAAGCTTCCCCTTATGATGTAGGGGCGTACTAAGAACGATTTTTTTTTTTAGGAAACAGGGGTTCTCAACTTATGGTCAAAATTAGTCATTTTTAGAGTGTTCTCAGATTCTCAAAAGGGTTGAGCTGAATGACTTGAAATTAGGCAGAAAACTTCTTTCAGTGATGAAGAAGCTTACTATGAAAGGATTTTTCAAACATAACAGGGGTCCTCAACTTATGGACAAAAGTAGACATTTTAGCGTCTTGCAAGATTCTCAGAACGGTTGAGCCGAATGACTTGAAATTTGGCAGACAGCTTTTTTTGTGATGTAGGGGAATAATAAGAAACAAATTTTAAAAGAAAATAGGGGTTCTCAACTTATGGTCAAGCTGGATGGCGAATACTATGTTTTTCGATTCATGAAAGATACTCTCCTGTCATACATTTGGCCGTCCACTTTGAAAATGGACAAAGGGTAGTTTTTACAACCGAAAATGTCCAACAGAGAATTGACAACCCTCCTAAAACAACATTAATGGTGTTTTTCCAACTATGCAACCAGGATGAATTTGCAAAGACTCTTTTTTATAATGAAGAACCAGCATTTTATGTGTGGAAAAACAACATGTTCCAAAGAAGGAAAAAAAGATCAATTGTTCCAGGACATCCGAGTGTAAAAAAAGACCAGGTTCTTGGTAAAATTTATACCGTACATCCGAATGACTCAGAATGTTTCTACCTACGATTACTTCTACATAAAGTGCGAGGACCTACTTCATTCAGAAGCCTCAAAATGGTAGGCGGCATTGAATACCCTACGTTCCATGCTGCATGCCTAGCCATGGGTTTGTTACTTGATGATGCGCAAGCAATGTGAACATTATTACCAACAGAACTTATTTGGCAGAAATTTCATACAACACGTTTCAAATGAGGTCTTTCGTCTCTGAAAAAGTGCCATTACTCAATAGTGAACAGAGATACGTGTATGAAACTGTACTTCAGAGCGTCAGTTCATCTCTTGATTCTGTAGGTAATAATTTGTTCTTCCTAGATGCTCCAGGTGGAACTGGAAAAACATTCTTAATAAAACTTTTGTTAACTACAATACGCAAAGATGGAAATATTGCCATTGCTGTTGCATCGTCCGGTAATTCCGGTATTGCCGCCACACTGATAGAAGGAGGCCGCACTGTTCATTCTGCTTTGAAATTGCTGCTCAATTTAAATTCAGTAGATACACCAAGCTGTATTATTGGAAAGCAAAGTGATATGGCCAAAGTCCTCAGGGATTTCAAGTTGATCGTATATGATGAATGTACAATGACTCCTAAAACTGGCTTAGAGACACTGGACCGTACTCTACAAGACATTCGTGGTGTTAAAAATCTTATGGGTGGTAAAACTGTGCTACTGTCTGGAGATTTTAGACAAACTTTACCCGTTGTTCCACGTGGAACAAGAGCTGACGAAGTGAAGGCATGTTTAAAATCATCCATTTTGTGGCCACAGATAACTGTGCTTTCTTTAAAGTTGAATATGCGTGTACACCTTCACGCTGATCAAAATGCAGAAGTTTTTTCGAAGCTTTTGCTTTGGATAGGTGATGGACAGTTACCTTAACAAAATGAAAAAATAATATTTCCTACCGAACACTGTCAGTTATTAGTCGATTACAACACCTTCCTAGACACTATCTACCCCAATCTAGATGACCCAAGTGTTGTTGTCCCTGTTTGGCTAAAGATAAGGGCCATACTAACACCAAAGAATGATAATGCTCTGGAAATTAATAATGATTTATTAAAAAGAATGCCTTCTGAATTATCAACTTACGAATCCGTAGACACTGTTGTGGAAGAGGAAGAAGCCATCCATTACCCAACCGAATTTCTTAATACACTAAATCCTCCTGGCTTGCCACCCCATCGGCTATGCCTTAAGGTTGGAGCACCAATAATATTACTAAGAAATCTGAGACCTCCGAAATTGTGTAACGGCACGCGGCTTCAAATTACATCCTTAAAAAAAACATTATCGAGGCAGTTATATTCACAAGGGCTGGTGCAGGTGAAACGGTATATGTACACAGGATTATTTTTGTCGGCGCGGGGGTTCGAACCCGGGACCTTCCGCATCGTAAGCGAGTGCTTAACCACTGAGCTATCTGTGTGCTCATTTAATCTGTTCATTAGCAACTATGCACTTGGGTTCTTTTTTATTAATGGAAGGCAGGAAAAAATCTTTCAAAGACACCCAGATCCTGCCTGGGGTGTGGGATTTCCACCCACTAAAAACCCACCTTCTCTAAAGCAGCCCCTAGCATGGGCGTAGCCAGCATCCGCTCTAGGGGGGGGCAACTAAGATATCCGTGTAGAAAGTGGGGGGGGGGGGGGTGTGGGGTCCTTTGGGTGCGGAAAAAGGCAGTGGAAGCGATTTGTTTTGTTGTTGTAGAAATCCAAAGGTCCCACAAGAAACTGAATATATATTTGTAATTTGTACCTACACATACAACAAATACAGACAGCTTTTCTTCTCTTTTAATAATATTTTAGAACAGGCTTTTTATTTATTGAATGGAATACAGGTAACAATCTTATTGAAACTTATTTGATGCAAAGTTATAATATGACACTTAAATATTTGAGTTTTCACTTTTCAGGTATAGTTAGATCGTACACTAAAAAGTTCTGAATCTTAATAGTTCCACTGAATAAAGGCTAAGTAATACCAAATCTTAATAGAGATTAAACTCCCAGGACACAAAAATAACTAAAAAGCTTAATTGAAACTGTCCTTTACTTATTTGTAACTTAATTTGGAGCAAAAGTCCACCGTATCTAAATTATATCCAAAAGTTTCTTAATTTTAACTATACCATGTCTTCACTGTCAAGCTTTTATAGCAACTAGTCTACTCGCGAAAAAGAAAAATCTCAAGAGTGCAAAAAAAATTATATTTAGAAAATACATCTGGCCCAAAAATCTTCGCGTTTCGCGACAGGGGGTTTCCAGTGTAAAGATGTTAAATACTACATATTTATTATTTTCGTAGATCTTCGATAAAAAATATCAATTTTCGTAAAATTACAGATGTTTTTTTTTTTTTTAATTACGGATTCTACAGACGATTTTTTATTAAAATAACGCTTGTACATAGATTTTGAAGTAGATGACTTCGATCGTATTACATAAAATTTTGCTATGTATATTTATACAGGGTGTCCCACCAAAGTTGGACACCTCAAATTACTCGGCCCCTGAAAGAGTTTTTGAAAAATAAAAAATCCTAGGGTACATGTCCTAATTATGCGGTTTCAGTCATGAAATTTTTTTTATACAGGGTGGTTCAAAAGTCAGAAATTGAGGTGTCAACTTTCGATTTTTAAATGGATCGACCTGAATTTTATTTGATAATTTTACTTTTAAATGGTTCTTAAGTACTTTTTTAATCAAAAATTTTACACACAGGGTGGTTTTTTTTCGACCAATTTTTTTCTTCTAAATCTCGAATAACTCAAGTTCGTTTAATTTTTTCGATAACAAGAATAGAGAGTGTTTGTGTAATGAATACACGCACTTTTAATTGGCATCAAAAATTTTTATACAGGGTGGTTCACAAGTGAAATAATGACTAAATTTTTTTTAAAACCGAGTTTTTTTATTTTTTTATTTGGTATTAATAATTGTTGACTAATTTTACACATTTTTTGTTAGTCATATCGAAAAACAAAACTAAAGTGTTGTACAGGGTGAGACATAATTTTTTATAACACCCTGTATATTGGCAAACAAAGAGACGTAAAATTAAATAGAAAAATTAAATGTGAAAGAAAAACTTCGATTTTTAATTTAATTAAAAAGTTATGGTGTTTTAACTGATATTGTCGCATGGACCACCCTGTAGATATTTTCTTAAACCATCATATGGGTAGTCAAAATTGTCTAAAATTCAACGAGGAGTCCAAATCTGAAAGAAAAAAATGAATTCAAAAAGCCATTTTCAATTTTGTGTCTACACCTAACTACTTTTTATTTCAAGTTTTAAAATCATTCAGTGTAAACATCAAATTGAAAATGGCTTCAAAATTCGTGTTTCTTACTTTTTTCCACACGATTCGAAGTCTTCGTTGAATTTTATACAACTTCAAGTACCCACATGATAGTTTGAGAGCATATCTACAGGGTGGTCCATGCGACAATATTTGTTAAAACACCATAACTTTTTAATTGAATTAAAAATCGAAGTTTTTCTTGCATATTTAGTTTTTCTATTTAATTTTACGTCTTTTTGACTGCCAATATACAGGGTGCCAAATTATGTCTCACCCTGTACAACACTTTAGTTTTATTTTTCGATATGTCTAACAAAAAATGTGTAAAATTAGAAGACAATTATTAAACACAAATAAAAAATTAAAAAAACTCGGTTTAAAAAAATCAAGTCATTATTTCACTTGTGAACCACCCTGTATAAAAATTTTTGATGCCAATTAAAAGTGCGTGTATTCATTACACAAACACTCTCTATTCTTGTTATCGAAAAAATTAAACGAACTTGAGTTATTCGAGATTTAGAAGAAAAAAATTGGTCGAAAAAAAATCACCCTGTACGAAAAATTTTTGTTTAAAAAAGTACTTAGGAACCATTTAGAAGTAAAATTATCAAATAAAATTCAGGTCGATCTATTTAAAAATCTAAAGTTGACACCTCAATTTCTGACTTTTGAACCACCCTGTATAAAAAAAATTCAGGACTGAAACCGCATAATTAGGACATGTACCCTAGGATTTTTTATTTTTGAAAAACTCTTTCAGGGGCCGAGTAATTTGAGGTGTCCAACTTTGGTGGGACACCCTGTATATACATATTTCTACGACAATGTTGCCACGTTACAAATTATTAGCTGTTTTAGGGTCTACTTGATATTTTTACCCTTTAAAAATCCTTTGATTTTTGATTTTAAGGTTTTTCAATGTTTTTTTTTTCTCGAAAAATATTTAAAAAAAAAATATCATATGTAAATTTAAGTTGCCCCTTCCATGTTGCATACTATTGAGGTTTCTCTAGGGGGGGGCAGCTGCCCCCCCCTGCCCCCCCCTGGCTACGCCCATGGCCCCTAGATCAATATATTGATCAATACGTATTGAAAGGCCACATTGATCATCTAGAAGGGGTTCAATAATATTGACAGCATATTGAAGCATATTGATAGGATTTTTAATTTTTCTATATTGACGGAACGATATTGATGCTCATATTGACGTCTAGGAACCATATTGAGGCATGTTGATCAATATTTGGTCTCAGTTCTGATCGAT